>JAZHEH010001784.1:5990000-6320000 GCA_036589455.1 Ateles fusciceps | reverse complement strand
AGAAACAGAAAGAGAAATTCATCAGGATGAACCAAGTGATCCCAGACAGTAAATTAAATTCACACACACAGAAACACAGGGCACCAAAAAAGGTAACTATGCAACTACAAAAGGCAGTATAAATGCACGTTCTTCTATTTTCTTCTCGTAACTGATGTAGAAAGCAGTTGTATGAAACCATCTATACACAATGCATTGTTCTTCCTGTACCATATAGAGATCTAATGTATTCACCAATAAGAGTACAAAGAAGGTTATGAAAACAAAGCTGTATTGGGTTGAGAAAATGGCTCCAAATATTAGCTCGAATTTATAAACCAATGAAGAGAACCATAAATGATAAATAAGAAGTTGAATATAACAAAATCTCTAAATAAATACTACTTCACCTTTCTTCTTTCAACTTCTTCAAAAGATATAAAATTATATGTGATAATTATATCAAGTATTGTTGAAATTGTAATGCTTATAAACGTAATATCCAAAAAAAAAAAAAAGATGTCTAGAGAAAGGCAGAGAACTGCATCTAGACATACAGCTATACATGGACGGGCATAGAGCTATGTGGGGGTAATGTAATTATACCTAACTGGAATTAAGTTATATGAATCTGTAGCTGACTCTAATAATTTAAGATGCACATAGTAACCCCAAGTCTACTCACTAGGGTGATAAGTTAAACACAGTATGCAAAAAATCCATTGAAAAAGTAAACATACATTAGAAAACACTTATTGCAAAAGAAAGCAGTAAAAAGAAATGTAGAAATAAAAATGCCATAAAAAATAGAAAACCAAAAGTAAAATGACAGACATAAATTCAACTGTATCAACAATAATATTAAATATGAATTAATTACACAATAAAATCGAAAGGTAGAGGTGGTGAAATTGAACAAAAAACAAGATCCAACTGTATACTGTTTATAGGAGTCACCCTTTAAATTCAAAAATACAAGTAGATTGAAAGTTAAAGGATATAAATAGATATATTATGCAAACAGAAAGCCCGAGAAAGCTATACTAAAATAGCTATACTAATATCAGACCAAAAAAAATTTTACACACAAAAAAAGTCAGTAGATATAATTAGGAAAATATTACAACAATGAAAGGGTAGACATCAGTAAGAAAAAACGAGTATGACTATGTATGCACCTAATACAATGTCACCAAAATAACTGAAGTAAAAACTAACAGAAAGGAAGGTAGAAATAAAAAATTCAAGAACAATGTTTAAAGACTTTACTACTCCACATCCAATAATGGTAGAACAATTATACCAAAAATCAACACGGGAACAGGAGACACAAGCAACTTTTTGGTTCCACTAGACTTGAAAAACATGGACAGAACATTCCACCCAACAACTGGAGAATATACAGTCATATATTCAACTGCACAGGAACATTCCCCACAATAGCCTCTATGCTAAGCCATTAAACAAACCACAGTACATGTATGTAAAAGGACAGGATTATATACAGTATGTACATCAATCATAATGGAGTAAACCTGGAAAAGAATAACTTAAAAGAAATTTGGGAAATTCAAATAAGTGGAATTAAGCAACACTCTTCGAAATTATGGAAGAGTCAAAGAAAATATCAAAAGGAACCTTAGAAAATACACCAAGATGACTGAAAATGAAGATGCAATATACACAATCTTTGGAAAGCGACTAAAAAAGTGCTTAGAGGAAAACTTGTAGCTGTAAATATATTAAGAAAGAAAAGTGATCTCAAGCCAATAACCTAAGCTTCTCATGCTAAGACAATTTTTAAAAGAGTAAACATAATCTAAAGTAGACATAAAGAAGAAAATAATAAAGATTACAGCAGAAATCAATGAAATAGGGAATACAAAAACACTAGAGAATAATAATGAACTAAAAACACATTCATAAAAGATCAACAAAATTGAAAAACCTTTAGCTAGACCAAGAAACAAAAAGAGAAGTCTCAAATAACTAAAATAAAAAATTAAAAGGGGGACTTCACTACCGAGTTTTTGGATGTAAAAGAATATTTAGAGAATAATAATATGAACAATGGTATATCGATATATTAGCTTATTTAGATGAAATGGAAAAATTCCTAGAAACACATAAACTACCAAAACTGACTAAAGAAAAAAAGTAAATTACCTGACTGGAACTATCATAAGTGAAGAGATTATACTTAAAAAAAAAAAATACATACCGAGAAAAGTTATTGTCTAGAAACTTGACTGGTGAATTCTACCAAACATTTGGAGAAGATTTAATATCAAACCTTCCTAAACTCTCCAAAAAATAGAAGCAATAGAGATACTTCCCGATTTATTCTATGAGGCAGTATTGTCGTGATGCAAAAACCCTGCAAAGATATCACAGGCAAAGAAAAATTCAGAACAATGCAGCTCATGAATACAGATGCCAAATGCTTCAAAAAATACAGGCAAACAGAATCAAGCTACATACAGAAATAATTATACCACATGACCAAGTTGGATTTATCCCAGGAACATAAGGTTGGTTAAAAGCCAAAATGCATTTAATAGCAACACACCATATCAATGCAATAGTAGACAACACCACATGACCATCTCAGTAGATGGAGAGAGTAAATCTGACAAACTCCAACAGCCTTTCATGATGATAGCATTCAACAAAGTAGAAATAGAGAACATCCTCAACCTGATAAAGGGCATGTGAAAAGCTCACAACTAACATCACGCTCAATGGTGACAGCCAGTATACTTATGTTTTAAGATCAGGAACAAGACAAATGTATCCAATCTCACCACATCTATTCATTGTTGTACTGAAGGACATAACGAGGACAATTTGACAGCAGAAATAAATAAAAGTCATCTAAATTGGAGAGGAAGAAGTTCAACTAGCTTTATTCCCAGAAGACATGATCCCGTATTTAGAAAACTGTAAGGAATTCACTAAAAACTATTAGAACTAATAAATGAGTTCAGGTATATAATGGGATACAAGATGATGTATAAAAATCCATTGTCTTTCTGTACACAAGAAATGAACAATCAAAATGAAATTCAGTAACAAATTCTAGTTATAATAGAATCAAAAGCAAAATACTTAGGAATATCTTTAACAAACCAGGTATAAACTTGAACACTGAAAACTACAGTACATGACTACTGTTGGCAACACCTAGGTATTATGCCTAGTCTCCTCTCCTTGGTTCTGAGGACTTTCCCTTCATAGGGGTAAGAGAAGGATTGTATTCTTGGACTTGTTTTATTACAGCTGGGCTTGGGGTGAGGTCTGCACAACGAAATGTGTATTACTGTTTCCATTTTTATGAATGGAAGACTGAGGTCCACAAAGAGAAGATGGCCATCCATATCATGGATGGTAGAATATCAGGCACTGGTTCCACCCACCAAACCCCTGCCAATTATCCTTTATTTAAAGTATCCACAGATATCACACTAATAGACGTGTACGAGAAGGGCCTGGGATCCAGGAGTCCGAGAAACAAACACAGAGCTTCCAAAGTCTGAGGCAACAGGAGGATCAAGACTGAGTTCCCTAGATCTGCAGAATTGTCACTAAGGGCAATTGTAGGATCAGAGAACATACAGAAATTTGAGCAAAGCAGGACATATCTTAGGAAAAGAGAAAATCAGCAATAGGTTTAGCAAGTGGCAAGCCTCTCACCCCTCTGTGCCCCCACCCCCAAAACTTCACCTCCATTTCACCCCCATCCTCTTTCCACCACTCAATCCCATAGCAACCCTCATTACAAAAGCCCACATCTGCCTGCTTGAAGAGGAGTTTTGATGGTAGCTGGAGCTCTGGGGAAGCCTATACAGAACTCCATGCCTAGTAGGTGGCAAAAGCCAGGACAGAAAGGCAAAGTTCAAGTCCATCTCACCAAGAAAAACAACAAATAAAGATTGGATGGATGGATGGATAGATGGAACTTGGGAGATTCTGAGTAAATAATTATCAGACTCTGGAAGAGTATATGGGCACAAGGATTATGGAGTGTGACTACCCTATGACCCTGCTATTGTATTATGAATATACAGTAGAGACTTTCTCCTACTGTGTAATACAGCCCATGGAAGGCTAACAAGTAACTTTAGTGAGAACCAACATCCTTTAATGGGTTGGAAGAGACTTGGCATTATAATTTCTTACTAATTTGTTAACAAACTTGAAGTAAAACAAAGACTTTTTACCTACTTCCGAATGCATCTATAAAAAACAGACATGGGTTATAACAGCAATACCTATATCAGATTTTTTAAAAATGAGATTACTTAATATCATTGACTCATTGGCCCACGTTCGAATTTCCCCCACAATTATCACAATGTTCCCGGTTGTCAGACTAGGATTTAAGAAAGAACCAGAGCTGCACGAATCCGTCAGGTGGATCGAGACCAGCCAGGATCCATTAGGTCCGGGTCTCCCTGGTAACCGTGCTCACTGCTGGTGAATAAAACTTCCTGCACGGGTTACTAACGGGGCCGCAGGGTTTCCTGGGAAACGCAGCCTCCCTGCCAATGACGTCGCAGCCCAGGACCATGGACAGGGCGCTTCCGGTGGCTGCTGCGCATGCGCCTCCCTACCCACGCTGCCATCTTCCTCCCTAGAGCTCCGGGCCTGCGGCCCTTGTGCCACTGCCCTGTGAGGCTGGGGTTGGATTGGGCATCTCTGAAGGTGTGTACCACGGTGGAAGAGGAGCCCGTGGGCCTCGGGGGTCCCTGGAGGATGGGACGTGGGATCCCACTACTTGGTGGGAGCGGAAACGTTGGTGGCCTTCAAGGGCGTGCCCTTATGTGCAGGTGCGGGCCGGGGCCCGGGAGTGGGGTGGCTTCACGATGAAAAGGCTGCATCCAGAAGCTCCGCCCACTGGGGTCGAGCGCCCGGGCCCCGAAGGAGCCTGCCACTGCCCAGCGCATCCGCCGCCATCCGCCCCTGGAGCGCCCTGGCACTGCTGGGGAAAAGCCAGGTCCTCGAGGGATAATCGCGAAGTCAGTGCACGCCGAGTCTTGTAACAGCCAGTTGTGTTTGTGGGGTTTGATGGCGTCTACAGCAGGTGAAGTTTCTGGCCCCTCCTGCACTGTGTAGCCTGCCCAGCACGCCTGGCTGAAGATTACAGAAGTTTCTACAGGATCTGCTTTCCAGGGACGAGTTCCACAGGGAAGATGGGGTGCTGGATGATGGCCCAGTTGTCTTTGGAATAAAGTAGGCGTACCACACTTGGAAGGAGAGCCCCTATGTATGGGACTCCCCGATGAAAGAGCACCCCTCTAGCCTGAACCCTCTCACTGGTGCTTCAGAGGTGAAGCACAGAAAGGCATAGATCCTAGCTTTGCATGACCCCAGCAATTATTGATCCTACTCCCTAGAATGCACAGGATTTGATTGATAATACCTCATTCAATAGCTATTAACAACTGAGTGCTTTTGGAAGGTTTAGACCAATTTTCAGAAGGGAGAGGTGAATTTGACTGAGAAGAATAAGCAGGGGCCTAGGAAATGTTACTTACAGGAGGGGGCTTGAAGGTGTGGTCTGGGGTGGAGGGATGACCTGTCCTACCATAGACAGTTCCGTTCCTTCAATCTCCCCCTCATTGTCCCGTGTCTGAGCTGTCTTAAACCTAGTCTAGCACCAAATTTGGGATCTACAAATATGTTGATGCTCCCTCTGTCCTGACAGTTCTTCCTGGTAGTTCAGGAAGAGTTTGCCAAGGTATTTCTACCTTAGATGGAACAATTGGCTTTAAGAAGTTTTTAACTTGTCCAGGATCACTTATCTGTAGATGTTAGGCATCCCGACCTTTTGGCTAGTGTTACTCATTTTGCCACAAGTCAAAACAAGTGTTTGTTTATTTCTGAGATTATTTTTGCGACACTGAAGTCAACATAGAACAAACATTGCTTTAAAATATTTTGCCTTAAAACATCCCTATCCTTTTTTATCCCCAACACTTTATATGGATTATATGACTTCAAAGAGTTTCCTTTGAGGAAACACAAGTGTTTCCCACTTAATGTCAGTAATATGTTCTTTAAAATCATAAATTCTGCATGAAAATAGTGGAAGCTTATTTGACATTAATATGGGAAAATTAGACTGTGTCATACTTCTGCTCCAAACCTATTTCTTAAAATTTAATAAAGTACAACGCTCTCTTGTAACAGACTCTTTTTATGTTTTGTGTTTTTTAAAGTAAACAGACTTTTTTATGATATAAAAACCTTAAAACATAAATGGCTTCTGATGTGCAAACAGTTACTTTATATGATTCACATGGTCTTTATGAGCGCCAGCCACCTACCTCACTGAAGTCCATCCATTTGATATCCACTGTGATTTTCAAAACTTCTATGTGTGGTTCCAAAGTGCTGTTGATTGTATTTGACATATACATTAAGACTTTTCTTCCTCACATAATTTTCTTAGAAATATATAGAGAGTTCTAACAGCTTAGATGTATCAGTTAGCATTTGCTGGATAAGGGACTAATCAGACCTTAGTGGCTTAGGAAAACAACAACCATTTTATTTGTTCAAGCTTCTGTGGATCTGCGTTTCGTGGTGGGTTCATCTGGGCAGTTGTTTCTGTGTTAGTGTTTCTTGGATCACAGGTGACAACTGAGTAACCTGGTGCTTTGACTGAAGCTGGTTGGCTTAAGTTGGCTTTATTCACATGTCTTGTGGTTTGTGCTGGCTCCCAGCTAGGCCCTGTGTCTCCAACAGGTAGCCCCAGGCTTCTTCACAATATGACTGTGTCCAAGGAGGCAAGCACCGTTAGGCAAATACTTTTTGAATCTATAGTTTCATCACATTTGCCTGTGTCCCACTGGCCAACTCAAGTCAAAAGGCAAAGCCCAGTTCATCATCAGAGCACACTGCATGAGGTCTTGGATACAGGGAGCCTTGTCATTGGGAAACATTACTGGAACAGTTTACAACAAGAAATATTCAGTATGTATTTTTTTTCTGATACAATCATGGGCAAAAAAATGTTGGTTGGCAAGATCCATACTTTGCATGATATACCGATACATAAAAGCAAGACATGTTATAGTGGAAATACTATATAGAGTCCTGCATGGAATCCACATATTCACAGGAAAATAGTTAGTACAGCCGAGTTTATTATGTTAATTTTAGTGGCGATTTAATGTTGATTTCTTTGGTTTAAATTGCTAAATTATATCTTTAGGTAACATTCATTGGTGCTAAATTAGTAAGTATATTATCATTAACCCAAAAATAAAATGTATATGTAATGTCAGTCAATTAATGTACTTGTAGATGCATTTTTAATGGATCTTGGTTTCCACTTATTTAAGGTGTAGAGGACTCATCTCCCCCAGGGAGCTTCCTGTTTGTGGTTTGTGTTGATGTAATTGTTTCTTTTTGGGGAGAGGAGTCATTTTCAAGCTAATGTGTATAGAGTTTCGGACACAAGAATCTAGGACCAAGCCACACCAGTTCCCTCCTTAACCCACTACATTTACCTTCTCTCTCAGAATGTTTCCAGAGTCCGTCTACTATGTGTTTTCAAGAGCAACAAAAAATTAAATGTCCAGTGAGTAGGGCTTTTTTTTTTAATTTATTCCTCACTTTCTTTTACATTGTATTATGAATTAAAGTGGAAAAGTAGAAAAAAGTAAAACAAAACTTGAGGGAAATGGACATAATAAATAAGATAAAAATAACCTTTAAATGTGGGCAGATTATACGACCTTAGAGTTGTTGTCTAAATTGAGTACAAATTTGCTCTGATCTTTGTGATGCCATGGTAAAAAGGCAGTCACGTTTGTCACATGATTGGAATGGAACTTAGGAAGAGACCATGCCACATTCTTATGAGTCATGAAGACTTGCTGGTACCAAAGTCTGAAACACTGACTTCACTGGTCACACAGATGATGTGGTGGAAATTTTTTCACTATCAACCTGGAAGGTAAACGCTTTTCACATTCTGCAGTGGGAACAGTTCCCTGGTACTAAAACACAACTTCCAGAATAAGGTACTTCTGGAGTTACTAAAATACGTTGTCCCAGATAGGTTTTGGAAGGTCAAATTTGATTCATAAGTAAAACCTGGAACATCTGGGGGACTGAGTCAATCACAGATCCTTAAATAGTTATCCATACCTATCACTCAGTTCATCTATACATACAAGGTATACAGCAGACTGTTCAAAGTTCTGTTTTCTGGCACGTGTACCCGGCACAATGTGATCTGAATTCATTTTTTCTAAAACACACCAATAACCTAAATTATAGTAAAATCCAATGACTGTTATCCAGCCTATGTCTTATTTGAATCTTTTGCCATATTTGAAACCACTGTTCATGATCTGCTGGAAATTCTTGTGTTCATTCCTATCATGAGCTCACTGACCATTTCTTCTCTTTTTCCCTGAATTATTCTACCTTGTTCTCCTTAATGTGCCTCATACAAGTGTATCATCCCATTCCCACCCATCCCAGTCTACAGTTCTCCCTGTTTCACTCAGCCCTCTGTGATTTGGCAGTGCTGTTTCTTTTCAGCTTTGATGTCTTCCCCAGCCTTTAGACCACAGGGTCAACTCTCTATTAAATGCTTCTCTGTAGCTATCAAAGGCACCTCAAGACCAACAAATCCAACATGAAAACCACATTCTCCATTATTCCCTTATATATGGTATTACCATATAGCCAGTGACCCAAACCCCTATTTCTCCTGGAATCCTCTCTTAGATCTTACCTCATCTAGTGTCAGCTGCTACTTATGTGTATTTATTCCTTGTATTTTATTCTAATATCTATATACAGTGCCAGTTTAAGAGGAAGAGCTGGTTTGTGATTGGTGCTCACAACGTCAGTACTTACTGATGTTGTTACATCTGAAATGTCATTCTTGGCAAAGCCTTAAGGGAGCGTTTTGTGGGTGAAGGTTCAGTCCCTGATGAACCTTGCTTTTAGCCAGCACATGTGACATCCTTCAGATTACACTGGGAAAATAATTCAGGAGTTACTGGGATGCATTAGATTTCAACTACAGAAAGAGGAATAGTAAGATTTGCAACAGTCTTTAATAAACCACAGTTTGCCCTCTGGCCACAAATTATTTACATTTCTTCCACCTGCAAAATGCACTATGCCCCTCTGAAGAGCCCCAGAAATCTTTTCATACTATGGAACTGGCTGAAAGCTTATCCAAATCAGGTACTGGTGGCCTGTTCCTGCCCCTCCACCAATAGCCAGCACGGAGTGAGAACACGGTGGGCACTTCCCTTCCACCTGCTCCAGTTTATTGATTAGGAACCGGTCCTAACATGCTTCATGCCTGTTCGCTCTGGGAAACATACTTCATGCCTGTTCACTCTGCCCTCTGGGGTCTCACCACTCTCCATGTTCTTTTTCCTTAATTCCTGGGTTTGCAGTTGACCAATTTTTTCCACCTACTTTTTGCTTACTGTAATTTAAGAATCCAGCGACCTCCTTTTCATTTTCTTCTAATTCTGGAGTTTTGATACAAGAGATTATTCTGTGTAAACATGTCTTTGAAAAAAACAAGCTTCCTGTGAACCAAAATCCATTAGACCAAAATGACGCTACCCTGAACACACACACACACACACACACACACACACACACACAAAACACACATCCAAGACAGACCTTTCAGTCTCTAGCCTCTCCTTCTCTCTGAGGCCACTGTGGGAATACAGCCTTAGAATCCCTGCTGTTACCAGGCACACTCTTGTCACACCCCAAGGTCCTTAAAATGCTGGAAATAACTTTGACTTTTCATCTTTTTACAAAAACACTGGGTTTTATCTTTGCCATAGAGCCATTTCTTACCTTAAATGTTTTGGTGGGAAAAATCAAGGATGAGAAACATTTTTATTTCAAATCTAGCAAGTCCTAGCTCATTTATATTTCCTCTGAGATCTGTCTGAAGATTGAATTACCTTTTTTGGATCATCTCTATCTTCATATTTTCTCAAAGGCAGAGGGAGGAGACCAGGTAGCTCCTTTTACATTCTTTCCATTCACCTACTTAGGCAGACTCCTGACATGGTGAGATGCCCTTTTAATTCTACATGTTATAGCAGGCAGTCCTGTTGCCCACAGTCCTTCAGTTTGCAACCCAACAGCCTTTTTCTTCAGCTTCCAGTATGATTTTTCTCACTGTAGTTCAGCCCTCACCAAGAGTCTTGACACCCTTTCAGCTTCCATGAATGGTCTCCTTGAGGCCCAGATTCTGCTCAGACTTAGGTCCAGTGCTGCGTGTCATAGCTCCTTATTACCACAGCACCCGATTGCAACTGCCAAATTCTATTCCTGCTATGTAATCTGCTTTAAAACCACCCCTGAAACACTGCAGTTTCAAACAGTTTACTAGTCCTTCTGTTTCTTTGACTTATGGAGTCTCAGCAGGCTGGCTTGTCTCACCCACAGGTGCAGTAAGTCAGCAGCTATGATGGGTCATCTGAAAGCACAGCTGGGCTGGTGTGCATGGTGGATCACTGGTAGCTGGTAGTGGGTAGCTGGAGGCTTGGTGGGGGCTGTCAGTGAGCATGTAAGATACACACACACACACACACACAGAGGGTGAATTCCCAGAGGGTGACCTGGGGCCAATGACTTGAGAAATGTGCCTTTACAGGGGTTGGTGTCCCTTGGGGATATGGCTGTGGACATTACCTAGGAGGAGTGGCAGCATCTGGACAATGCTCAGAGGACCCCGTACAGAGACATGATGCTGGAGGCCTATAGCATCCTCACATCACTGAGTGAGTGAAACTTTCCAGTAACTCCAAGGAGCAATACTTTATTCTTTCCTGATAAATATAGGAACCTGTATAAGTTTACTACTGTTTAGGTACCAGACTCCAGGTTATGAAGAATGTGAGTGTCACCCTCTCCAGTTTTAACTCCAAGGTTAAAATTGGCTTCTTCATTGCACAGCTCCTGAAGTCAAGCTATTGTCATTCTTCAAAGGTCCTGACTTAGCATTTTGACAAAGTCTTACATTATTTCGCATTACAAGGGCTTTGCATTCCCAAACCTGAAGTGATCTTCAAGATGGAGCAAGGAGCAGAGCCAGGGAGGGTAGAGGATGCCCCAGTCACAACCTCTCAGGTCTGTCAGCATGTGCTGGGAGGGACACTTGGAGCAGTAAAGTCCAGCAGATGCCAACTTGTTTTCACCAATTTTTACCCAGGTCCTAGACCTGAGGAGAGTTAGCGTGCATGCACCAAACCCATGCATTATACAGACCCCAAGAACACCTCATACATATAACCCAACCTTTTACTTTGCTGAATAGTACCTTATATTTGCTCAAAACCTAATTCCTGCCTTCCTATTCTTGGACATTTTCCTTTGCTTTTTATTTTCTCAATATTCTCAGTTGTCCTGCTTTCCTCTATTTGCATGGATGGTTTTTTTCATACATGTATTTATACATACATTTATTCTTTCAACACGTCTTAATTCAGCAGGTTTTAAGCACTGGTAATTTTGTAGTTATAACCATGATCAAAACAGTGTTCCTTTTTCATGGAGCTTCTGTTCTGATGAGAAAGAAACAAAATGATATATACTAGGTGGTTTAAGCAGCACAAGAAATACTCAACAAGAGTGAGAAAGAGAGAGAAAGAGTAATCGGATGTGAGAATTTAGGAAGAACGATCAGAGAAGGCAGTTTCAGATTTATCATTGTTTACTTTGGCACAGATTCAGTTTGCATTAACTCTTTTCCAATTTTGACATATAATAGGTGAAAATCACATATAGTTTCCAGAGTAGACATTATTATTTGAGATAGAAATTTGGAAATGAGTAGTTTAAGGCTATTATTTAACATCACACTTACAAAGAAAGTCACCTAGGGAGTTGATAAGAAAACGAGGAGTCTAGGAGTGAACCTTGTGTACCACAGCATCAGAAGCCATGAAGCTGAGTAGCACCCAGTATAGAGGATACAAAGGAGTGGTTCTTGGCTTGGGTGGAGAAGCAGGAGATTCTGTGTCCCAAGGACAAGAGAATCAAGGCTTTCATGTTGAAGAGCTCAGATTTATATTTGGGAGTAGAGTTTGAAGTTAGCATTCTCCTCTCCTATTACTAGAAATCATTCTGAAACAACAAAAAGAATGTGAAATGTATGGGAAACATATTTTCTATGAAACTAAGAACTCAAACTCCAGCACAAACAATAAAAGCCTTCAGAAGCAGTGAATTGTCAAGCAGTGGTGTGTGGACTAGAAATGGAAAGAGAATGTCAGGGAAATTTATCTCACAGAAGTACATGTTTTAATATGGGCACAGCCTAGGTTGTAGAACCAAAACCTGTAGAGTAGCAAGGAGGGGGGGGCGCCCAGGGTGGTAGACCGGAGCTTCCTGTACCTGCTATGGTTCTGAGAAGCAGAGGAAGGTAGTTACATTAGGTAGTTGCAGGAATGTGTCTTTATCTAGCATAGGGAATATGCGATTTATATCTGAAAAAACTCAAATGCCTATAGCCATTCCCAGGAAAGAGTGAAGACTGAAACATAGATGGAAAATCCTGTCCCTAAGTCATATGCTTGCATAGGATATAGACAGATGGCCTTCCCCTGTACCTGCAAGTAGCTGATCCAAGGAAATGTGGCCATCATCAAAGCAGAAGAATGAGAAACACCAGCACGAGACACCCACCATTGTTATCAGAATAAAATAAAAAAGAAGTGAGAAAACAAATGGCAGGTGATAAGCACTTAGGGGAAAACTATCACTAAGAAGTAGGTGAGTATAATTAGCAAATATTTCTTCATGAATTAAAAAGAAAAGGAAAACATGGTGTAACATTGGAAAATATATTACTGTGATTCAAAACATTAAGTCAGTAGTAAGGAAAACCATATATTTGTAAAACCACTACCAAAACCAGGGGGATAGGAAATAACTTATTTTTCCTTACATGAGAATTCCATAAGAAATGGATCATGTGTGGTTCATGGATGTGGTTTTTTTTCTCTCTCATTTCAGATGTTCAGATAGTTGATGATCTAATTGAGAGGAGCCAAAGAGTCATGGTGGACGCTTGTGGCAAACTGTCACCAGCAACAGCGCCATATCAACTAAGGAGAGAGTTGAATTAGGAAAAACATTTAATTTGAGCTCAAAGGATATTTTAAATTAGATTATAAATCATGGAAACTATTTGGGAAGGAGGCCTGAGGAGTTTAATTTATCTAAAAACATGCTTCTCCCTAGTGAGCCTGATGAGATGCAGGCTGGAGAGAAACGATGCCTGTAATATAACTGAGAAATCTCACAGACATCATGAGTATCTCTGTCAGCATCACAAGTTTCAAACTGGGCTGCAGTATTTTGGATATGGCGGACGTGGGAAGGCCTTCAACGCAGAGGGAGTAATCAAAGAGGGTTCATATTGGAGGGACCTCCTGCAAGGATAGTGGATATGGGAAAGCCTGTGATAAGTCAGCTCTTGTTGCCCAACAGAAAACTCAGGTTGAGAGCAAAACTTGTCATAAAATACCTAACCTCCCTAAACATCAGCAAATACAGGACAAAAATTCTATGAATGTACTGAATGTGAGAAAATCCTAGTTAGAAAATCCAATCTTACAGTACATCAGAGGACACGTACAGGGAAAAAACTGTGCATGCAGCCAGTGTGAGAAATCCTTCAGCCATAAGTCAGGCCTTGAAATCCATGACAAGAATTCACACAGGGGATAAGCTCTATGGATGTAATGAATGTGGGAAAACCTTTTGCCAGAAGTCACACCTTATTATACATCACAGAATTCACACAAGAGAGAAAGCCTATGAATGTAACAAGTGTGGTAAAACCTTCTGTGAGAAGTCAGCCTTCAATGTACATCAGAGAACTCTGACAGGGGAAAAACCCTATAAATGTAGTTAGTGTGGGAAAACCATTAGCAAGAAGTCAAACCTCAGGATACTCAGGGTACTCACACAGGTTGACAAACCACATGAATGTAAAGAATGTAGGAAAACTGTCTACCAAAAGTCAAAACACTATATATCAGAGGTCTCACACAGCAGAAAACCCCTATGGACAGAGGAATATGGGAAACCGTTTCACTGCAATTCAGTCCTCACTATACATCAGAGAACTCACACAGGGGGAGATAAAAACCCTACGAATACAATGAGTGTGGAAAAACCTTTTTTCATAAGTCAAACCTAATGATTCATGAGAGAACTCACACATGTGAGAAACCATATGAATGTGAAAATGTGGAAAAACGTTCTCACTGAAGTCAGTCCCCACAGTACAACAGAAAATTCACTCTGGAGAGAAACCACACGAATGTAAAGAATTTCTCCTAGAAGTCATCCCCCCACGGTACATCAGAAAATCCACACAAGTGAGACATCCCATGAATGTAAAGAATGTAGGAAAACTCTATCAGAAGTCAGCGCTCACTCTACATCAGAGAATTCACACAGGGGGGAACCCTATGAATGTAATGAATATAGGAAAACATTCCACAAAATGTCAGAACTCACTATGCATCAGAGAACTCACACAGGATAAAAACCCTATGAATGTAATGAGTGTGGAAAATCATTTTGCCTAAAGCCAGTCCTCAGTATATATCAGAGAACTCACATGAGGGGAAAAACACTTTGAATGTAATGAATGTGGAAAAACCTTTCACCTGAAGTCAGTCTTCCCTATACATCAGAGAACTCACAAAGGGGTGAAAGCCCTATGAATGTTGTGAATGTGGGGAAAACTTCTACCAGAAGTCAGTCCTGACTCTGCATCAGAGAATTCACACAGGTGAGACACCATTTGAATGTAAAGGATGTAGGAAAACTCTGCCAGAGGTCAACCCTCACTGGACACCAGAGCACACTGGAAAAATACATTGTCAGTGTGCTGAATGTGGAAAATCCTTTTGCCACAAATCATATCTCAAACAGCATCAGATAGCTCATAGAAGGCAGAAATTCTGTGTGTCAGAGACTGGCTGCGTTTTCCACAAAAACATCCTCTTTCTCTAAGACACAATTAGCCTGAATTTCTCAGCCTCCCATCAGTATGGATGGCATCATGTAACAGCTCTGTCCAGGAGAATATGGACACAAGCGGTGGAACATTACTTCCAGGCCTGACAACAAAAAATGTCATCCCTGATTTCTCATGGCACCTCAGACTGAAGTGTAGATGACAACCCCTAGGGTGGCCTTCAGAGCCACGGGTAAGAGAAGTCCACTCTGATTTAGGACAGAAGCAATTCACTGAAGAGAGCAGAAATCTTCCCCACATCTATGCTAAAATCCTCCATTTGTACTATATTTGAATAAGGAATTCCTCCTTTATTGAGCCATTGTATGTGTGGTCTGTTTGCATTGCAACGCAAACAACCCATTGCAGCTAATTTGTGAGAGAAGGTACTAGTTTTTCTACATCAGAAAATTCACACAGGAGAGAAACCTGTGTTGGCACCTTTGATCCCAGTTCAGTTTATGGGAAACTCAGTGAAACGCGGGGACGAACAAGGCAACATATTTGGAACATCTTCTCGCAGGGGCATCTCACTGACTGCTGAGAATAAAGTGCATCTTTATGAAGATTTTTTTTATCATTTTGCAAAGCAACTTTATGAAGATTTTTAATGTGCCAAAGCTTTCAAACAAAACTTCCCACAATATATGTTAGAGAATTTAGACTGAAGGAAAACTCTCAATGTGTAATATAGATGTAAATTTTCTAAAAGAAATGTTAAAGCATTAAAAATGAGTAATATATTTGACCATTTTCCAGTAGTTAAATATTAGAGATGACATACCCTGCTGGGGGATATTTGGCTATGAGTGGAGACATTTTTGGTTGTTAGTGGAGGCTGGGGAGGCACTACTGGCACCCAGTGGGTAGAGCCCAGGTTGCTGTTAAACAGCCTGCAGGGCACAGAGAAGCCCCCTCAAGGAGGGAGCGGATGCATATGAGTGTTCTATGTTAACAGAATTTTCCCGATAGGACCAGGCATAACTGTGGGTAGGAAATACACACATTTAGTGTAATAAGTATTGTGACTGACATTAACATTTTCCACATTAAAGGCCACTCTAGCCACTTCCAGCTTGTTAAATATATTAACCCTAAAGTACTGAACTAGGCACTTTTATCCTCTCTCCTAGTGTATGTAAATTATTGCAACCACTGTTAACATATTGTCGCTTAAGTAACGAAGACATTTTTCTAAAGTTCGATGCTAACACAGTGCGAACCAATGAGTCTAATAGAAACATTCCCATAGAAATGCACACATCAGACACATAACTGTTAACAGCTTAGGCCTGAGTTTTTAAACAGCTCTGAACAATAGCACTCTTTTTATTCTACTCAGTGAAAAGCAGTCTTGAACAGACTTTCCCCTTTGTTCCGAGCGCTAGTATCTTTAATAGGACAGCCACACAGGTCTGAGTGTGTGCACCCAGTGCTGTGTGGCTGAGGGATCTCTGCATTTCATTTCTAGTGGTGGACGGCTGCACTGCGTCCTCACAATGATAGGGCCAGCAGGTAGCTCTCCAATCCGCACATTACCTGTGTGACTGTAGACCTTAACCTCATGGGGCCTCTATCTTTTCATATTCATTAAGTCATTAACAATAGAAACTTCCTCAAAGGGTCGTTGTGAGAAAAAAGTAAGTAAAGTGCTTTGGATATGTGGACACTTGGTAAACAGCATATTCACTATAGCTGCGACAGTTCACAGTTACTCTGTCGTGAATTGAGGGGAGCAATAAACCATTGTCTGCCTACAGCAGAGCCGCCTTCAGCTTTTTAACCGTCCGGATCTGGTTACGTTACTCACTTCAACACAGTTATTCAGGGATGTAACTTGGTTGAGGTTTTGTGATTGGCGCAGACTAGTCTTTCCTTCAGTGGTCTTTTTGGACTCAGTATATGACCAGAGGTTAATTTTATGACAGTACTCACCGCAAAAAGTATTACATACGGCAGTTACAGTGCACAGCACTAATCAGAACATTGCTTCGTGGATGCCTACGATTGTGTCCTGGGTAACTACAAGCACTAGAAATGAAGTTATTTATTATTCTATTGTTTGAAGAAAATCTGTTTGTATATTGATAAGCTGTCATAGCAATAAAGCATTCTTAGAATCATAGCCTGGCATGAAGTCTTTCTGTCCCTTAAGCCAGCAGTCCCCGACCTTTTTGGTACCAGGGACCAGTTTTGTGGAAGACAATTTTTCTACAGACCCAGGGTGGGGTCGGGGATGGTTTCAAGATGAAACTGTTTCGCTCCGATTATGAGGCGTTAGATTCTCATAAGGAACGTGCAGCCTGCACGCGCAGTTCACAATAGGGTTTATGCTCCTGTGAGAATCCAGTGCAGTGGCGGATCTGGCAGGAGGCGGAGCCCAGGTGGTAATGCCCACCTGCCTGCTGCTCACCACCTGCTGTGTGGCCTGGTTCTGAACAGGCCACATTTTGGTACCAGTTGGAACCCCTGGATTAAACTGTTAAAACAGATGCTCTTGAAATTGAATTGTTTGATTCCTCTCCCCTGGTGTTGATTGATTGAATTTGGTGTGAGTTGAGTGTCTAACTTTAACTTCTTCTAATGGCACTTTACACTACAATTCTTAACCAATTTACTCCTAACCCATTCTGTTAATCTGCTCAGGGTACAATAACAGAATGCCATAGTCTGGGTGACTTAAACAACAGATATTCATTTTCTTACAGTTTTGGATGCTGAAAGTGCAGGACAAAGTGGCAGCATGCTTGTGTCTGGTGAGGCCTCTCCTGGCTGCAGACAGCTGCCTTCTCACTGTGTCCTCACACGGCTTATCCACAGTGCTCCTGGAGAAAGAGGGAAAGCACTGGTGTCTCTTCTATGAATGTAAAGAATGTCACACCTTATTATACATCTCAGAATTCACACAAGAGAGAAAGCCTATGAATGTAACAAGTGTGATAAAGCCTTCTGTGAGAAGTGAGCCTTCCATGTACATCAGAGAACTCTGTCTCTTCCTCTTGTAAGGACAGCAGTCCTGCAGGGTTAGGGCCTCACCTCACAGCATCATTTGACCTTAAGTACCTCCTTGAAGGTCCTGTCCACAAATGCAGTCTCCTTGAAGGTTAGGGTTTCCCTGTGCAAGTTTTGAGGAGGCACAGATGCTGAGTCCGTAACACCCACAGATTTGAAATACCATCTGCATCATTAACCACGAAGTACTACATAGTTATTTGGGGTGGCTCTTGCTTGTCTGTCTAACACTCCTTGCCCACATTCTGTTCATAGGCCAGCTGTGTGACCACAGGGGGGCATCTGATTCCACTGTGCCTGCCAAAATGCTGCACGTCCCCGCCTGCATGGGGAGTCTTTTGTCCAGGGTGGAGAGTAGTTGCCGTAATCACAGACCTATTTGTGGGCCTGGAGCTGCCCACACTATCAGAAGCTTGTGTTTATCGGCTGGAGAGAGGCTGTAGGCGGAGCTTTCTGACGGCCTGAAGGTCCAGGTAATCTGGACACCTCCGAGGCCCACACCACTGCCTCCTGCAGTGACATGCCACTGTGTTTTCTTTGTTTTGCATACACTCTGCTGAGGCAGGTTGCTCCTGTTTGTAATCGAGTCCTGACTTAACTAAATGTATCTGGCCTGCGTCTGACCTTTTACTGATTTCACTGAACTATTTGCAGATACTTGTGTATAAATACAAGAATGCCTAAAATTATAACATTATGCTTCTTTTAATATATCATGGAGTAAATATTTTATTTTCACCTCTCTCATTGAGTCTTAGTAGTATTTGAAAGCTGTTCCAACTTCCTTTCCACATTAAAGAAAAAAGCCTTTTCTGGCTTCTGGTTGGGTTTTTACTCAGTTTAGATCTCATCATGGCACCCACACGTCACCAGGAGGCAAGGCCACTTCCGGCTAGAAGCCCAGGCTACAAACGCACTGGTGGTGGTTCTGGCTACACCCACTTCTGTCCAGCAGCCCATCCCGGTGACGGCCTGCAAGTTACCCCTGCTGCCTGCACGCTACCCACTGGGGACAGCACCCCTGGTCCTGGCCATGCTCCCCAGTTGTCTCCCAAATACTAGTCATGACGCAGACCTCAAATACCAGGGTAAATACAGAGCTAAAGGGAAAGTAACTGTTACGTGTTTTATGAGGAAAACTAACCAAAATGAAGTCAAAATAACTGTCCTTACTCCAGACACAGTTGACTTCAAGGCAAAAAGACATTTTTAGAGATAGGGCAAAATCAATACTGATTGGATCTGTCAGGCTACATAATCATGCTGAATGTCTGTGCTCCTCACAACCCAGCCTTGGCACGTGGAAGATGAGTCAAAGGAGTGGACAAACCCACAGTCACAGAGGAACACAGTCTCCACTCTCTTTGGGGCGGGTGAGCCTGCCTTCGCCTTTTCATCATGCTGCTGTTCACCCCAGGCTGACAGATGATTGGAGTCACTGGGCAGGCTCAGCCTGTCCCTCACGGCCAGAGCTGTCACACAGGCAGCTCCAGACCTCTGCCTGGGATGCTGGCTGAACACCAGCCTGGGGGGGCCTGTCTTTGAGAAGAGCCTCCCAAGTTCCCTCTGTTTTGACATCTTCAAATGTGACGCCCTCCCCTGCTGGCACTGCCGCAGGGAATACCGGACCAGGCGAGAAAGCAGCCTACCTTTCTCTTAGACCTTAGGGCCTGAGCAGTGTGGTGCTGGAAACCAACCTAATGTGCCATGGAGGGTGGGGACAGGCACTGAGCACACACGCCTTGGCCCATTTTCTGGCCCTGGGTGGGGCATCTTGCAAGGTACATTCATGGCTTAAAGTTTCCATGCCAGCTTCTCAGCTTTCCCAAGGACCTTGTGTGACAGTGTACGATGCTGTCTTGTTTTGAGCTGCATTCCTTCTTAATGAGGTTACATTGGGAGAGTCCCTGAATTTAAATTAGATTGTCTTTCAAGGCAATTAATTTCTCTCCATGTCCAGAGCCCCCACCCCTCATCTCAGCCACCCTCACCTCTCCCCTCGGTGACCCCAAGGGCCTTCTTGCATGCTTCTAGCCCTAGCTGGTCCATTCTCCACTGGCATCTGGGAGAATATTGTTAAACTACATTTGATCCCATCTTACCACTGTTTAAATCCCTTCTATCTGGCAGTCTGTTTTACATACGGCTTTCTGCCACCTGGTCTCATCACTGTCCTCCAGTTTCTCTGTCCTTCTTGTTAATTTGACGGCATTTGGTGCTGTTCAAGTCAAAATTAAAATGTAGAGATGAATCTCTGCATTGATGTTTCATTTGGGATACAAGGACTGCAACTTGGGGCATAAACTCAGGCCAGGTAGTCTCTGGTAAGTCTGAAGAGCAAAGAGAAGATGGGGGCTTTTATGAAAATGAGAAGTGTCACCTGTGGTCTTGAAAGTTCATTGGTATTAGTAAAGTTTTGGGGAGAGGGGGAGCTGAAGCTGCTGAGCTAGGGCATTGGGTAAAATTAGCCTTCGAGCTGCTGCAGGTTGATTCAGCCACTGTTAGATAAAACTAATCTCCCATTAAAACAGGATGTCTCCGCAGCTGGACTCACAAATAATTTCATTTCTGGAGCGATGTTACTCGTCCCAGTTGCTTTTTCCCCTGACTTCTCAACTCTGTTTTAATTGGGTATGACAAGAATGACCCAGTTCCCGAGATCAACTTTCATAGTGCCTCGAGGCCTTACTACCAGCTGTCCCCTTTGCTAGAATACCTTCCTCTCTCTGAGAATGTCTGCTTATCTTTTAGCAATCAGCTACAACATGACTTCTTCCAGGGACCCCCAGAAGTCAGGTCAGGCACTTCTAACACCCTCAGGGCTGCTGTCCTGCCTTCTCTCACTCTTACTATATTTGCAATTAAGTGATTAATTAGTGCCCATTGAAGACCTGCTCCCTCCCAGGGAGCATCACCTCTCTGACTTTAGTGACTGTCTTGTTCTCTGCTGCCGTATCATGCTCAATAAATGTTCGTCCCACCAATGAATGTGGACAAGACAGCTAAAGGGATCCAAAGTGGGCCGGCAAAATCCAAACATTTGATTAAATAAATTTGACTGATGTCACTGAAATCATCCAAAATCCAGGATCTTCTAACAAATGCACTTACAGATTAGTACAAACTGTGACACGTATATAATATGGACCCAAAAATAGTATCATCTACATAGTATTTCAAAACATGTTTTATTCACTTAAGGATATGTCATAGATAATGGCTAAATTTTTTTTTTTTTTAGGTTTTCCTGTGTCCCATATACTCCAGGTCCTGGGCACTTTAACTCATTTAATACTCACAATAGTTTATTACACAGATGGGCAACGTAGAGCCCAGAGCCCCTGATAATTTACCCAGGGCCACACAGATACCAAGTGATAGAGCTCAGATCAGTCCAGGCTGTCTCGTTCCACGGCCAGAACTCTCAGCCCCTGTCCAACACTGCCTCTCCAAGCAAAAGGCCCCTGCAAGACCCATTCTCATCCTCTTAAGGGCCGTGGAGTTGTCCTTTGTATGTATGAGCACTAATTTGCATAACCAATTTCCTATCATGGACCTGCAGATTCTTGAAAAGGAATAACTTTGTACATATATCTATGTGCATTTCCCAAATATTTCCTTAGGATAAATTCCTTGGAGTGGGATTGTCTCATTAAAAATTCCCCTTAAATGCAAGGACAAATTAGAGTTTCCCAGAGCCATCTGGAGGAGGAGGACCCGTGTTCACAGCTTGCTTCAGGGAGGTAGAGCTGGCGGTGGCATCAGCCACACACAATCTGGAGGTTTGGTGAACACAGAGCCCCCAGACAGCCTCACAACCCATAGCTCTGCTCAGGTTGCCCCTCTGCCACAGCTGCTGTGCAGAAGGTGTCATGGGAAGGTGTAAGGGCACCGGTAATGCGGATGGGAGTGCTTCCCAGGCCTCACAGACTCTGGCTGGAGGGTGCACAACAGTTGGCTCGACCTGGGTCACGGGTTTGCCCCTGAAGCAGCAATGAAGAAAGTGGTAAAGAAAGAAAGCACTTCGAAGAAAGAAGCTCCTACGGGCACCGTCCGATTAGCGCTAATACAAAAGCACATCCCAGAGGAGAAAGTGAGTCCCAGACCCTCTTCAAGCATGAATAAACATTTCAAATGGCTGCCTGCTTTTTGTAATTTTAGGTAAATATTAATTTAATATTTATAAAAGGAACTGGAGTTCAGTATTCAAGCTGACCTGTATATTTCTAGTTCTAACTCAGATGCTAGCTCGCTGGTTTTGTTTCCCTGTTCAGATGTTTTCCACATCAGCTGGAACCTATCAGTGAAGAGTATGACAGACTGAGCATCAGTGTCGTACATTCATGCATTTGCTACTTTCAAGTGTGGGGAAGTCTTGAAATAGGCCTATTAAATAAGGACAGGAGATAAAAAGCCTTGTTATAAAACGGAGGAGAGTTTGGGGCAGGGGGGAGTAGTTGCACCTGAAACCCATATAAAGTTTAGGTAGTTACTAAAAGAAAAACACTAAATTCCACCTCCAGAGCAGTTACTGATAAAGGAAGCTCAAGGATCCTCACCGAAGGAAGAGCTTGCTATGTACATTTTAATTATAAAACACAAAGGAGTCATGGGGTCTGAATGGTGCCCCCCCAAAAAAAAGTCAGTCTGCCAATCCCCATAATTTGTAAATGTGGCCTTATTTGGAAAAGCGTCTTTGCAGATAAAATTAAGGATTTCACGATAAGCCCATCTTGGATTAAATCCAATGGCAAATGTCAGTGTCAGTGACAGAAGTAAAGAACGCAGAGAAGAAGCCCATGTGAAGACAGGGGCAGAGATTGAACAGATGCATCTGCAACCCAGGAAATGCCAAGGAATCCCCACCCCCCCAGAGGCTGGAAAGGCAAGGAGGGATTCTCTTCAAACAGCTGGAAGGGGCGTGGCCCTGCCAACACCTGGATTTTGGACTTCCGGCCTGCAACACTAAGAGAATAAATTTCCGCTGTTTTAAGCTACCTTGCCTATGGTAATGTGCCACAGTGGCCCCAGGAAATGAATACAGGAGGTGTGGCCCCTACATTCAGTTATGAGGAAAAGCTCCAAGAGGAATGTCTTCGAATGGCTATTCAAGTTGTGATGCCACCGGGAATCAGGAAGACCCAACACATGTGGATTTTGTTGTTGACTAAAGCACGAAGCTCCCCCATCTCAGTGACTGACCTCCCCTCAGGAGCTGGCTATTGAGTCAAAAGTCCAGGATTTATAGGAACAACAGGGCACGTTTTCCAAAGTGTTTTTCCTGTCAACTAAAATGTAAGTGGGGATCTTGAAGCCTAAAAGGACAGAAAGTTTTGATTTGGGGGAAAGAGCTGAGCCAGGGGACCTGGTGGCAGATGTGTGTCTTGGAGATGCTTTCCACCCATGAAAAGCCTAGAGATCATTTGAGAATGCAAAGCCTCCTTCTGGAGGAAAAGGGAGCATGGGGGTACTTTTCTTCATGTAAAAAGAGACGTATTTTTGTTTGCAGGAAAAGAGGAGACAGCAATGGTGCACGCACTCCACACCCACAGATGGGTGAGTCGGGGCAGCAGGTGCACGGCAACATCACAGCCAGTCCCGTGGTCCTGATGTTGCAGTCAGCTCAGCCCATGACAGTGCCCAGGCCTCTGGGGGTGTCACACATCACACTGGAGAGCTGTTCCCAGGAGTTCACATCTTGAAACACACCTGGCTAGTGCATCCACAAAGGCTGTCCTCTTTCTCCAAGGCAGTGGGAAGCAGAACTGCAAAGCACTTGGAATATGGGTTCCCAAAGGCTCAAGTTCACCAACATCGCCATATAAAATTCAAGTTTTGTTGAATTTGAGGGATATAAAAACAACACTGTTTTTCCCCATGAAAACATGCATCTTCCCACGACAGTCCAAATCATTTATAAAATAACCTCAAGGAGATAAACCTGAGCCCAAATCATTCTCAAGCTTAGTTTCAGTAAGAATTTAAAGTTAAAAAAAATCATGTCAATAGGATTCGTGGTGGGTGGTAAATGATCATACTTTCTGTGGTTTATGTAAGGAGAACATTTCTGGAATTTTTGGCTACAGGACCACTGACATTATTAAAGCCTGGCAGCCCCTTCTAAGAATACTATATGTGTTCCCACTGGCCTGTTTATAGGCACGCCTGCTTTCATCTGGAATGTCAGTTCTCTTCAAAAGAGCCTCCTCCCGCGGGTCCAGGGTGATTACGTTGTTTGGGAAGCATGCACTCAACCATATTGTACATTTTCAAAAAACTATTGATTCTTCAATTGTCCTTAAAATTCTTCAAAAATAAAAATTAAAAAACTATTGATTCCACTACATTTACATGTAAAATTTCAGCACACCTTGCAAAGCCCATGCTGGAGACTTCTTCTTAGAAAGCTGGTTTCATGGGTTCAGTGCTTTCTCCAAAGGTTTTGCACAATGGAGGGTTTTTGTTTCGGTTTTGCCCTCTACAGGATGGAGGCTTTCTTTGCCAAATAATAAAGATGAGCTCTTAAGGAAAAAACAAAAAGTCATGTTTCTATAAAAAGCTCAATATGGTCCCCAAATGCCTACTTTGAAAGGAAAAGGTCACACCTGAAAAGTATTATTCTAGACAATGTGACTGGTATTTCAAGAGATGGGTCAAATTTACACATCCAAATACACATCATTTCCTTAAAAAGGTCCATCTTTATATCATTACTGGAAAAATCTGTCAGCTGCTTTCAGAAAGGTGTAACAAATATTTTGAACAGGTAAAAAAAAACTTTCCATTTTCCCTGGCACAGTGGCTCATGCCTGTAATTCTAACACTTTGGGAGGCCAAGGTGGGCAGATCACCTGAGGTCAGGAGTTCAAGACCAGACTGGCTAACATGATGAAACCCCATCTCTACCTAAAAAAAAAAAAAGAAGAAAAGAAAAGGAAAGAAAAATTGTCTAGGCACGGTGGTACACATCTGTAATCCCAGCTACTCTGGGGGCTGAGGCAGGAGGATAGCTTGATCCCCAGAAGGCAGAGGTTGCAGTGAGCCGAGATTGCATCATTGCACTCCAGCATGGGCAACAGTGTGAGACTCTGTCTCAAAAAAAAAAAAAAAAAAAAAAAAAGAGAGATACAGATAAAAAGTCTTCAAATTTTGAGAATCAACTGGAAGTTTGGGAACAGTCAAAAGTCATTCATGGCAGGGTCTGATAAGACAGGAGGGTGAATGAATAGAAAGAATGCTGTCGGTGGCCAAAGGTAAATCTGGCTTGCCTCTGGCAGGTCGCAGCTGCACTGACAGATTTGGAGGGCAGAGGGGTCTTGACGTGGACTCTCTACACCAATAAGCTCAGCATGTGTTTCCTCATGCGGACTCGGGGAGGCCACTCAGCACTTGCCATCCCCCTCAAGGTGGAACACAAGGGGTCTTCAGGCGCGACACAGGACTCCAGGATAATTCTCGGGTGATGGCGATTTCTGGCACTAATGCAGCTTTCCTGACCAGCCCTGCTGAAGACGCAGAAGAGATTGGTGATACGGTTTTCTGCAGGGCTTTTCTGCTTCAAGTATAAGATTCGTTTTCCCGCAACATGTCTTAATTTAAGTTCCCCCAGAAGCAGACTTTAAAGCGAAGACTGGGATGCAAGTGGTTTATTCAGGACATGATCCCAGGAGGCACTGATCGGGAGCAGGGAGTGGGACGGGGAAGCAGGAGAAAAACACAATGGGGTGTGTTGTCGAACAGGCTGCATGGCAGATAACTGCGCCTAATCCCACCGGGCACCCCAGGGGAGCACCGAGACCACGCACCTCAGAGCTGCACCACGAGGCAAGGGAGCTTGGGTATTTTATCTACCGGTCTCGGTGGTTCCACTGTTAGTGGAAAACTTCCTAGGATGGTGAACGGGACCCAGGCCAAGTGGTCTCCGGCTGCAGAGAAACCCCCTTCGGGAAGGGGATGCAGCTCCCAGACGTTGGTTGTGGGACTGGAGGACATGGACGAATGTGGCTGGAGACACAGGGCTGGGCTTCTACAGTGTCTGCCACATTCCACAGTGGCAAAAGGGTCATGGCCACTTCCACCCATCTAGAACCCAAATCCTCAGAAGGGGGAGGGCAGCTGTGTTTGCTCATAGCAAATGTCTCCAGGATGTATGAGCAGGAGAAAAAGTGCAAGCCAGTGTGGACCGTGCTTCCACTTGAATAAAGGGGAAGGAACAGGCATGCTTTCTTATGTGTTGCATGCCCTATTTCTGAGAAGAATCCACAAGGAACTCTGGGAGGGGCACCACAGCCTAGGCTGGGAGAGAGGTCACTTTTCACTCTGTGACTTTTGGTGCTTTTGTTAACCTTTTTCTATGTGCATATATTCTTACTTTATTTAAAACTCTGATCAGCATCACCTGTGTTCAGAGTTGGCTTCAGGGATTTCCCCCACTGGCCTTGCTCTGCATTCCACCTCCCAGAGATAGGTGCCATGATTACCCCAACTTCTGGGCCCATGAAACAAATCTGAGGCATTGTCTGGAAAAGAAAGAACCCAGAAAGCCGGTGGACCCTCAACATGCAGCAAGCCTGCACCCCATCAAGGGAACATTCAGGGGCCAGATGCCAGGAGGCTGACGGAGGAGGCAGAGCCCCGGTGACTCAGGAGGCTGGGGAAGTCTTGTGAATAGAGCTCTTGTTCTGTAAGACTTCTACAAGCAGAGGTCTGGGATGGGCTTGGAAACATGGTAATGACGTGTGTCTTTAGTTGTCACATGCTGGGGGGGTGCAGGGGACTTCTTGTTCTATGACGTGACTAACAGTTAGTGCACCTGAGAACCACCCCCTCCCCCTAAGGCTGTAGCTCAGGTCCCTCCCCCACATCACTTTGGGAACATCCTAGAACCTCCAGTCCATTCTAGAAGGGCTGTGGCTCTCCACAAAAGCCATGTGGCCTGCAGCATTTCTAAATCTACTGATGAAGAACCTTCCTTTGGAAGCAAGTCCCCCCTCTGGGGCCAGATCCATGGAGCACGCTCGAGGAACCGTCCTCCGTCAGCAAGTACAGCTGTGTCTTCACAAGGAAGGGTGATAAAGTCTCCTGCTGAGGAGGTCACAGCAGCACCTGAGACAGAAAGGGCCTTAAAAGGCTGCTGAGACACCGCGGTGCCGACATGTCAACAACGGAAGAGACTGAGGCCTGTAGCTCTGCAGGGGCCCTGGGTCCTGCACCTGTGCCCCACACATGTAGCCACGGTGTGTCCTGTGTGTTTCAGACTCCAGGCCCAGTACTCAGCATCCCTGCATTTAACTTCCCGACAATGCCAGAAGTGGACGTGGAGCAGGAAAGCCTGGAGAGCAACGCTCAGGCTTCGGGGCACTGGGGAGTGGGAACTGCCAGGAGGCAAGCGCTTCAGGGGCTGCCAGGTAGCCCTGGGCTGGGGTATTTTCTTCTCCCAGGGATGGGGGCAGAGCAGGGGTAAAAGCTCAGACATTGGCATCAAACACACCTGGATTCAAGTCCTAGTGCTACCCATGCCCACTGGGTGACCGTGGGCAAGGTACTGGCATCATTTTCTATTGTATAAAATGACATTCTTATAATTCCTGGGATGTGGGAATGTGGAAGAATCAGGAAGGTAATGTGCACAGAGCCCTTACCCAGGGCCTGGCCATAGTTAACAGTGGACCAAGGTGACTGCTGGCATAATCATGGCCCAGCTCCCGTGGGGAGGGTCACGACCATGGTGGCCAGGGCATGGGGCTGTGCTCTGCCCATCTTCCTTCAGGCAGAAACTCTGGGGTCCAGAGGAGAAGGAGGTTTGTCCCCAGCCACACAGAGCAGGGCCAGCAAGAACTACACCCAGTGCAGGACAGGCAGCCTGGTCATCACTGCCACCAACCACCCACCACCTCCCAAGGCACCATGTTGGAGTGTG
Organism: Ateles fusciceps; assembly: GCA_036589455.1. Taxonomy (NCBI): domain Eukaryota; kingdom Metazoa; phylum Chordata; class Mammalia; order Primates; family Atelidae; genus Ateles; species Ateles fusciceps. The sequence goes on along the minus strand of JAZHEH010001784.1, from coordinate 6,292,044 downwards.
GAGCGGGGGACTGGATGGAAGATCAAGGGAAAAATGGCTCTGGAAGCAGAAACAAAACCTGTACCATCTCAGAAGCAGGGACAGTAAAAGTGTCTGTGTTCAGGAAACGCAAAACTCTGTGACTGTTCACTCAGAACACACTCCCAGAGCATACACCTGCAGAGAACAGGACACACACACAGAGCACCGCACACATGCAGAACACACACATAGAACACAGATCACATACACGGACAGACATGCACACAGAGAATGCACAGAATACACAGAGAATAAACAAAACACACATAGAACAGACACATGTAACACACACACACACGCAAAGCATGCACATGCATTCCAGAACAGATCAGTTGGCCACAGTCTCAGCTGGCAGTAAGAGCAGAGATTGGAGAAACGGCTGAGAGGAGGGGTGGGTAGGTAAGGACAGAACAATCCACACGGTCGGCAGCTGCAAACTCATTTCACTGCCCAGAAGGACAACTCAGCAGCCCAACGTCCACAACAAGGTTCTGGGACGATTGCATGCATTGGTGGGGACACTCTGCCAACTGCCCAGAACTTCATGCCAGAGGAACAAGCTGCACCATAGAAAATTCCCTGCACCCTGGAGGACCTCTGTAACATCACGTGGCTGGAGGTCATCATGCCAACATCAGACATTTCGCCACAGTCCACAACTTTCCCACCCTAATTTATTCAACAAGCTTTCCCCATGCACTTTAAATGCACCCGACAGAATGCTGGGAACACAGAGACTTATGAGAACACAGGCCTGCCCTTGAGAAGCTTTTGCACACATGTGGTTGCTGGGGGGATTATCTGGAGATGAGCAGTTCTCACTCTCACTGAATCCTTGCACTTCGGAGGATCCATTCCTCTCTCCATGCAATTCAGAAAACCCAGGACCAGGGCACTGATAATATAGCCCAGCACATGTATACACTCACAAAATCAGAGCCTCATGAACTTGAAAGGAATCGAGAGGCCCTCTGAGGGGGAGACCCACCTGTTCCACCTGGGGTGTCCCAGCACAGAGCAGAGCCCTGGATGCTGAGTGAATAATATGGTTTGGCTGTGTCCCCACCCAAAATCTCATCTTGAATTGTAATCCAAATTGTAATTCCCATGTGTTAGGGGAGGTACCTCGTGGGAGGTGATTAGATCTTGGAGGTGGTTCCCTCATGCTGTTCTTGTGATTGTGGGTGAGTTCTCACAAGACCTGATGGCTTCATAAGGGGCTTTTCTTCATTTTGCTCTGTACTTCTCTCTCCTGCCTCCGTGTGAAGAAGAACGTGTTTGCTTCCCCTTCTGCCATGATTGTAAGTTTCCCTGAGGCCTCCCAGCCATGTGGAACTGTGAGTCAATTAAACTTTGCAGCCTGGCTCAGTGGCTCACACCTGTAATCCCAACACTTTGGGAGACTGAGGTGGGTGGATCACCTGATGTCAGGAGTTCAAGATCAGCCTGGCCAACATGGCAAAACCCTGTCTGTACTAAAAATACAAAAATTAGCCAGGCATGGTGGTGGGCACTTGTAGTCCCAGCTACTGGGGAGGCTGAGGCAGGAAAATTGTTTGAACCCAGGAGGCAGAGGTTGCCGTGAGCCGAGAGCTGAGATCATGCCACTGCACTCCAGCATGGGCAATAAGGGCAAGACTCTGTCTCAAAAACAAAAATTAAAGATAAAACCTCTTTCCTAGTGTTGGGTATTTCTTCACAGCAGCGTGAGAAGGGACTAATACAATGAACAAAGTCACTGAATGGGCCAAGGCTGAGCAGTAACACGGTGGAGAGTGTCCATGCTGCCCCTTGTAGAGGCTTGAAATGAAGGGAGGAGGAAGGAAGTCTAAGTATTAAAGGGCCACATGAGCAGTCTTAAACCTCTACTCTCATCACTTAGTCCTTTATTCCGGGCTCAGCTCCACACCTTCCTCACCACTGTCTGCTATGGCTTTGTGACATAGCTGGGGCAGCTTCATTCATTAGCGACCGTGGTAGGCTCTGAGATGCACCTGTAGAGCCCAGCTCCTTCAAGAATAGTCTCGGCTACCTCCCCAAGGCCAGGCCCTTCCTGAGGCTCCTGCTTTTGGTGTGTGGGTGAGGCAGGTCACATGTGAGAGCATCTTTTACTTTAGGATTTCCAGGACTACACCAGGCTGACTTCTCTCTATGCCCAGTCCCGTTTCCTCCCCCAGATGTTGGTCACCAATAAGCATCCAGTACCCCAACTCCACCTTGGCACCACTTCTGGAGGACCCAGCCTGAGACAGCGGGACCTGAGCATGGCCCAGAGGAGGACCCATGTCAGGGCCAGGTGCTGGAGGCCCCACAGCCCTGGCAAAAGGTGGGCCGATGGTTAGGGGCCTCTCCCCAGCAGTGATGGGGACCCTGCAGATAGGAGGGAAGCCCCAGAGATGCAACGAGGCACTGGGATGTGGAGAGAACCATCGCTGTGGGGCGGGGGACGAGATATTGCTAAGCAACACAGGTGCCCCATGCAACAGCCCATGGGCCAAATCCAGTCCTAGGCCTGTGCTGTGCAGCCTGAGCGCCATGGGTGGTTTTACATATTTAAAGGATGAAAGAGGAAGAGGAGGAGGAAGACAGGAGGTGCAGGAGAAGAACCTGCAGGCAAAAATAAAATTTCCAGGTCTTGGCAGGGCAACTGACCCTAATCCTGGGGGAGCAAGGCTCTGTCCACACGGGGTGGGGCATGAAGAGACACAGAGCCTGGGGGCCTCCCAGACACCTCACAGAGCTCCCTCAAACAGCTGCCACAGTAATGGATGGATGAGACAACCCTATCCTGAGGGCTGGTCACACCGCCAACTGAGCACTGAAACAAGCACGGATGCTGGGTGAGGGTGAGGAGGAGCCGGTGGACACAGAGAGGGAGACAAAGAGCCTCACTCGGGCCTGGAGGCCACGGCAACAGCGGGGACTGCAGTTCATCCCACCCGTTGCCCTCCTCAAGGAAAGAGGCCCTCTGCAATCCTTAGGGAGCTGCCCTCCAAATAGCTAAGGGGCACCAGTGATAAAGTGTGGTCATCATGGAGATGCACCTCCCAGATTCCCCTCCGAGCAGGCATTGCCTCCCCAGCTACCATGAGCAAGGTCCCAGCTCCACCAGCGCCCACCCAGCTGCAGAGCCGCCTTGCCAGGTGCCGCTCTCTTCCCTGCTAGGGAAGCTCCTCTGGCTTGAGAGAACCGATTGCTGCATCTCTTCCCACTTCCGTGTTCAATCGCTGGAAACTAGCCCTGAAGACAGTATTTACACCTTGGAAACTGACAAATGCTTTAAGGCATGGCCTGTGTCCCAGACAGCCAACTGTGACACAGTGACCAACACCCCTGCCTGGAGAGGCCAGCACCTAGTGACTAGGCAGGTGGAATGTGAAGGCCCAGGTCAGCCCAAGGGAGCACTTCTGATGGGGCCTCTTGGCCTCAGGGCTCCTGGCCAGGCTGGCACAGGCTGCCACTCAACATCTTTCTCTGCCCATTCTGCCTCCTTTCCCTTCCTGCACCTCAAGCTCTGTCTTGGCATCATCGTCGGGAGAATTCAGCTCACACCCGGTTCCCCTCCTGGAGCATACACCTGAACTGATCCCATACTCACATCACGGCCTGCCTGACACAGCACAGAAAAGCTAAGCGTTATCATTTTAACTGTTTTTTTCCAGTCAATCAGCAAACACATATCAAGCAATTTCTACGGGACAGACACTGTGCTAGAAACTAGATATAAGAAGATGAATAAGCCATAGTCCTTCCCACTAGTTCAGAATGTGGGGCATGTATGGAGACTCACATAAGTAAGTCCCCTGCTACATCACCAGGGGGACAGGGCAGGGTGGCCACCAAATTATGCAGTTGGCTCCTGTTAAATTTGCTTTACATTAATATAGCAATCCCTTTATAATTCTATAAAAGCATAAGAAATAACAACATAAAATATGTTCAAAACATTTTGTTGACATTAAAAATGAGATTTAATATCTTTGACATTAGAAAAATAGATACATCCTGTTTTTGTTTAAAGCGGATTTAAAGTTAAAAATGAAAATCAAATGGGGTGGTCAGAATTTGCATAGTTTGTTAACAAAACAGAGTATGAAGTAATGGACTGAAAAACAGAACCCTCTGTTTCAGCACTTCCTAAGCCCTTTGTGGTCCAGCCACCGGAGGAGGAGGGTCGGTGATACGAGAAACGCTCACCCGTGAGAGTGCCTCACCATTGCAGAGTCTCCACCTGGACTGGCCTCTTTGCAACCAACCGTGACCACCCACACCCTCACAGGCCAGTCCCATTTTCCCCTCTTTACAGCAGAGGAGACCAGGGCTCTAAGAGTTAGGGAACCAGCAGCTTTCTGTGAACAGGTCTTGGTGTTCGCTATGAGGTGACAGCCACTGATGCTTCCAGATTTGAACAAAATAACTGTATTACAAGTAGCCGACATTTCTAATTTTTAAAAATAAACCATCTTGAAATTAGGCCTTCTATTTCTTTAGGGATATCACCAAGAGGCCTGCACCCCAACGTCTGGGGACCCTGAGCATAAATGCATTGTAATTCAATGAAAAAGACATTTGAAAACCATGAATTTGGGAGAAACACTTATATTTTCAAGTATTCCTCTAGGAAACCATCCAAAGGCCATATGTCACAGAGATAAAAGTGAATCAAAGTCATCAAGAAGTACTTTCAGGCTTCCAATAGAAAGCCCTTGAGAATTCAGAAGCGAGGTCAGGAAAAGGGAGAGCGTCTTCAGCAGTACCTCTGGGTCTAGAGCAAACGAAACCCACGAGCAAATTCCCAAAAATGACATTCCCACAACACCATCAAACCGAAAATGGTTTCCGAAATATGATTTTGAAAACAATTAGTGATTTGGAATTTTAAAAGCCGTACGCGGCTCTCATCGCGTTTCATGAATATTCATTCTACTTTTCTCTGACTTTAGAAACACTAGAATCACAAAAGCCTCTTTATTGAGGGTATTTCATCGTCATAATTTAATGTTAAATTAAAGTTCAAAAACCTTCATTATCTGCAAGGTTTTTGTTCTGTTCTTTTAAACTTTGAGCAGGTTCCAACTTAATAACACCTGCTTTTTTAAACTGGTAACTGCTTGCAGCGGAGTGAAGGTAGCTAGGGCTCTGCACCCTTTAACTCAGTCTGACTTCATGCATTTGCATTTTAGATGTCAACACGAAGAGCAATCGCTTTTAATAAATGATAGTTAAAGCCAATTACAAATTCGCTATTAAAATCACACTAATTCCACCTCGAAGCTGCAAAATTTGATTTCATTTTAAAGACAAAGCACACTCACGCCTTTCTGGAGCTGCGCAAACACACTTCAGCCGCTCTGTGTGCTCATGTTTCTTCACTGCTGCGTGAGTCAGGATCGCATGAAAATTCCTAGTTGAACCCTTCCCGAGTCAAATTCTAATGTGCTCTCTTCCGTGAGAAGGGGGCGGCAGAACAGAAAACCTGGACAACAAAGTGGCTCCAATAGTGACCACACATAAAAATAACAATCGCCATTTTCATTATCATCATCGTCATAACACTGAGGGAAATGACAGTAACTAACGTGTATTGGTTTTAGTCATGTTCCCGCACTTGCTAAGCATTCTAAAGGCATCGTGTCACTGAATCCTCGCACCCCCCCCTGTAACACACGTGTTGTGTCTTATGGAACCTCGGGAAGGGTCGTGTCTACCGTCCCACAGGGAGCACCAGAGCAGGACGCAGAGTCGCTGATTACATCAGTGGCCCCGATTCATGGTGACCCTGTGTCCTCCCCTTTGTGCCGTCAATTCTGAGTCTTGACCTGTGGGATTGTAACAAACTTGCTATCAAGAAAATTAGCAAGTACTTGTGTGTTTCTGCCTCCTCTCCGGCTTCTCTGTCATCACCATGAGCGTCACTGCCACAGGAAGGAGCCTGAGGATGTGCCTGGATAGCCCAGATGGAGGAAACTGAGACTCAGTCAGAGGAGAGGTGAGTGGTCCCACTTTAGATCAGTTAATCCCTGGCCAACCCACAGCTGTTCGCAGACACCCCAGCAAGCCCAGCCAGGCCGGGCCCAGAGCACAGACCCCCACACAGTGCACCTGCAGGCCTGGTAGAAGTGAGTGGCAGCTGTCTTCAGCTCTCCAGTTTCAGGGTGGTTTGTTCTGTAGCAATGGAATTCTTTGTTGTTGTTGTTGTTGTTGTTGTTGTTTTCTTTCTTTGTGTGTGTGTGTGTGTGTATATATATATATATATATATATTACACTTTAGGTTCTGGGGTACATGTGAAGAACATGCAGGATTGTTGCATAGGTACATACATGGCAATGTGGTTGGTTTGCGGCCTCCATCCCCATCACCTATATCTGGCATTTCTCCCCATGTTATCCCTCCCCAACTCCCTACCCCCTCACTGTCCCTCCCTAGCACCCCTGACAGACCTCAGTGTGTGATGCTTCCCTCCCTGTGTCCATGTGTTCTCGTTGTTCAACACCCACCTACGAGTGAGAACATGTGGTGTTTGGTTTTCTGTTCTTGTGTCAGTTTGCTGAGAATGATGGTTTCCAGATTCTTCCATGTCCCTACAAAGGACACGAACTCATCGTTTTTGATGGCTGCATAGTATTCCATGGTGTATATGTACCACATTTTCCCTGTCTGGTCTATCATCAATGGGCATTTGGGTTGGTTCCAAGCCTTTGCTATTGGAATTCTTAACCCTCACTCTACGCTGCCAGCCAGGGAGTTCGTTTCATGACCTCTGGTCAGCTGAATAATGGCCCCCAAAGACATTCAGATCCCCAATCCCTGAAACCTGTGAATGTTTCTTATATGGTAAAAGACACTTTGCAGAGGTAACAAATTCAGGATCCTGAGATGGGGGAGATTATCTCAAATTATTCAGGCGGGCCCTAAATGCAATCACCTGTGTCTGTATAAGAGGGAGACAGGGGGGCGTTTGAGGCAGAAGAGAAATGCAATGTGACCACTGCAACAAGATGCTCTGACGCTGCACTGCAGGCCCTGACAGTGGAGGGAGGCCCCGAGCCAAGGCCAGCGAGGAGCACTTCCAAGCGGAGGCTGCAAGAGGCCGGGAAACAGCTCCGCCCGCAGCCCCAAGAGGGAGTGATGCCCTGCCCACACCTTTTGGCTCAGAGTAGGTAATTTCAGGCTTCTGACCTCCACAACTGTAAGAGAATAAATATGTGTTGTTTCAAGCCACCACGTTTTTGGTCATCTGTTACAACAGCTAAAGGAATCTAACACACATAAACCAATTTTAGGAAAACAGCAACACAAACTCTGCTTTAACTCACACTGGAATGCATTTTATAAAACAGAACTGAAAATAGCAGTTATATATATATATATATAGCGCTTTCCTAACTGCAAGGAGCAGAGCCGACTCCACCCCAACCTGGGTCCAGACACTATGGCGAGCACTGGGGAGGAGCAGTGCCCAGCAGGAGCCTCAGGACTGAGAACAAAGCCAGCACAGGGCAGAGGCCGCAGGAAAGGCCCAGGGCACCAGAAGCTGCCATGAGTCTGTGCCACTGACACATCCTCAGCCAACTGTGTAGAAAATCCTGCTGCTCTAAGAACGAGGAGATCTTTTAAAAACAACTGACTCATTTTGGACAATAAGCACAAGCCATTTGGTGCAGCGCGGCCGGGCAAAGCTTCTGCAGTGGCAGAAATGTCCTCCATCGGTGCAATCCAGAACTGGGCGGCCACTGCTGCCTGGGGCTTTTAAGAACAGGAAACGTGGCTGGTGCATTTGAGGAATGGGATCTTTAATTTTACTCCATTTTAATAAATTTAAATATAGTGGCCACATGTGGCTAGTGGCTGTCACAATGGCCATGCAGATTGGGTTGGTAGAGGAACTTCAGGTTCATAGCACTGGGGACATGTCTGGTCTGGTGGCCTCTGTCCGTGTGATCCCAGCAGGGGATGGAGGCTGCATGGACCCGCAGCAGCTCTGCTCCTGTGACTGTGACAATCCTGCAGGCTCAGTTTCCCTATCTGTCTCCTGGGAAGATCTCCCTCTAGCTCCAGGGGGGTAAAGATTAGAGATAATCTCCATAAATCCCTAAGCACAGTGCTGAAGATCAAATGCAACACACACGCTTCACATGAAAGCTATGATGAGTAGAAACAACCCTTCCCTCCCATGATTTAAAATCTGCTGTCAAGACGTTGCAAAACCTCCCAGTAAGCTCACTAGCATCCTCCAGTGCTGCCCAAGGCCACAGCTACCCAGAGCCTCAAATTCCCCGTGGAAGCACAGGGCAAGCCAGCTTGGCTGCAGAATTGTCTCTGCTCTGTTTTGTGTTGCTGTTCTGGGGGAGGGCCATTCGCACAGAAGATGGGTCATGAAGAGAGAGAGAGCAGCTGCCACACCATGGTGGCCACAGTGCTCAGGACCCAGCTGTGCCTTGCACACCAGTGTGGCTGCACAAGCGCAGCCTGGTCCAGTCAGGCACAGAGCAGGGGCTCCCAGTGATGCCTACCTCCCTTCCTCAGTATGACCAGCTGACATGTGAATCACAGACACGCACCCTCAATATGACCAGCTGACATGTGAATCACAGACATGCACCCTCAGTATGACCAGCTGACATGTGAATCACAGACACGCGCTCTCTCAATATGACCAGCTGACATGTGAATCACATACACGCACTCTCTCGATATGACCAGCTGACATGTGAATCACAGACACGCACTCCTCAATATGACGAGGTGACATGTGAATCACAGACACGCACCCTCAATATGACCAGCTCACATGTGAATCACAGACACACACCCTCAATACGACCAGCTGACATGTGAATCACAGACACGCACTCCTCAATATGACCAGCTGACATGTGAATCACAGACACGCACCCTCAATATGACCAGCTGACATGTGAATCACAGACACGCACCCTCAATATGACCAGCTGACATGTGAATCACAGACACGCATCCTCAATATGACCAGCTGACATGTGAATCACAGACACGCGTCTCTCAATATGACCAGCTGACATGTGAATCACATACACGCACCCTCGATATGACCAGCTGACATGTGAATCACAGACACACACTCTCTCAATATGACCAGCTGACATGTGAATCACATACACACACCCTCAATATGACCAGCTGACATGTGAATCACATACACGCACCCTCAATATGACCAGCTGACATGTGAATCACATACACGCACCCTCGATATGACCAGCTCACATGTGAATCACATACACGCACTCTCTCAATATGACCAGCTGACATGTGAATCACAGACACGCACCCTCAATATGCCAGCTGACATGTGAATCACAGACACGCATCCTCAATATGACCAGCTGACATGTGAATCACAGACACGCACCCTCAATATGACCAGCTGACATGTGAATCACAGACACACACTCTCAATATGACCAGCTGACATGTGAATCACATACACGCACCCCTCGATATGACCAGCTGGCATGTGAATCACAGACACGCACTCTCTCAATATGACCAGCTGACATGTGAATCACAGACACGCACCCTCAATATGACCAGCTGACATGTAAATCACAGACACGCATCCTCAATATGACCAGCTGACATGTGAATCACAGACATGCACCCTCAATATGACCAGCTGACATGTGAATCACAGACACGCACTCTCTCAATATGACCAGCTGACATGTGAATCACAGACACGCACCCTCAATATGACCAGCTGACATGTGAATCACAGACACGCACCCTCAATATGACCAGCTGACATGTGAATCACAGACACGCACCCTCAATATGACCAGCTGACATGTGAATCACATACATGCACTCTCAGTATGACCAGCTGATATGGTTTGGCTGTGTCCTCACCCAAATCTCATGTTGAACAGTATCTTATCCCATAATTTCCATATGTTGTGGAACGGACCCAGTGGAAGGTAACTGAATCTTGAGGTTGTGTCTTTCTCATGCTGTTCTCATGATAATGAATAAGTCTCAGGAGAGGTGAGGTTTGATGAAGGGCAGTTCCCCTGCACACACGCTTTTGCCTGCCGCCATGTAAGATGTGCCTTTGCCATCCTGTGCCTTCCATGACTGTGGGACCTCCCCAGCTATGTGAAACTGTGAGTCCATTAAATCTCTTTCCTTTATAAATTACCAGTCTTGAGCATGTCTTTATTAACAGGTGAGAATAGACTAATACACCAGCACAGTGGATATGAAATTTTAAAAGGTAAGAAGTCAAGCACCCTTCACAGGTGGTAGCCCAGGGATATTTGTTGTGGGGGAGGGACAGGGGGAAGACCAGGGAACAAGTGGACCTGGGTGAGGCCCCCAGGAGCTGGTGGCTCCAGCCATGGAAGTGGATAAGCCAGAGGCAAGGAAGATCCGGGGTGGGAGAGGAGGGAGGTCACGGGACAGCAGCAGCTCTGTTCTGGACACTGTGAGTTTGAGGATCAGGGGACACCCAAACTGAGGGCCTGTTGGGAAGCTGGAATTCTGTTCCAGAGCCCATCAGGAGCTGAGGTTGAGTCCGAGAGAGAGAAACTATGGGAAGATAGCAGCGAGAGGAAGAGGCAGAGGGGGCAGAGGCAAGTGAAGGTGGTGAAGGAGCAGCCAAGGGTGAAAGGCCAGGCCTGGTGCCGAGGGTGGGAACTCGGGGAGTCCAAGTCTCAGGCGGGTGGAAGTGTCTTTAAGTCTGGCCTTGCTCCCCAGGGCCAGGAGTCCTCCCCAACATCCCCCAGATGGTCACTGGGCCCTGCCCCAGGTTCCTCCCAGCACCAGGAGCTGTCCTCTCACTCAGAGGCTGAGACAGAAATCGCTTTCTGGACACAACTGTACTTCCTGTCCAGGGGTCCACTATGGGCCTCAGTCTCCCAAGGAAAAGCAGTGCAGGTATCTCAATAGCAACTGTGCGTCTTCACCATTCCGCAGCCCCACGCATCCCCACCCGTGGCTTACGAGGCTGCGGCTGGCTCTGGTGGTCAGCGAACTGCCATCTAATGCTCATTCCCCAGAGCACTGTCGTTAACCCATCTAGCCTGACCCTCCACCCCTCCCTGAGGTGCTCCCAGGACAGTGCACTTAGCCATGCCCCTGCGTCCTTGCCTCTGACCTCCAGGCATTCAGCAGGGTGAAAATGGCAGGCCCATCAGGGGCACATGGAGACCCACAAATCTATGGATTACCCTGAGGAGGGGGGTGGGAATTGTAATAAAGTGTTTCTCAAATGGTAACCATGACAACCAACAGCACGAGGGAGATTTTATGTCTTCTCCAAGTTTTATGAGGCACAGGCAACTCTTTTATGGACTCGCATTAATTAGGCTTATCATAGGATGGGCTACACAGCAGTGGGAAGGTCGTTCACCCCATGGGGCTTCGCTCAATTCACGTACATTACCCATAAAAGTGTAAGGAAGTAATTAGAAGGGTCCCCCATTTGGGTTACTTTATTATTTAATAGTTGACAAGGCAAGGAATTAAGGTCAAAATAGGAGCTTACACAACAGAAAAGAACAAGAAGAGGAGGGGGTATTGCTGAATTTTAGGCAGAACAGAATATCCACTTGAAGCAATACTATGGGAAAACTCCTGCCTGATAAAGACACTTAGACATGCGTATGCAAAAACCAGTTTCGGAACCTGCAGCAGATGGTAACACAAAATCAGGCCAGAATGCCGTTTTTCTGTGTAATCTTTCTAGATTCCATTCATTCTGAAATAAAGCAGGTACCACTACTTCACTGTTGGCAATTCCTAAATTCTCAATAGCACTTATTTCCACAAAGTATTTTCATTGTATTTCTGTTAAATAAGCCCATAATTTAAACTTTAACTCTTGTCCTGAGGGCCAAACATCCCGAGTTTCCTGCAAGAAAAGATGCGTATCGTTTCACTCCACAAGCATTGTGCTTTGGAAGGAGTCACGCCAATGGATGCTTCTTCTCAGGTCACAGAAATTAAATCGGTAGAGTTGGCCGCACCCACAGGCCTGCCCCCGTGGCTCACCAAAGAACTCAGTCTCAGGTGCTACAGAACTTGCGAGCAGACAGGCTCACTGCGATCAAACACTCACTGCTTTCTCTGTCCCTACCCAAAGCTCAGAAAATGACTGTAAAGGAAGACCCAGGGGGATGGCCCCATGAGGACAAAGGCGAGATGGCTGCAGACCCTTGGGGTCACAGCACCATGAGACTGGAAGGCATCCCCAGGGTGGGAACAGACTTCGCATAATGGCAAAAGCTGAAGCTAAGGCTTTGGGGGAGGAAAGGGGTTTAGGGTCCAGGAACTCCCCAGGAGGGGAATGGGAAGCGCCTGCTGCTCTTAGGACAAGCACAGGCCATACCTGCGAACAGTGCCTGTAGGGACAGGGCGCAGGGAGCAGCCCAGGGACCAGATGCAGACAACACCCCACCCCAGGAGAAAACAGAGAGTGACTTTCCAGGGAGGCAGAACCAGGCAGGCTCTGGACTCCAGGACATGGGACCCAGCTGGACATGGGAGAGAAATAAAGTGACAAATGCGGGGGGGGACTCGGTGAAAGCCGGCATCCCCCTCAGCCCTGCCTGGGCTCACTCACCGCTAACAGCCACCTTACATGCCAGGACAGGGGCAGAATTGTGTCCCCCAAAATTCACAAGTGGAAGCCCTAACCACCCATGGGATGCAATTGGAGTTTGGTCTTGAAGGTAATTAAGTTGACATGAGGTCTGAAGGGTGGGGCCCTAATCCAGTAGGACTGGGGTCCTTAGAAGAGGAGGAGAAAAGGTCAGGGCTGCATGCACAGCACAAGGGCCAGGCGAGGACACGGTGAAGAGGTGCCGTCTGCAAGCCAAGAAGAGAGGCCTCAGGGGAAACCCACCCTGCTGGCATGGTGGCGCCTCCCTGTAATTCCAGGTATTCGGGAGGCTGAGGCAGGAGAATCTCTTGAACACAGGAGGTTGCAGTGAGCCCAGATCACGCCATTGCACTCCAGCCTGGGCAACAAGAAGGAAACTCCATCCCCCCTCCAAAAAAAAAAAATTAATAACAGGAGTCTATAAAACATCCAGACAATATGGGAAAGAGCTTAGATGTTAAAAGCGTGATCGCAGAATTAACGAAAAAGCCCCAAAGTCTTGAAAGGTATAATTAAGGACATAACCTGAAAAGGTGAATAAACAGAGTTAGAAAATAGGAGATTTAAAAACAAAAGAAATCAGGTGACTTGTTTAGGGGGTCCAACATTCAAACAATAGGAGTTCCAGAAAGAGGGGGACAAAGAAAAGGAAGAAATTATCAAATAATGGTAGCCAACGGAAAGTCAGTAGACGATACTCAGAATGGGAACAAACAATCCTAAGTAGCAGTAGAAGCCCAGTTTTTAGATGTAGAGACTTTAAGTTCAGAAGAAAGAGCCAAAAAAGATTATGGTGGTTTCTTCTCACCATAAGAAACAAAGCGGGAGAGGAGGGTCAGGAGAGCAGCTGCTGTTTTGGGTGATCAGCTGGTGATGTCATTTGACTTTTAAACCACGTGTTTATTACGTTGATTTAAAAAATTTTTCAAGTGGCCAGGCATGGTGGCTCATGCCTGTGATCCCAGTACTTTGGGAGGCCAAGGCAAGAGGAGGTCCCTTAGGCCCAGGAGGTCAAGGCTGCAGTGAGTTGTGATCGCACCACTCATCTCCAAGTGCAACGTGGAGCGATTTCCAAGGCACATCGGGTGGGTAAGGCAAGTGGCAGCCCAGGCAACACAGCAAGACCCTTCCTCTTAAAAAAACTACTCCAAAAATTAAGCATTCAGACACATCTAAAGTTCCCTTTCCCCTCCTCTAAGTTGTTTCTGTTTTTATGCATGTATATGTGTACCTGCGAAAACTCCATGTTATTGTTTTTACTGAACTCTTACACAACTGACATATTTTTAAGTTCCAGTGGAGTGACTGGATACGGAAATGCTCTGATTTTGCTCAAAAGCAGAAACTCCCAAACTCTTACCTTCTTCAGGAGTTAAATTGGGCAGTGGAAAATGGCTGCACAGCCTCACGGAGTTCCCCAAGGCATGGATTTGGGGTGATGCTGGGCACTAACCCCTGCTGACCTGCCTCAGGAAGGCAGCAGAGCGTGATGCAGAGAGGCACCAGTGTCCCCAGAGAAGGAGCCAAGAGCCTCTCGGATCTCCGTGCGAGGCCGTGGGTTAGACAGCTGCAGCACTTACAGGCAAATTCAGCCTCCTTCTCCCACACCGACCTCCTCCCATTTCTTCCATCTCCTCCCTGCTCTGACGAAAACCTTTAACTCAGACGCAGTTTCTTGCTCATGACTTCATGAAAGTAGCTTTCATCTCTAATAGGCTTTGGGCATGTGGAATGTCATATTACTTGTACCGCTGTAATTCAGTATTATGAAACAGTGGTTGAAGAAAAGCCTAGTTGGTTATAAAAACAAATAAAGAAAATAATATTGAGAAGATACAACAAAAGTAAAATAGCAAAAAGGAATCCTCAGCTCTGGCTTTTGAGGATTAAAATCTAATCTTCTGCATCGCGGAGGCACTCATCCACTCGTGTACCCTAAAAGCACAGGGATGACATCCACAGGCTGCTGCTGAGGGCAGGACCAGGTGGCCCGGCTGGCCAGTTAGAGCCATGCCCAGATGCTGAAGGTCAGCAATCCTCATGCATTTATGCCAATCCTCATGAATTTATGTCAAGGAGGGCAGAGGTGGAGCCTGCATACCAGGCCCCATAGCAAGAAAACAGGTTCCTGTAGGGAGTCAACAGCCGCAATGGACCCAAACCGGCTGGAATTACGACTTATGCAAAACGGTCAAGAACAAAAGGTGAGGAAATAATTCACACAGGGGCAATGCCAAGGCCCATCTAACATTATGTCCACTGGCATAAAGTGCTGTAGCTCTGAGGACCAGGGACATGAGGAATGAAAGACTTCGGTTCACAACTCCCCAGCCGCTCTGGCGTCTTCCATTGGTCACGCATCTGCAACGTGAGCTGGACCAAGGCTGCAACAACTCAGTTAGGCAGCAGTGTCTCCAACTGAGGCAACAGAATTCCTGAATTTCAAGAAACTTTGCATATAAAATATTTTTCCTAGTTTATCAGTCTCTAAGGTAAATATCTGCTTTGTTTAGTATAATCTCTCCCCAGAATTCATGCCACGTCCACCTGGAACCTCGGAATGTGACCTTATCTGGAAATGTATTAGGGTCACTGCATATGCAATTAGTTAAGATAAGGTCTTAATAGAGCCGGGTGGTCCCTAAATCCAATGACTGGGGTCCTCATAAGAAGAGGAAAGTGCGGAGTCCCAAATCGGGAAAAGGAGTCAGCCTGATGGGACCAAGGAAAAGCAAAAATGTGAGGCAGATAAGCTCTAAGTCTGCCTTTCTTCATGGTCCAGGATACATATCCCTCCTGGGCAAATAACTCACAATCTTCCTGTGCGCAGCTATCACCAGACCCCTGGCTGATAGAAAAATGCAAGTTAGCACACTGCAACGCGGGTGTTATCAGTACTGCACACAGCTGTCTCCAGCACAAGCACTGTCCTATAAAATCTCCAGCAAGCCTTTGTCTCCCGGTGGTCAGCTCCTCTCTTGCTGATGTGCCAGGTGCTTTCTTGCAATGTATTTTCTTACTTCTCTGTAAACCTGCCTTTCTTTACCTACAGCTGTCTTGGTAAATCACTGTTACTGCCCTCAGGACACCAGCCCCAGATAGTTGCTCCCTGCAACAGAGAGGACACAGACAGCGAACCAGAACACACAGGAAAGATGCCCTGTGACCACGGAGGCAGATGCTGGAGCCATGTGGCCACAGGCCCAGAACTTCCAGGATCTGCAAGAACAGAAACTGGAAGAGGCGAGGAAGATCTCCCCCAGAGCCTTCACAAGGAGGATGATACCATCTTGACCAAAATTTTATTCTTAGACGGAGGATCCCTTAATACTGGGGGAACTCCAGAACTGTGACAGATGAGCGTCTGTTGCCATAAGCCTAGTTTGCCATGACTTGCTACAACAGCCACAGGAATTGCGTCTGTTTAGCATGTACATGATAGAGAAGTGCTGGGCTTCTACAAAATCACCACTCAATCTTCATTCAGCAAGTGAACCATCAATGGTTTTATAGACACGAGAGTTTCCAAAGCCAAACATTGTTAGGAACAGTTGGCAAGCAGGCCCTACACTTTGGCTTGGGGCGGCTGGGGTCGGAAGGCAGGGAGGCTGCCCTCTTCCGGGGATGGGGCCTGACCAGCAAGTCCAGGGCCTCCTGCACTGGAGAGAGGGTGGGACTCACAGCTGTCATTCAAGAATACCCCATGCTGCTGAGAACACTTACAAGAAAAATATTTTTACCAAATATTTTATTCTTCAGGAAGAGATCCACTTAATAATGGGGAAACTACAGGTTTTAGCCTGTCAAAATTATTTCCTTTGGGCTTCATTAGAAATTTCTCTGCCTCATTTGAAGCTCAGAGAACTTGGTATAAAATGACCCTATTTCCCCTCTAAAGTCGATGTGGCCACATCAAAGTTAAAATTACTTTTCCAAAGATCTTATTGCCTTTTCGGTTTTCTATGCTGTATTAATAATGTATGGGGTGTGTACATGACTTTCCTTCAGTTCTATTTCCTTACTGGAATAGTTTGAAAACAACACGGAGGCCTTTAGGGCAGATGGTCAAAGACAGACACAGAAGTCGGAGCTTACATGAAATCTATGCACGTACTTTCCACGGTTCCCATGGGGTGACTGATGGCTCAGCAGCCACATCTACACACACACATGCAGGCCCGTGCACACACGCAGATCTGCACACACATACACAGGCGGGAGCAGCGTCCACACGGTTTCATAGAGCCTTGCTTCCAGCAACAGTGCCCTGCTCCACAGCTGGACAATCACAAAAGCAGGGTGAACGCAGAGGCTGGGGGTAGACTCTGGTTCTGCCACTCCCAAGATATGACCCTGAGAGGACACCCAGACCCCCCCCCCCAGGCCTCAGTTGCTTATCTGTGAATCAGGAAGTCACCCAGTCTGAGGGCATAGTGTCCCCACCCTCATCGAGGCTGAAGCCTCATCCCACACCTTCCCCAACACACCTCGATCAGGGGTCTCCTTTCTCTGGAAAATCGCCTCAGACCACTGTCCTTCAAGGGCAAAAGAAGTAGAGTAACACTTATCGAATATTAATTGTGTGCTAGTCAGTGGCCGCAGGAAGGACCTGTTATTTCATCTGAAACGTGGTATAAGACACACAAAACACTAGTAGTTTAAAGTAATTTAAATTCCAAAGACAAGCCATTTCTAACACTCATTTTTCAGAACATCAACCAAACTATCAAATAAGCCCTCAGTGGGAGGCTGTGGTGACCAGCTGTCCTGATGGCCAAGAACAGGAAAGGGCCCCTTGGTGTGGTGTTTGTGGCGGTGTGAACGGGCACCCATATGTGGGGATGTTCTCTTTGGAGAGCATTTTGGCAAGGTCCACCAGTATTGTAAATGCACCTGGCCTCAGACCCAGAGATTTCAGTCCTCAAAGTGAATATCATGGAACCAACCGCCTGCAGGCACCAAGATGTGGGCACATTATGCTGATGTCTTGGTGGTTTGAAATAGCAGCGATAGAAACTGCCGCTGGGGGACTTGTTAAACACATTGTGCTACATCGTTTACTGTGGCTCCAGGCAGCCTGTTAGGACAAGGGTGGAGCTCTCCAAGAGCAAACGTGGAACGCTTTCCAAGGCACGTTGAGTGGATAAGGCAAGCGGCAGAAGACCAACGTGCGCTCACGTCCTCGTTAGCTCACACACGGTGTGTGAGCCTGTGCGCCTTTGTGCACTGCTGTGTATCTGCAACGACACCCATGGACTGTGGACCATGCTTGCCTCTCGGGAGATGCTGAGGTCTGCAATAGGAGGGGAGGCTTTATCCTCCGGTCCTATTGCCAATGATTGAATTGTTTACCAATCTGATAAAAAAATAATTAAACCATTCATTTGTTTGACAACTGAGCACATCTAAGTGTGCAAAGTCATGAACTAGATGAGACAAAGTGGGGTCCACAGCCCTCTGTCCAGGGGAGTGCAGGCTCTTGTCCACGGAAATGACCTGCAGAGTTGCTAGTTTAGGACTGCTGATTCAATTTGCTTCTTTGGGTGGATTTCATGCTGGAATAGAGAAAGTGGCAGGGGCGACCCACTTCTTTCCCAGGAAAGATGAGAGCGCAGGGCTCCCCACCACACGCATGGGCTTAAAACAACGCACATGCTGAGGAGGACCTTAGAACGTGTCAGCACAATGCAGGTGCAGAGGAGGATCAGGGCTGGAGCATCCCCGCCCCCTGAGTATGACAGTGGTGTTGTCTTTCAGAACTAAAAGCCTGCGTTTCATCTGTGGCAATATTCGAGTTGCCAAAGTTTAAAGGATGGTATTGCTTTGTTTACCAGAACAGTCCCCTGCGGGCCCCACGGAGCTCAGGCATGGGCCAACTGCAGAATTTACATTCAATTCAGAAAACGAATAAAGGTGAGATCCAGACAATTCCATTCTTCCCTCATTAACTAGGAAAAAATGCATTGTGGCTTTCTCTGAAATAATACATATTTAGAGGAAAATTGTCACCTACCATTCATGGGGTCCTATAACTCATATTTATATAAAGGTGTGCAGTTTGAATAGTGTACCCCAAAATATATGTCCACCTGGAACCTCAGAATGTGACCTTATTTCAATTATGCTGTTTCAAATCTGCAATACCTGTTGCCTCTGTCCTTAACAAGCTTGACTGTTCTGCTCTAAGGGGTAAATTTATCTGGATCTGGTCTGCTCTCTGCCTGGGGTTTGCAACAGTCAACCTTCCCCTCCCCCAGAAGCCCCCAGGAACACCCCAGACCTCTCCCTTCCCTGATCAAACTCACCCACCTGGTGACCCTGCCTTCTGCTGAATTGCACACTCAGGGACCCTCTTCAGATGGCTCCTTGACAAGGGGATTGAGGGGGCTGACCTCCATCTGGAGTCCTGAACCCATCAGGAGAGACAAGAGAGGAAGGAGAGGAAGACAGAAGGTCTGCCTTGTCGCTGTTGGAGAAGGTGGCTGGGTCCCCCCGCCACGGGAGCTTCCTAATCCCATACACGGGAGGGAGGTGACTCCCATCCAGGCCCCTTCAGCAGCCACAGGCTCCCCTAGGGCCGGCCGTGGGCTGGTACCTTTACTGTCATCGCCCTCCAACAACTGACCACAGCCTGCAAATCTCATCCAGAGCTGCATTTGGCGCCAAGGAAGGCTCTTGATAAGAAAACCGCCCTCCACAAGCAGAACAAACGTTTTGACTTAGAAAGAAAAGATGTAAAACTGAAACTAAAATGAGGAGCCGGTCTCCATCGTAAAGCGCTGCTGCCCCCAGGTGGGGAAATGCTTGTGGGTTTCGTCTGCGTGGCCATGCACAGCCACCGCCGCCATCGGAGAGCAAGAGGGGGCTGGGAGCCAGGAAGGGGGACAAGTCCATTCTCCTCACAAAAGAAGCCTAGTCTTGCCTTAGGCGTCTCCGGAAGTCTGCTCTAAGATCCCTTTCCACCCCTAAACTATTTTTCTAAATTGGCAAAGAGCAAATGAGAAGCAGTAAGTGCCGTCCCCCTGGGCTGCTCTGTGGTGCCTGGGGCACCAGTACACAGACAGCCCCACAGACAGCCCCATCCACAACGGCGCTGGGAACACTGGGGGCTGCAGGAAGAGTGTGCCCGGCCACGGGCCACAGCCACAGCCACCGGTGGCTGGGTGTCTTTCTGAGGCAGCCTGTGACACAAAGACAGGAGTGAACCATAACTACGCATTCCCCCAAGAAGCAGTCGGCATTTGGACAGTTCTTAAATGTTCCGACCAACTTAAAAGCCAAGTTGTTTATCACTGCAACCCCCGGGCAGTTCACCAGGGAAGATTAGACGCATCCCTGGCTTGTGATGCTTGAGACGAGACAAAGCACAAAACTCAGACTGCAAAGGAAACTTGGCGCTTGCCAAGTTCGGAAGAAGTGACAGTTTATTAAAAAATATAGGCTATGCCGGGGGAAAAGTAATATCGGATTTTATGATTATTTCATACTGGGAATTGTTACATAGTTCCAGGCCTGTTTATTACATAACTACAGATTGCAATAATACATTTTGTAGCTTATAAAGTTCTGAACAAGCAATTTTTACATAGCTACGTTTAATAGGTTGATATTTTTTAAAGGGGGGGGAATCTCATGTTAAGAGAGAAAAACAAGCCTTTGGGGAGAACAGAAACTGTAATATTTTTTCACATGACTTTCTTGTAGTTTGACAGAACCGGTCTTAAGAGTGTCTATGCTGACATATGTATCAAACAGTTTGCAATTAGATCAGTGGGTAGGATGCTGGAATTGGTCCTTCCTGGAGCTTTTGTAAAGCCAACAGGCAAATGCTCAGCCCCGTGGCTCTCTCTGGATCAAGGAGCTGTGGGATACTTTTAATGTATTCACAGAAGTTCTTAAGCATCCCCCACAGTTGGGCGCCATGGTGGACATTAGGCACATAATTCTGAGAAACACACACACACATGCACACGCACACACACACACACACACACAACCCTGTCCTTGCAGGGTTTGTAGATGAGGAAGAGATAAACATCAGTCAAACACGTCATGCGCCGTGAGGCAAGCTTATAGCTGAGATCATTTCATGAAAGGCAAGTACATGGAGCATTAGGACCCAAAAGAGGCTGTCAGTCAGTAACCAGCCAGTTCCAAATTCTGATTGACATGCATCCTTGTTGGTGGAGTAACATGATTCTCCAAACATGAGAGAATTTCCGTAAAAACCAACATCTCAGTACAAAATGGTGCTCAGAATCACTAATCCTCCCGTTAGGAGAACCTAAGCCTTGTTAGCTGCATTGACAGCATCAATAAAAGAGATAAAAATCATATTAAGTCTCCCAACAGACCCGCAAGTTTCTTATCCTGGGGTATCCCTAACACATCCACCTCCTTACACAGCCGGCCACCGCCAGTGTGGGCCCCTTCTAGGAAGCCCTTTCGTGGGAGTTAAAATAAATCACTTCCTTGGCTTCAGGAGAGAATGAGATACAAACGGGATCATATCCAGTAATATTTTGCCCTGCGTTTTAATAAGAAAATCAGCCTTGTTTGCTAGGATACCTGTTTTAAGACACATGAACTCAGACCAGAAGACGACACCGACATTGCTTTTCAACACATCTGACTGTCAAGGGCTCCTTTTCACAGTGATGTTTCTTACAGGAAGAGTAAACGTTCAATTCTTCCAGGCTGGGTGAGCACATCAGGATCCCTTTGGAATGAACTCCAATAACAAGCACTGTTTCAGGATGACGCACGAGCCATCACAAACCCTACTTTACCAACTGCTGCCCTGTCCGAGCTGGGTGTGCACCAGGCTCCGAATCCACTCTCACACCCCTGACACGGACTCGCTTTGACCGCAGAAAAGCGTCGCTCTCAAGGCTCTGCTGTGGCCGCCAACGTGCATTCACTTAGAGAGGAGGGATGCATGTGTTTTGTTCAGGTTGGACCTGGCACAGTGAGGCCGGGAGACTAAGTGAGAGGCCAGCCAGTGCCATCGCTCTATCTGTTTCCAGATCAGACTTCAGGGACATACACTCGAGAAGCTCCATGACTGATTAATGGCCACACCTCCATCATCATCACCTTCCCCTCAAAACAAACACGGCTCTAAACTCAATGCAAAAGGAAGGGTCACCAGATATTTGTGACAAGTCAGTCCGCAAACCCGGCTGAAAGGCAGTCGGAGCCCATCATTCTAGGGTTTGAGGCCACACATCTCAGTGTGTGAGTCAGCCCTGCAGAGAAATTCAGAGGGTGACAGTCAACATACCACTGTCTAAAAGTGGGACAGCTGGCTGGGAGCAGAGCTTCTCCTTTATTGTGGGTAAAACTGTGCCCCCTAAAAAGATATGCTAAAGTCCTCCCCCCAGCACCTGTGAATGTAACCCTAATTTGGAGACAGAGTTTTTGCTGATGTAATATCAACTTATGATGAAGACATAGTAGAGTCAGTGGGTCCTGAACCCGGTGACTGGCGTCCTGACCATAAGAGAGAGGTCTGCAGGCCCAGACACACAGGGAAGAAGGCCATGTGACCACAGAGGCAGAGATCGGAGTGAGGCAGCCACAAGCCAGTAAAAGCCCAGGATGGCCAGCAGCCACCAGAAACCACGGAGAGGCAAGGACAGGGCTCCCCTAGATCCTGCAGACAGAGCACAGCCCTGTCAGTACCTTCGTCACAGACTTCTGAGCTCCAGAACTGGGAGAGAATAAAGCTCTTTTGTTGTAAATCACCTGGTGCATGGCCATGTGTTACAACAGCCACAAGAACTCATC
This sequence comes from Ateles fusciceps, assembly GCA_036589455.1. NCBI lineage: Eukaryota > Metazoa > Chordata > Mammalia > Primates > Atelidae > Ateles > Ateles fusciceps. The sequence goes on along the minus strand of JAZHEH010001784.1, from coordinate 6,269,592 downwards.
CATCCTCCAAGATCAGGCATCACAGCTTACTGCACAATACCTGTGTGCATGCTTACGTGTATTTCCAAATGTGTGAACAAAGGAATGATAAAACAAAAACTAACAACAATGACAAAAAAGCACTCACGATACAGTGGGGGGTGAGGAGAGAGGAAGGGATGGGGAGGGAAGCCAACCTTCCTGAATATGCCTGATTTTATGTCTTGAATCTGAAACGATGTAAACGTTTTCTATAAAATACAAAAAATAAAAATGGTCATCTTTAAAAACCAAAAATAAACTGAAACCAAAAAAAATTTAACAGTATATCAAGTAGGTGGTACAACCACACAAAGAAAAATTACTGTGAATAAACCTGAAACAGGGTACCCTGGCTGCACAGCCCCAGACGGTAGGAGAAGGGCTGTGGGCCAAAAGGAATCTTAAGCTGCATGCAGTCACCTTATTTTTATTAATAATGCCAGGACCCTTGTGGGCTATTCCTTGCCCTCCCTGATGGAGGATCTTACATTCCTGTCAGTACTTTCATCACAGGCTTCTGGGCTCCAGAATGGGGAGAGAATAAAGTTCTGTTGTTATAAATCACCAGTGCGTGGTCATTTGTTACAACAGCCTCGAGAACTCATGCATCCTCCAAGATCAGGCTCCCATGTGACAGGAGTCTTGGCTGTGTGATTTGTGGGCCCTTTCTGCAAGAAGATAAGAAGTTCCCACCCTGTTGCACTCAAACCTTGTAACTGGATGCAGCCAAAAAAAAAAAAAAAAAAATGTGGATGGAAGTGATATTGCCAGAAATGGAAAAGCAAGTTGCAGTTCACCACATCTGTTTCTTCTTGCCCAGGACCATGGACCGTGGTATAGAAACAGACTTTACCAGCCAGGCCTCTGGGCCTAGCCCAAGAGGCAGGACCACAGCCAACTCAGGTGGACACAGAGCAGGAGCACTAAATGAACTTGCTGCTGCCACCCATGGCGATTCGAGGGCCATTTGTCCCCACAGCATTATGTAGCTTGTCTCTACCAATCATGGCTGGGTATATAATAAACAGCGTAACTATTATACGCAGTTAGGAAGGTCGGCATTGAGCTCTCAGTGCAAAAGAGAAACAAACAGAAAATCAGAGTAATTGAATTTAACACCTTATCCTCTTTCATTTGAACTGTTATCAGTATAAGCTTATAATTTTTTTATTTCTAAAAAGTATGCATTTCCTATCTTCATTCATTGAAAAAGCCTAAAACAATGAAAATCCCACAGCAGCGAGCACCCCAGCGCTCAGATGATGATCTCTAACTACCACTGCTCTCTAAAAAGAACAAAAGCTCCTTAGAGAAATGGCTCCAATCAGGTCTGGAGCAAGAAATGTTCAAGATAAGTTTGAGAATGTTTCATTGACCCAAACACACCACACACATGCATTTGCACACACAGACATACACACACACGTGTGTATACACACACCCACATATACACACACACAGACACACCATCAGAAGCCACTGGGATTTCATTTACATGATGAGCAGACCAGATAGGACCCTCACCAGCCAACTAAGGAAAGATTTGAACATCAGAAAGATCAATGTTAATTGTAATGTGGTATGTTGAGCTGGATTCCTCAAAAAGGGGCAGTGGTGAGAAAACTGGAGAGACTCAAACAAAGCCTGGAGTTTAGTTGATAGTCACATACCCATGTTATTTTCATGAGTTTGACAAAGGCCCATGGTGATGTGAAATGGCAATGATGGGAAGCTGTGCCGAGTGTGCACAGACTCAGCGCTGTTGTGGAAACCTTTCTGCAAACTTAAAATTATCCCAATAACAAGTGTGTTTTTAAAAGTATAAATGACTTGAGTTAAACTACAAGAAATATTTATAAATTAATGGATTCATAATGATGCCGAAAAAGACTCACTGACCACCTGCGAAGACAGCCAGGGCACCAGCTCAGTCTGAATACTGATATAGATTCTCTGTCTCTTTACTCTTTTCGAGTAAGGCACCTCTCCTGCCTTTTTTATGGAACTCTATTTTCAGGTGAATCAAACCGTTAATGAAGGCAAGATTTTCTTTACTGATAATGTACAGTCAGCAAATGCAAAAGGAATCACAGAAGTAAAAACTTCCCTGTTGCTGCTGTAACCATTCTAGAGGGCAGAGGAATGTGGGAATATTTAGAAAAATTACACATGCAATTATTCTTTGTACCCTCAAAAACCTATCCTGGTGCATATTAGACTTATGCACCAAGCTATTTAATAGAAAAAGACAGGATTTAACTAAAATGATCATTAATGGGGGACTGGTTAATTAAACAATGATATAGTCACAAAACAAAGTGCCACACAGCTATAAAAAAGAAAAGAGAAATTTCTCTATATAATTATATGGTGTGATGGCCAGTAGATTATTAGATGGAAAACAGCAAGATTAACAAAAATACATATAATATGGTAAGAAGAAGACTTTAACATATGTAAATCTATATTTGAATATGTAAAAATAAAGAAAGAATAAATGAAAAGATCATTTTAATGGCTAGACTTTGGGAGGACAGAGTAGAGGAGACAAGGAGAGAAGCCTGACTCCTATAAATAGATCTCATTTTATAGATTTGATTTCAGAAACAGGTACATGTTCTATGTATCTATCAATGAAATTAAATTATAAATTAATCTCTACAATTCAAAGTTGAGGGCCAGGAGCAGTGGTTCACACCTGTAATTCCAACACTTTAGGAGGCCTCAGGGCAGATCATCTGAAGTCAGGAGTTTGAGACCAGCCTGGCTTACATGGTGAAACCCCATCTCTATGAAAAATGCAAAAAATTAGCCAGGTGTGGTGGCGTGTGCCTGTAATCCCAGCTACTCAAAAGGCTGAGGTGGGAGGATCACTTGAATATGGGAGGCAGAGGTTGCAGTGAGCTGAGATCATGCCACTGTACTCCAGCCTGGGCGACAGAGCAAGACTCTGTCTTGAAAAAAAAAAAAAGAAGTCGAATCATTTGAAGATAACTGTGTTTTGATTCAGTGGTATCCCCAGTTAGAGATAAATTACTTCAAATAATTTCAAATCACATTAAGATAATGACATATCCCTAGTGGGAGAGGGTCTAAGGACAAAATCCACGAGAAACTTAGACTGATTTCAGGAATCCCCTCATTAGCGGTGGTGGCGAGGTTGGAGGGGGAGTGATGAGGTGAGAGCTGTGTGACCTGAGACTCGCACATGTGTGTGTGCTGTGGATGATGCAAATTAGCAACCATGTCGGCGTGACAGGGAAATGGGCTTCACGTGGAGAAAGGAGACACACATAACACTGCAGAGATGAAGTGAAAACTCTATAGTCTTTAATTGAAACCATAAGTATGAATTTATAACTTTTTTTCCCCTCCTGCCTCAGCCTCTGGAATAGCTGGGACTACAGGCGTGCGCCATGATGCCAAGCTAATTTTTTTGGTAGTATTAGTAGAGACAGGGTTTCACCATGTTGGCCAGGCTGACTTTGAACTCCTGACCTCAGGTGATTCAGCCGCCTTGGCCTCCCAGAGTGCTGGGATTATAGGTGTGAGCCGCCACACCTGGCCCATGACTTCTTTATCTCTAAAATCATCTGTGTGTCTTTGCCTGGCCACTGAAAAAGTCTAAAGACAGTGAGCAGCTTAGCGGCAGTAAGCATTCCTACTACCCTATTTCCTGTACTGCTACTTCCCACTAACACCAAGCAGCGTTTCTCAGAAAACGATCTGATTCAGTAAGATGTGCCTGGAACATTTTGTCTCAGCAGAAAGCAAAGTGGGTAAAAAAGATGGGGTTTGTGTCAGACGTACTCAGAATCACAGAAGTAAAAACTTCCCTGTTGCTGCTGCAACCATTCTAGAGGGCAGAGGAATGTGGGAATATTTAGAAAAATTACACACGCAATTATTCTTTCGTACCCTCAGAAACCTATCCTGGTGCATATTAGACTTATGCACCAAGCTATTTAATAGAAAAAGACAGGATTTAACTAAAATGATCATTAATGGGGGACTGGTTAATTAAACAATGATATAGTCACAAAACAACTGGAAGATGTCCCCTAGGCCACAGATGGGGCAATTTTAGAATCAACAGAGATAACACAGCAGCAGCTCAAATACAGCCAATGGCTCAAATCCATAAGCTCATAGCATTGATTTTCTTAAACTCAGTGGTCACCTTTGGAGGATGTTAGAAAACCAAGGCATTATTTTGAAAGCTGGTTTAAAAAGAGAGAAGCAAGCCTTTCCTGTATGGATTGGATCTGGTTTCTGGTACAAATCACATAACAACAATCAATGAGAAGTTTCTTTCTGTAAAAGTATTACATCTAATAAAGGAAGAAGCAACAGTAGTTAATTAGAATATCACCATTTGTCAATCTCTAGTAAACGGACCTGGGCAATGATTACCGTGGATTGCGACATCACACAAAAGAGACCACCAGACACTATTGCTGTGACGGAGGTGTACACAGCAACCTGATGCTAAAAAAAACACTGAAGTGATTGAGCCTCTAGATGTAATTACTAAGTTATAAGAAATGCAGACAAAACATGTAAAACATACATACACATACAGGCACACACACATGCCCCACTACAAAACAGTCAGCAAAATACACACTGTGGGAGACTCTCCCAATGAAATGGTGTTTTCCCCCAACAATTAAATTACAAGGGGTATGAGAGGGTAAGAAGGAGATGGAGACAGAGGAGAAGAAAAAGAACACAAAGAAAGAACAAGAAGAAGAAGAAATGTGCAGATGAAAAGAGGCGTCTCAGTTGGCTGAAGTGGATTAAATTCATTTGGATCAAACTAATAAAAGCATGAGACAACCAGGAGAATTTGAACTCTGATTGGATGGCATAAAAGATTTAGTCTCAAAATTTTAGGTGTGATCGTGGCGTTCGGATTCTGTGGAGAGAGAGAAGAAAAAATGAAAACAGTGGTCACCAGTCACCATTTCACATCCCCGATGACCTAACAGATAAAGGAAAGTTAATGGAAGATTTTATAATAAGGTTGATGGTGAATATTGAGGGTCAACTGGATTGAAAGATGCAAAGTATTGTTCGTGGGTGTGTCTGTGAGGGTGTTGTCAAAGCAGGTGAACATTTGAGTCGGTGGACTGGGAGAGGCGGACCCACCCTCAATTGCATGAGCACCATCTAATCAGCTGCCAGCATAAAAGCAGGTGGGGGAGGTTAGTGACGCACAGAATCACAAGGCGAAGTCCCACAATAGATCATGTGCGAGCTGAGGAGCTAGGAAGCCACTATCAGCTTCCCTACCTTTGAGGTTTTGGGACTTGGACTGGCTTCATAGCTCCTCAGCTCCCACATGGTCTATTGTGGGACTTCACCCTGTGATCCTGTGCATCAATAAACTCCCCTTCATATATTCATCTATCCTATTAGTTCTGTCCCTTTAGAAAACACTGACTAATACATAAGGTGATCAGGCTGCCAGCATTGAATGGCCTGCTCTATCTTAACATCCCTAAAGGTGGAACAGCCAGACGCACTCAGTGGAGAGATGGCCAACCCTCACCTCCCGATGCACCCCACAGGAGCGTTGCCTGATGGAAGATCATGACTGCAAGTTGTCCAGATTCTCGGTGCATTGAACCAAAAACTGAACAAAATACACAAACAAAGCAACAAAAGAAAGAAGCAAGGAAAGTGCAGATTTATTGAAGTGAAAGAACACTCCACAGAGTAAGGGCAGGTGGAGCAGGCAGCTCAAGAGCCCCAGTTACAATGTTCTTTAGGGTTTTTATAAAGCTAAAAGAATTTGGTGGCCAGACACAGTGGCTCATGCCTGTAATCGCAGCATTTTGGGAGGCCAAGGTGGCCGGATCACTTGAGGTGAGGAGTTCAAGACCAGCCTGACCAACATGGTGAAACCCCATCTCTACTAAAAATACAAAAAATTAGCGGGGTGTGGTGGTGCGTGCCTGTAATCCCAGCTACTCGAGAGGCTGAGGCAGGAGAATCACTTTAACCCGGGAGGCAGAGGTTGCAGTGAGCAGAGATCGTACCATTGCACTCCAGCATGGGGGGACAGAGCAAGACTCTATCTCAAATACAGTTAAAAAAAAGGGAATTTGGTAACACCCCTAGAGGCCCTTTAGAGACCTCTAACTGGTTACACCCTATGAAGGATTGGCCCACAACCAATCAGAGGCTGAAGTGGAGATTTATGTCTTGTTCTCATGGGAGTGAGGATGTGGCCTGTGGGCCGCCCAATCTTGCCTAGAACTGTCTGCACCTGCCATTCTCTTGCTTATGCCTTAACCCTTGGTTACCCTAATTCTCTATTCTCCTGCCTCAGGAGGACATATCACCCCTGGAAGTCTCCTTTCCACCAGAAGAAAAAAAAATGAAGCTGAATCCAAACTAGACTCTGGTCAACTTCCAATTTACAGGAAAGAGATGTGACAATGGAACAGGACAAACAAATTCACAAAACACCATTTTCAGAGCGGGAGCCCCGGAAATGCTGCACCACAAATGTCCCGCCCAGCAAGGAAGCAATGTGAGTAAAGGGAAGGGGTGATCGTTCTAAAAACACACTTGAGAAATACTTCTGATAAAAGGTATAGACCTTGCTTATTATTATTAAGAAATTATTGGTAATTTGGTTAAAGGTGATAATGGAATTATGTTATGTTCTTCTTAAGTGTTTTGTTTTTTGAGATGGAGTCTCGCTCTGTAGCCCAGACTGGAGTGCAGTGGCTCGATCTCAGCTCACTGCAACCTCTGCCTCCTGGGTCCCGGTTCAAGCAATTCTCCTACCTCAGCTTCCCAAGTAGCTGGGATTACAGGCACGAGTCACCATGCCCAGCTAATTTTTGTATTTTTTAGTAGAGACGGGGTTTCACCATGTTGGCCAATCTGGTCTTGAACTCCTGACCTCGTGATCAGCCCGCCTCGGCCTCCCAAAGTGCTGGGATTACATGCGTGAGCCACCGTGCCCGGCCTTGTTCTCCTTAAGTTCTTATCTGTTAAAGGAAGATATTAAAGTGTTTACGGGGAAAAATCCTCTGATGTTTACAATTTGCTCTAAAATATTCCAGGGGGGGTGTGGGGAACTTTTAAAGAATATACAAGAAAAAAACAGAACAGCAGAGTCCTGGTGGTGTGAGGCTGAGTGGTGGGGACGAGACGCGCCTCTGCCTCTCTCTCCTTGGGACCATCCAGGGCAAATGCCACCTGGCTGCCTCTTCTGTCCCTTCCCTCCCAGCCACTGTACTGGAAAGGTCTGCAGCTCAGGACAGGCTGGCTTGACCCCTGCATGATGCCATTCAAGGAATACAAAGCACAGCGCCTTGACCAAGATGCTGTTCCCACAGCCCTTCACTGACCATGTCATCCTGTCGGGTTCAGCAGTTTCTTCTGGAGGTGGCTATGAAAGGCTCCCACCTGGGGCAGCTCAGTTCTTTCAGAGGATCCCAGTGGCAAGCCAAGAAAATCCCACTGGGTAAAAAAAACTTCCACCAGGAAATGCCATAGTCAAGGCAAGTAACAGAATGCCACTGACTCTACAGTAAACATAACCAGAAGGGGCGGCGAATCCTCCAAAGGAGTTGGGTGCTCCTAGGACTCCAGGGTGGCACCCCCTGGGGTTCTCTGGGCCCTGGAATCAGAAGAGGAGCACTCCTGGCAACCCAGGGGGACACGTTGGCACTGGAGTAGGAGCCCCCTCTGCTGCCTCCTTAGAGGGTCTGCTTTCCCTTCTCCCTCTGGAACCCAAAGAGTAGCCCCAATGCCAACAAACAGACCCTGCCCACAACACGTGTCTGTCCAGCCAAGGGCACGCACAACCAGATCCAGGTCGCCCATCACCAGGGCACAGATGCTCATTTCCACGTGACTCTTGTGACCACGAAACACAAATGCAAACGATCCCTGCTCCCTAGGAGAGAATCTGACCTCCACACCGGGGAGGTGAGGGGACAGCACTGGGAGGCGCTGGCTTTGCTTCTCTTCCTGCTGGTGCGGAACAATGACCCGCAGGTGGCCCCATAGCAGCCTCCTGCTGCCCCACCACATGCCCATGGGTCAGCATAAGGAAGGGCTGGGTGCACCAGGAGAAGGGGAGGAGGTACATTTCTTCCTTCCCCAATACAAATGCTAGTTTAGCATTTCCATCATATCAGAACTGGGGGTATCACAAATAAAACAGGAAGCCAAGCCCAGGTGACCAGACTCAGCTACTGGTGAATAAAAGGCGAGGGCCAGGCTGGGGACTCGCCTGACACGAGGGAAGGACCTCTGTTAGGGACAACGTGTGGCTGCCTGGCCCAGAAGAATGAGGGCCTGGAAATCAGATGCAGTAGGCCGTGTCCAGCACTGAGTTCAAAGGCATCAGCACCCACCCAGCAAATGGGACGAGGCCAGAGGAGACCACATGCTTGGGTCATTTTGCACAAGTTCCTGAGCCCAGGAGCCCAGGGGAATGTGCCATATTGTTAGGGCACCTGGACCTGCAACACTAGCAGGTTCCTGGAGGCCGGCAGGTGCGCAGGAAACACTGGGGAGAGAACAAGCCTGTCTTTGCAGGGCCTGCTTTGTGCCCCAGAGCACAAGTAACACCGCATCACAGGCTGGGGGGCAGGAGCACTCTCACCTGTTAGTGAGGACCAGGGACACCTGTCAAGAGCAGGAGCAGGTGAAATGTCATGCCCAAGTGACCCTGCAGACTTCAGGAATGACATGAGATGATCTTTTGCAAATATGCACAGGTAGGGAGCCCAGGAAGTAACCAGAAGGGACAGTAGCCAAGAAAGGGGCCAGAGGCCGGAGGCTGAGGCTGGAGACTGAGGCTGGATGCAAAGGACCACAGGACGGAGCATCTTTGACAAGTGTGGCCTCAGTGGTGCTCATGGAGCACTTTCAGGTTTCCAGCAAGCAGCCGGGGCCAAAGACACATAGCACCCCAGGCCGCCCACTCGGCTCCCATGGGGAGTTCCTCCATGCTTGCTGCTGGGGTGGTGGCTAGTCAAGGCACTGGAGCAGCCCAGCTCTGCATGCCCTGATGACCCACAGCCCCTGCCCTCCTGAGGCTTTAGCCACCCAGTCTCCCCTGCAGACCATCAGCTCCTGAACGTCAGATGGCACTTTCTCTCTCTGTCCCTGTGCCTAGCATAAGACCCTCCGCAGATGGCACTGGTAGACGCTAAATCGAGCTTCCACATTCTCCTAGGCTGCTTCACACATGTGGGTCTCCAAAATTATAATAATATCATCCACGCTTGCTTTCTTCACCTGAATCTATCAATTGCTCAGGTTCAAGGTAACCATCAAAAAGGTAGAAAACAAAATAATACAGCACCCTGCAAAGGGAAAGGAGACACCTGACCGTTTCATTTTAGCATGTCCAACTTAGGCCCAACAACAGGGTATGGTAATTCTGTGCATTAAAGCCCAGGACAGTATAATAAAACACCTTTGGACTGATATAATTCTGGTACTTATTATTATTTTAATAATTGCTTTTTTCCAAATTTCACTTGTATTGAGTACTGACCCAATGAGAAAATTTTACTTTCTGTAGATCACTGGTCCCAAAGCTGGTGGCAGATGAGACCTGCCCACAGCACGTGGAACGCACGCCCCAGACCTTCTCATTTGCTGGTCTCAGACGCTTGATAACTGCCCACAGCACGTGGAACACACACCCCAGACCTTCTCATTTGCTGGTCTGAGACGCTTGTATTGGAATGAGCTCAGCAAGTGCTCTGGAAGCAGCCGGTCCTGAAAGGCATTTGGGAACTGCTGGGGTTGCCAGTGAGAATTGCCCCATTGATGGAATCGTATCAGACTTCACCCTGATGTGAGTGAACATCTGTGGCCATGGACAGCAGTATCTGTAGTGACATCGGCAAACGTTTGTTGAACTTTTATGCTTCCAGGCACTTTGTAGGTACCATCTCATTTAACCTTCATCATAACGCCCTTGAGACATTTGTTGTTATCTCATTTTATTATTATTATTATTATTTTGAGACGGAGTTTTGCTCTTTTTGCCCAGGCTGGAGTACAATGGCGCGATCTCAACTCATTGCAATCTCTGCCTCCCAGGTTCAAGCGATTCTCCTGCCTCAGCCTCCCGAGTAGCTGGGATTACAGGCATGCACCACCATGCCCGGCTAATTTTGTATTTTTAGTAGAGATGGGGTTTCTCCATGTTGGTCAAGCTGGTCTCAAACTCCCAACCTCAGGTGATCCACCCACCTCGGCCTCCCAAAGTGCTGGGATTACAGGTGTGAGTCACTATACCAGGCTATTATCTCATTTTAATAATGTGCCAACTGAGATTAGAGAAGACAATAAGCAATTTGCCCAAGATCAAAGAGCCAGTGAAAAAGGAAGCCGCGACCCAAACTCAGCCCAGAAAACCCAGGGCTTGTGGACTTACCAGTATGCAAAGTTAACTTTGAGGGTTTCATATAAGCTATAAAAGAACAACTGACTGCATTTAAGAATCATTTGCCAGTGTAATAAAATTTAATTCTCCCCTTTCTGCAGTTAGCAAACTTTCAAAATACATTGCTGCTGCCAAACACTTTTGCAAAGAAAAACATATTGTTCCTTTTCCCCTTAAATATAAAAAGGAGAGAGAGGGAAATCACTTGAGAACGTAATGTATCTGGCAGTTTTTATACCTAGCAAATCTCTAAATTTTCTACCTCTACTGGAGTGTTCCCCAAATTCTTACGCACTTAAAGAGCGTGAAGTCAAAGCCTACAGAACCCAAGGAAGAAACAGCCCACACATCTGAATGTGCCACCTCCGTGGCTCATTTTCCATCTCCTCAAAAGGACAAATCACCACAGCCTTCCCCATGAGGATTCTCATTCCTCTTTCCTGCTTAGAGCCTGGGGCTTTTGCACACCTGCAGGGGGCAGGGGCCACTTCCAGCTCAGCACCTGCCATCTTCCAAGAAGACAAGAAAGCTTTGCAATCATAACTCAGAAAATCCTCTTTCAAAATTAACTGCTAAGAACTTCTGCCAGCCACAAAGGATTTACTGGTACAGGAGTTGTCCTCCTGCCATAAACTACTGGAAAACCTGACAAATAAATAAAACAACTGTTTTCAAGGAAAAAAGTGGAAAAAAGACAATGCAATACTGTTGACCCCTGATTGAAAGGAAACAAGTGAGGTGAATCCCAGATTAGCGTCTGGATGGTTAACTGGCTGGTTTCAGGCCACGGTGCAGGTGGGGAGGATCCAAAGAGAGCATAGGGGTCTCTCTGAATTGAGAAGGTCAGAGGCTGTGGAGGTTAAAGCAGCCAGAATCTGAGGAGCAGAATTCCAAACTGGAGGGAGCTCTGTTGAGAAAGACTTTCAGCAGTCTGCCCAAGGCTTCCCTTGCGTCTTTGGCTAAATACAAATCTGCACATGGAGCCCCCCAGGCTGGGCAAGATCAGCTCCTCCAGAAGAAGAGTGATCAGAATGCCATCAGACAAACATTTCCCAGAGCTCACACAGGGTTGCAAATTGTCCAGCTTTTCTGCAGACAGATTGGAGAGACCTCGCAGGCATTCCGCAGAGACCCAGAAGTGTAGTTCTTTAAAAGTGGAGCTAAATTAGCTGTGCAATAAAGCTACTTAGACCTTCTCTAAAACAGCTTAAAAGTGAACCTAGAAAAGATCACACCAATCCAAAGGTAATTTATATATCTGCCAGAAAAAGTCTACCACTCTCAAAGAAGTGAAACAAAACCCTGAACTCAACAATAGAAAATGTCCAGCATCTAATCAAAAAGACATACAAAAAAGCAAGAAAATGTGACCCATAACCAGCAGAGAAATCCATCAATAGAAAAGAAAACACAGAAAAGGAAATGATGGAATTAGCTGATAAGTACATTAATGTAACCACTATAAATTTGCTCTACATGCTAAAGTAGGTAAAGAAAATAGGAATGCAATGGGAAATGAAAGATATTTTTAAAAACCCAAATAAAACTTCTAGACATGAAAAATACAGCACCTGAAATTTCAATAATACACAGAATAAGAACAGTAGATTAGACACTGTAACGTGGCAAAACCCCATCTCTACTTAAAAATACAAAAATTATCCAGGCATGGTGGTGGGCACCTGTAATCCCAGCTACTCAAGAGGGTGAGGCAGGGAGAATTGCTTGTAACTGGGAGGTGAAGGTTGCAGTGTGCCAAGATCTGGCTACTGCACTCCAGCCTGGGCAACAGACAAAGACTCCATCTCAAAAAAAAAAAAAAAAAAAAGACATCAATGAACTTGATTACACAGCAATAAAAACTATACAAAATGAAGTACAGGAAAAAAATATTAACAGAGTCTCAGTAACCTGTGAGACAATACAAAGTGGTTTAATGTGTGTGGAATTGGAGTCCAATGAGGAAGAAGAGAGAAAGGAGACCAAAAATAAATGTGAAAAAATCATAGCCAAAAATTTTCCAAATTAGGAGAAAACTATAAACCTATAGATTTAAGTAGCTAAACAAATACTATGTTTGATAAATATAAATAAATAATTAAAATAACACAGGTATATCAATCAAATTGCTGGAAATGGGTGTTAAAAAGTTAAAAGGAGACAGAGAAAAAACACATACTTTGTGCAAAGGAATAATGAATGATAACAGAGCTCTCACCAAAAATTATACAAGACAAAGGACAATGAAATTATATAATTAAATTGCTGAAAGAAAAAAAATGTCCACCTAGAATTCTACACCCAGTGAAAATATATTTGAAAAATGAAGGCAAAATACAGACTTTGTGAAACAAAATCTGTGAGAATTAATTGGCTCTACAAAACTTAGAAAACTCTACAAAAAATATAGGAAACTCTTCAGGCAAAAGGAAATGTTCTTACATTATACATAAATCTTAGCGCAAACAAATCACCACCATCATCATCATCACAGAAAAGTAAGCTCATAGTGGAGATAAAATTAAATATGAAGACTACTCAATCTAAAAGAAGTACAGAAAAGAGGGTGAAGGAGCAAAGAACACAAAGATAGAGGAAAAATAGAAAATAAATTAAAACATGGTAAACTTAAACTCAACCATATTGATAATTATGTTAAATGTAAATGGTCTAATCACTTCAATAGAACGCATACATTTTCAAGACTTAAAACAGAAAGACGGCCGGGCGTGGTGGCTCACCCCTGTAATCCAAGCACTTTGTAGGCCAAGGTGGGCAGATCACCTGAGGTCGGGAGTCCAAGACCAGCCTGACCAACATGGTGAAACCCCGCCTTTAAAAAAAAAAAAAAAACAGAAAGACCCACCATATGCTGTCTACTATAAATCCCAGAAAATGTAAAGTCACCAATAGGTTAAAGATAAAAGACTAAAAACAAAGATACACCTTAAACTGTAAGAAAAGAATCTTTAGTGGCTATATTTCTATCCAACAAAGTAGACTTCAAAAAGAAATGCTACCAAGAATAAAAAGAAACTCTTAAAAATGAAAACAGGACCAATTCATCCAAAAAATATAAAAACCGTATGTATTAAACACCTAATAATGGAGATTCAAAATATATGTAGTAAAACTGATAGAACTGAAAAGAGAAATAAATCCATAAGTACTTTTGTTTCAGTAACTGATACAAGGATATAAAAAATTGCTAAGGATGTAGAAAGCTGAAGAACACTAACACACTAACTAGAATTGACATTTATAGGACACTCTACCCAACTATACCCGAATTTGCTATGGAACATTTACCAAGATAGATCATAATCTGAGTAATAAAATAAGACTCCATTTACTTTAATCAAAATATTACATAGTATATTCTCTGGCCACAATACAATTAAATTAAATGTCAATTACAGAAAGCTATTGAAAATAATTTTTGAATACGTAAAAAATAAACAGCACACTCTACGTATGTAGTGGGTCAAAGGAAAAATTGTGAAGGAATTTAGAAAATACTTTAACTATATTAAAATAAAAATATGACTTATTAAAATGTGGCGTGATACAGCTAAAGTGATGTTTAAAGAGAAATGTCGAGTAATAAATACTTATATTAGAAAAAATGAAAGATTTAAAGTTAATAAACTAAACTTTCAACTGATAGAAAAAAACTAACAAATTGGACTCAGTATATAGCGGGAAGGGAATAATAAACATTACTGGAAAGCAATTAAATAGAAATAGACAATCAACAGAGAAATCTGATGAAATAATAAAGAATAAAACAATGAAACAAAAAGCTGGTTCACTAAGAGAAAATCAGTAAACTTGATCAATGCCTAGCCAGACTGATCAAGAAAAGAGAGAAACAAATTACTGTTATCAAGAATGAAAGAGAAAATATCACTACAGACCTTACAGACTTTAAAATGATAGTAAGAGAATATAATAACAGCTCTATTCTCATATATTTGAGAACTTTGATGAAATGAAATTATTATTTGAAAGACATCGACTAGTAGGTCTCACTCAAGGACAAATAGATAACCTGAATAGTTCTTAACCAAAATGGAATTTATAGCTACAAATGTTCTTAGAAAATTCCAAGCCCAAATATGTTCACTGGTAAATTCTACTAAATATTTAAGAAAAAATGTCAGTTCTACATAGACGCAGAGAATAGAAAAGAATGAAACACATTTAATGAGGCCAGCATTACTGTGTTACCAAAACCAGGCAAAGACATTACCAAAAAAAAAAAAAAGACTGCAATTCAATATGCTTATGCATACAGACTTAAAAGTCCCTAACAAAATACTGTAAAATAAAATATAGCATTATGGAAAAAGGATGATAAATCATGATCAACTGGAATTTAAGCCAGAAATATTAGCCTGGTTTAGCATTTAAAAATTGAGTAATGCAACACTTCATAAAGGATAAAAAGCAAAACCTCAATGGAGGCAGAAAAATCATTTGATAAGAAATTAACATCCATTTGTGATAAATAAAATCTCTGAGCAAATTAGAAATAAAAGGAAACTTTCTCAACCTGATAAAGGGCATCTATAGACACCCACAACTAACATCGTACTTAATGAGGAAAGGTTGATTCTGAGATCAGGGCCAAGGCAAGATTGTCTCCTCTCACCGCTTCTATTCAACATCATGATGGAAGTCCTAGTCAGTGAAAAGGCAAAAAATAATAATAATAAAAGGCATACAGATAAAAGGAAGAGATAGAACTGTCTTTATTCACCAACATAATTGTCTATAGAAAACATTCTGAAGCCTACAAAAAAGCTACTAGAGACAACATTGAATTTATGAAGGCCTTAGGATACAAGGTCAATATATGATCGTATTTCTATTAGCACAGTAACAATGAACAATGGAAAACTGAAAGCTAAAATAAAATACCATTTACAACTGCAACCAAAAAGAAAACTCATGAAATCTTTAGAGAGCCAGATATGTTCACAATTTGTACATTAAAAACTATAAAACACTGTCAACAGAAATTTTAAAAGACTTAAACGGGGAACTGTACCATATTCATGGATCAGAGTACTAAATATATCTAATAGATTAATGTAGCTATATTTTAGTACTCTAAATATAGCTAATAGCTAAATATAGCTTCCCCACATTGATATATGGATTTAATACAATACCAGTCAAAATCTTTGCATGTTTCTCTGGTAGAAATTGACACACTGATTCTAAAATTTATGTAAGAATAGAAAAGATCAAAAATAGCCAAAACAATTTGCAAAGACTTTTTAAGTTGAAATTTGTACTTCCTCATTTCAATAGTTATTGTAAAGCTTTAGTATTGAAGAAAGTGTAACATTAGCAAAAGGGTAGGAAGATAAATATATAGCAGAATAGGAAATCCACAAATAGATCCACACATAAATAGACTTGATTTTCAGCAAAGGTGCAAAGGTAATGCAGAGAAGAGAGGGCAATACTTACAAAAGGTATTGAAATAACTGAATATCAACATGAAAAAAAAGCCCTCAACCCTACCTCACACCTTATACAAAATAAACTTAAAGTCACTTATAGACCTAAACACAAGAACTAAAACCATAAAACTTCTGGAAGAAAACATAGGAGAATCCTTGTGATCTTGAGTTAAATAAAGATTTTTTGAATAAGACATAAAAAGACAACAACATGGATGAATCTCAAAGGTATTAAGCCAAGAAAAGAAGCCAGACACCACGGAATAAATACTATATAGTTCCATGTAAGTTGAACTCTAGGAATGACTCCTGCAATCTACAGTAACAGAAAGCAGATTAGTGATTGCCAGGCATGGAGGAGATTGCCTGGGAACTTGTTGCAGTGAAATAAATTTTCGGTATCTTTACTGAGGCTGTGGTTGCATGGATGTCTAACTAAAAGTGTCAAAACTCATCAAAATGTACATCACAATGGATGTGTTTTACTCTAACTGTACCTCAATATAATTGATTTTTTGGAAATTAGGTATCAAGAATCTGTAAACTTGACCTTTGGGTTGATTCATCAGACTTAACCCCAAGAAAGGTTAGGAGTGTCTAATGTGGTTTTCCTTTGTGGTGGACGGGTTGATTTCTGAGCTGACAGTTATAGATATTTATTTGAACTGAACATAAACCTGTGGTCATTTGATGACCAGCTGCCAGTGAACAACTTTATGGTGCTGGAATTATTGTAGCTTTTCCCTAAGAATATAGAAAGTGATTTGTTTAGACTGAAACCATTTTTGTTAACAAAACCCTATTAATGTGGGTCATAAAAGTGGCCATGCTAAATGCCCTTTACAGGGAAGGTGGGGACAGCCAAGTCTTCCGGTGAGGACCTGGGTCCCCTTTCCCTCACTGCATGTCTCAGACAGGGGCCTTCGCTGAGGTTCTCTGCAGGCATGGAAGTCCTGTGTGCATAGCATCAAGTCCTACTGCCATGGTGCTGGCTCCTGGGGCTGTGCCCAGTGGACACACACCATCCCCCACAGCACCCAGCCCTGCTAAAACCAGGACACTTTTATTATGCCCATTGTAAACTGAGGTATGAAGGTTCTGAGGGGTCTTCTGAGTGGCATATCCAGGGTGAGACCAGGTTCCTCAAGTCCTAGTCCGGGGTTTACTCCATGCCAGGGTTTACTCCATGCCTTCACCGTCTCCCTGCCAAGGGGGCCATGTCTTCATCACATCACCCTTCTTCAGCTGGGACTCAACCCTACAGTTGTCTGTGACCTTTTCCATAAATCACCTTATTTGTTAACCAGTCAACAACCCCACACACTCCTTCCACAAGCTGAAGCCCCCTCCCCTGCAGCCGCATCTTCTCACCCCTGCAGCTGGGATCTCAGTAACCAGCCGGCCTGCCTCCCACCACCCCAGATGCAGACAGATCAGGTCGTTTCATGAGCAGAATCCCAGCTGTCTCTTCTGTATTTCATGCTGTAAATCAAACTTAATTCTGGAGGATTTTTCCTTAAGGCCGGTGATATTTACCCTTTAAAATGAAGTTTTCCCCACTACCCATCAAGGATAAGCTGATATTCCAAGACACTCAAAGGAATCTCCGAGAAACAAAAAACATTAACAGAGCAAATGATCCCACTTCAAACAAATCTGAGAGGCCACTCCACAGCCCATCTCCGTCACTGCTGAGTATCCGCTGCTTCCTGAAAGAAGACTTTGGAAATGTAATACACTCAAAAGGCACGTGGCTGCTGCCTGGGGTTCCCCACAGGCAGAATTCATAAAAAAAAGAAAGCTTTACAAATTGTCGTATTCAATCACCTTCTCATGCTTGAAGGAAAACCATGTATGGATGGGTGTGCAACCTGAGCTGTTTTGCCTTTTGTGATGGGAGGCTCACTACACCCAAGGCAACATCAACAATTTTGGTCCACACAACCCACTGAAAAATTGTTTCCTGACTTCATGCAGAAATGACCTCCAGGTGGCCTCCCAGCTTCGGTTCGGAACTGAGGATTTCAGTCTTGACCGCTAGGGAGAGGGAGGCGGGGCAGAAGAGAGGAGGAGGAGCCAAGGGGAGGTTTGGTCAGAACTCTGGTCTAAATCACAGTGTCTGAGACCACAGAGGCCTGGGCACCTGCCATGCCTGTAGGGGTTGGGCGGTGGGCGGCTGAGGTGGGGCACTCTAGCAGTGAATGCCCACAGTGAGAGAAAAGAATTCAGGGCCCATGACCTGTGCCCTCTGGCATCACTGCATGATTCTCTTACCATACCATGGAAAAGAGGACTTTGCGGATGTAATTATGGTTACTAATCAGGTCATCTTACAATAGTGAGGTTGTCCCCCGATAATCAGGGTGAATTCAATCACATGAGCCTTGAAAAGCAAAAGAGAAGAGTGGAAGAGGAAGTCAGAGAGAATCAAAGTGCAAGAAGGACCTGTCCCATCCTGGCAGGCTTGGAAAGGAGAAGAAATTGAATTCTGCCAACAATGAGCAAGCTGGAGAGGACCTGGAGCCCCGGGCGAGCTGCAGCCCCAGCCAGCACGCTGATTCCAGCCAGTGAGGCCCTGGGAAGAGAGCCTAGCTTTGCCATATTGGAATTCTGATTTACAGAACATGGGAGGATAAATGTGTGTTACTTAAGTTGTTAAAGTTTTTATAATTGATTACAACAGCTAGACGAAACAAATGCACTCACTCTTGGAAAGTTCTACCTGCTGGGTCCAACCAGGGTGGAGGACCCTAGGCAGGGGCTGGAGGCCATGGACAGTGGGCAGGTCCAGACCCTGGAGAAGCAGCTGGCACCAGCTGGGCAGAGTTCCAGGGGCAAGGTCCCTCTGGGGGTTTTGACTCTGGCACAATGTGCTAATCCCTCCAGAGGTAGGAGTATAAGCCCAAGCAGATGCCCAGCCATGGGGGCAAAGCCTCTTGGCAGGATGGGGCAGCTACAGGTCCATGACCCACCCTGGGAGCAGTGCGAGGACAG
Organism: Ateles fusciceps; assembly: GCA_036589455.1. Taxonomy (NCBI): domain Eukaryota; kingdom Metazoa; phylum Chordata; class Mammalia; order Primates; family Atelidae; genus Ateles; species Ateles fusciceps. Next base: position 6,250,668 of record JAZHEH010001784.1, on the reverse strand, counting down.
GAAGCTCACTGCAAACAGAACCACTGGCCAGGGTTGGGGAGGGCGGCACCAATGGTGGGAGGTGGGCCTGGCAGTAGCAGCAGTATGCACTTGCAGGCATGCCTCATCTGGCTCCCAGCACTGCCTCTCACCAGCAAGCCTGCAGGAGTCATCATTCACCAGCTCTCAGCAGGCCAGGGAGTAGAGGGGCCGTGAGAAGGAGGCTCAGGCAGGCTCTGGGGCCACTCTGCGAGCTCTGTGCATTTGCTTTGCTTACAACCATGATGCCAGTGTACTGACCTCCACGTCCCCCACTTCTTTGACAATGTCGGGAATGGCCTTCCTGGGTTTGCATCTGGGGACGTAGTGGAGCACAGAAAATATCATATGCAAGCACCTAACCGCACGTCACATAAAAGTACAGCTGGCAGGGCCCGATGGGCACAAGGGGGGTGGCCCCTGAGTGGCCAGGTCACCGAGTGGCCTGCCTAGGACAGGAAGTTGGGAAATGGAGAAAGCCAGGGAAGAATGAGGGGATGGGAAGATGCAGCTTGCCAGCTGCCCTCTCCCCCAGCTGTGCCACAGACTCCCCTCACTCTCTCTCAAGCCATCCTTGTTCTCACGGGGTCCTCTTGTTTTCAAAATGCCTGTTCATTTTAGGAAATCTTTAAAATATAAACAAACCCCAGCAAACACAATCACCTGCATGCTATCACCCAGAAACAACCACAATTCCTATCTTGATGTAGAGTCTTCCAGAATTTCATCCCATACTACCTATGTGTATTTTTATATTGCTCATGTGGGATAGTAATGATTTAATGTTCTATATTTTTCCTCAACATTTGCTTATCTTGCACCTCTTTCTTTCTCATCCAGAGCCTTCTGGAGCTCCAGTCAGTGAGGACAAGCTCCAGAGTTCTTGTCTAGAATCCAGACCTCATTCCCTACAGGCTAACTCCAGGACACCTTTTCTCCGTAAGCCCTCTGTCCTGCAGAAAGTACAAAGCCCTCTAACCTTGCAGGCAAGTACAAAACCTCCTTTACAAAGTCTTAGCAGGATGGGGCAGCTGCAGGTCCATGGCCCACCCCAGGAGCCTCATTTACAAAGCCTTACCAAAATCCCAGCCCTGCAGCTTCTAGGAACCTGCTAGACCAACCCCTACTCTGCCCAGGGTCACCGTGGGTGGAACAGCAGCAAGCACGCCAGCCAGAGGAGGAGGTGGCCACCATGGGCTGGAGCCCCAAGGTCCCCCACCCGAGCACACCCGTGTCAGGTCACATCCAGGCGTCGCCGTAATGTGCGGGTGAGATGTCCCTGTCCTTCTGCATGGGCTCACTCTGCGTCCCTGCCCTATTCGGACTGATTTTATGGGACATTTTACGAGTGACCACTGCTGGGTATTAGCCAGGAAAAACTGGCCCTTGGAACGCACACACGTTTTTACAGTGCTTCCTTCACATTTGATTTCTATTTGTCTAAAATGACCTGCAATAAAATGAAAACGTACATTGTGAAGTCTCAAAATTGTTCACCCTTACGGTATTTCAGGCGGCTGCAAATATCCACAGACCTTGTTACCTGAAGCCTGGACCCAGTGTTCAGTGGAAATGCCTATAAAAATTAAACGACACACAAAGAGAGCCTGCACAGACTCGGGAAAGGACAGAGCGGCAGGTAGCATGAGACACAGTTTCACTGACTTCTGTGTTTTAAAGATGCCTCTCAGCCTCCAAGTCCAGGAGAAGATGGGAGCCTGCAAAGCCGGAGCCATGGGAGGCTGCCAAGGCCTGAAACTCCTTCCATAGGCAGCCCCGCCGGGTGCAGACTCTCCCGCCATCCCCTTCAGGCACACACCTTCTATGCCAACACCCTCCTTCCCTTCCAAGTCCAGTCTCGGCGCTGGCATTTAGCATCACCGTTCCTGGGACCTGCCTTCCTGCTGGTACCACCTCCGCTCCCACCCACAGCCAGCCCTGAGAACCAGCTCTGCCAGGCACAGAGGAGAGAAGGCCTGCCCCATAGGGTGGCATGAGGATCAAGGCAATGGTGGGGACAGCACTCGGCAGGGCCTTGTACAGAGTAAACACTGACCAGCCTTATTACTGCCATCATCACCACTGCAAGCCGGGACAGCCCTGGGCTGGACCTCATCACGGCCTCCACCATCCTCCCTGTCTCTTCCGCTTCCCTGGGGCAGCTGGCATCTTCCTAAAGAATCCAACTTTAGGAACTCCAACTCCTGTCTGCCGGGCTGGGCTCTCACTCTGCTGGGCTCCAAAAGCGCCTCTGCCTCTCCCTGCACAGCTGTCACCACCCTGTGACCACTGGCATCAGCAGCTCTGAGCTCCCCACTGGGATGAGGGGAGGGAGGGACGCCCCAGCGCGGGAGCAGCAGCTAAAAGATACGCCCCGCATCCAGCCAGAGCCGCAGCGTTTATATGCGCCGACCGTGTTCCTAGAGAAATTTTACAACAAACCTCTGATGTCACGTTAATTTTACAAGCTCTTCTGTTTATTTTACAGCAACCTGCCGGCTCGGCGAAGAGGTTCCTGTTCCAACATGAGAAATGTTTTACAAATCACAACGGAAAACATGGTTCCCAGCAGCTAGGAAAACAAACCGTATGATCCCCAAATAGGAGAAGACATGCTGACATTTTAAATGCTGAACAGAGCAATGAAGAAAGGAAAAAAAAGTAATTTATGCATAAAAACTAATTTATGTCTGTTGTGTACGTACAAGGCACCCAAATCCGCTGGATCCTCTGCAGAATGAGCATCTCCAGCCCAGAGGCCAAGAGGACAGTTTGTGGACGTTGCCGACGCTGAACCTGGCAGAGATGTAGGCTTTCATTGACTTTATATTTCGATTATTGCCACTTCCAGTTGCATAAGCTTTGAAAGCAGCGGCCCCGGCGGCCTCCTCTAAAATGAGGTGTGATGTTTCCTCCGGTCTCCAACCCCAGTAGCTTCGTGGCTCATAGATAGGCACGTGCCGGCCATGGGAACCAGAAAACTTCCCTTTACCCCAACCAACTTGCAAAGCGGGATTCCTGTCCCCTGTATGCACATCAGGAAGCTGAGCCGCAGGGTGAGCAGGGGCCAGGTCACTGGGATGGCAGAGCCGGGCCTGGCCTGCAGAAGGGCCTGGCTAATAAGTCCTTAAGAACAGGAGGCCAAGGAGGGTTAGAGGTGGCCAAGTGGCCCCAGGTGCAGGAAAAGCCCAGAGTGGAGTCAGAGCCAGGCTGGGAGGCAAAAATCTGCGTCCCAGGGGGAATTGCACAAATCAGTGTGGTCAGTGGAATGACAGATGCCCACGATTCAATACCCAGGGCCTGTGCGCGTGTCACCTTACATGGAAGCAGGGACTTGGCAGCTGTGGCTGAGCTGGGAGAGGATCCTGCATCATCTGGGGGCCCAGTGGGATCACAAGGGCCTCCTCACAGCAGGGCAGGAGAGTCAGGGCCAGAGGCCTGACGACGGCAGAGGCAGAGGGTCGGGGGCCAGCCCCATGCCAAGCCTAAGGCCTCCAAGAGCTGACACTGCAAGGAATAGACGCCCCTCCAAGCCTCACGGAGCACAGCCTTGCTGCCCCAGTCTGGACTGCCGCCTCTTTTCCATAAGAGCTGTGCTGTCTGACGCTGCTTGGTGTGTGGATATTTGTCCCAGCATCCCCAGGGGCTCCCACGGGCATCAGTGCCGTCTTTGGGGTGTTTTGCTAGAACCCCATTGGGCACGGAAGGGAGAGCTGAGCTTCCCCTTGCCTCTCAGAAGGACACCAGGTCGGCCCCTCACCCAGGCAGATCTCAGATTAGTCTCCAACCTCAGAGGCACAGAGACAGAACTTCCCAGGGGTAGAAGCTCCCAGCTTTGCTGGGACTCAGAGACTGTGGCCGCATGGAGACAGGTGACTCCCCCAGGCTGAGAGGATTCAGGGTCTGGGAAGCAGGCAAAATGAACCCATTGGGCAACGAGTCGCACTGGGGGTTGGTGTGGGGCTCCCAGGGAGAGCTTGGAGGGGGTGGCTCTTTATTCAGATGGGGCAGGTAGAACCTTTGGGCTGTGGGGGCACAGCCACAGTCACTAAGGAGCAGGTTCCCTGGAGGACACAAGCGGGGCAAGGGCTGGGTAAAGGGCTGGAAGAGCCCTGCCTGGGGCCACCTGCCCTGCCCCATCCTTCAATGGAGTCCAGCTGAGCCTCTGCAGTGCCACTCCCAAGCCCCTGGGAGGGAAATTTGCAAAGCCTCCCTTCCCATTTTGAGAAGTGAGATACCCATCCCCAAACCCACCCTACCCTCACCTTAAAGATTGAAGTCTCTTGTCTTCCCTGATGATCTTGGACAGATGGACAGTGTCCTTTTCAGGTAAGGGCATTGAGCAGGGTGGGGCTGGGGTACAGTCCGTCTATTCCTGTCATCTCCTTGAAGTTAACCCTGAAGGTGTCTGCTGTGGGGATTTCAGGGAGATTGGAGGAGGGGGAGCTGTGGGGTTGGCTCAGGGCAGAATGTCATGGAACACACAGCCCCCAGCAGATGTCCCACCCTGCGTGGGGACAAGTGAGTGGACACAGCTGTTGGAGTGTCCCAGGTGAGCTGATCTTCCTGCCTCAGCACAGCCGCCCCACACAGGACCCTCAGCCGCCTCTCAGCTCTCCCCGCCCTGCTCATCGCTCCCCCTCCAGGAATGTTGAGGACCAAAATGTTCTTGACACCCACACCTATTCTTCTGAAAATGTGCATTTTAGAGAAGGTCCTGGGGAAGTGATGACAAAATCCCAATACTGGGTCTCCAGTCGGGAGGCCAGGTCCTCACATCTGAGAAACAGGGGCTGTGGGACATGGGGACGGGAGCCTTCTGTCCACTTCCTGATGACCATCTCCCTGCAAGGACTGAACTCTAACTTTTTTCCTTGCTCATATCCCTTTCTAAGAAGTCTGGGGAAAGTCACCCTTACAAGCCATACGATTGTGTTAAATGGATCTCTTTGGCCCAGTGTATCATGGCCTGTTTTCCAGCCTGACTCTGGCCTGGCCTCACATGACAGACAGCAGACTCCCTCATCTTAAGCACTCCTTTCTACTGACTCTGAGGCTTTAGACAAAGCCTCTTTCAAGCAAACCCACCTGACTTGTAAGTCTCCACTTCAAGATGTCCCAGCTCTGAAGATAGATATATGCCAAACCAGTGTGTATCTCCCATGTATTGATTTATGATTTTACCTGCAATTCCTGTCTTCCAGAAATGGATAAAACCAAGCTGTAACCCAATGGCCTCAGAAGCACTTTCTCAGGACCTCTCGAGTCTGTGTTTCCCCAGGCTGTGGTGACGCATATGGCTCAGAATACACATCTTTAGATATTTTGGCAGAGTTTGGCTTTTCCAGTGTTACCTCATACTCTTTCCTCCTTCCCATCTTCCCCCCGCCAGCCCCCCTCCTGGGGCTGTTCCCACCTGGAGGACCCCAAAATGCCCTTCACTGACCTCCCCTACCCACACTGTACCCCTGGCCCCTCCCCCTAATCCAGGATGACATAGTCAGAAAGTCAGCCCAAGCATGGGGTTCCCCTCAGCCAAGACCTTGGAAGTATTATCACGGCCTTCAAGAACAGAAACATCCAGCAGTAATTGGCTTTGGAGGTTTCTACCAAAACAGAAAGAATGAGCCTTCCTAGTGGGGCAATATTAGTTCAGCATCAAACAAACAGAAAATCACCCTCAGCCTTTAAATGAATGCTTTGCTCTCAGGGCTGCATTCCTGTCTGGGTCTAAATAAATAACAAGGGCATTAATAGAAAACACAGCTATTTACCTTCAAGAATAGAATTTCAAATCCCACAAAACAGTTGCTGGTGTTTCAAGCTTTGATGAGAAAAGAATAAGTTTACACCAAATTGTATTTTCAATATGTTAATTAAACCCATAAAGAGTAACTGTATTTGAGTTTCCTGATCTAATAATAAAAAGATGTGTTTGGTTGGCTATTTAAAGCGCTTGATGGAATATTTTATATGCTTTATTTGCATACTGAATAAATGCAAGACTAACATTTCAAGTTTTAGTAAACCGCTCAGAATTCCATGGACAAAAAGTTCTATACAATTGCAAATGACACTCCCCTGTAATTAACTCTTGTTGTTTAGAAAATCAAGGCTATAAAAGTCTATTTAATCAAACTCCTACCATGTGCTTTTTTAAAAAATTACACTTAGAAATCTACGCAGTGAGATTGTCATTTCAACCATAGTGAGATCATTTGACTAACTTGCATAGGAGAATCACAAATTGAAAAGAAGACAATTAGCAAAACTGAATTCTGAAACTTACATAAAAACATCAGAGACCATTAGGTTTGATTAACGAGCACTACTTTTTACAAACCCGCCATTTCTAAACTTGCACTAACACTGGCTCCATGGTACACTTTGCCCATAAATCAATGGGAATATGAAGAACACAAACCACATAGAACCAACCATATTTCATGTCTTCTGTGTCTTAGTCTCACTAAGCTTAAAAATCACCATACAATAAAGTTTTCATTCCTGAAGCTGCAGAGAAAACAGTGGTTCAAATTATCTATTGCTGCACAATGAATCACCCCAAAAATCTGGGGGCTTAAGACAACAACAGGACTTTGTGATTAACTCTCATGCTGGAGATCGACGGGGCTCAGCTGGGTGGTTTTATTCTGGGTCTCTTCTGGGAAGCTCATTCAGTCACCTATCTGGAGGCTGATGCTGGCTGTCAGCTGGGCCCTCCGTAGGCGCTGTCTGCCAGAACATCCACACATGGCCTCTCTGTTATCATCTCTGTCTCCTCACAGCATAACTGGGCCCCAAGAGCAAGTAAAACAGTGAAACAGCAAAGAACTAACGTAACTAACATTATTTTTGTATAAGGGGACTTTATCCATTGATTTTTATAACTAAGTCTGGGACTAAAGGGGAATTACATATACAACTATGTTTTGTTAAACATTTATAGGAGCAATGTGACCTGACCATGGGCAAAGTTCCCAACCTCCTTGGACCCTGGCTGCCACCCAGATGTCTGCAGGCATCAGTAACCTCTTGATCTCAACCCCCTCCTCTTCCTCCTCTTCTCCCTGTCCTTAACATAAAAGGAGCCTAAAATTTGTGCTGGCGTACAATGGTACTTTAGGATGCTAGTTCACTACCTTCTCAGTTTTCCTGGCTCTCCAAATAAACCTGCTTTCCTCCCACCAACCTTTGTCTCTCGAGTCTGCCTTTCCAGAGGCAAGTGGCTGAACTTGGGTTCAGTTACATCCTAAGCAACCTGAGATGGAAGACATAACACTTTTTTATGACATAGTCTCTCAAGTCACATAATGTCACCTTCCCTAGAGACACAATCCCATCCAGATTCAAGGAGACAGAACCCAGATCCTGCCTCCGCAGTGGAAGGTCAACCCACATTGTAAGCAAAGCATGCAGGAGGGACAGCAGACTGTTTTCCAGTTTCAGTCCCTTCGGGTCATGCACTGCCTGCTCCCCAGCCCCTGTCCCCAGCTCCCCAGCCCCTGTCCCCAGCTCCAGGCCTGCATCGCCACTCCAGTCCAGTTCCTCCTATGCACCCCACAGGCTGCTCTAACTCCATTTATAAGTGTTATGGGCTTAACTTTATCCCCCCCCAAAATTTACATGTCAAAATCCTAGCCCCCAGTACCTCAGATTGGGATTGCATTTGGAAACAGGATCTTTAAAAAGATGGTCAAAATTAGATGAGGTCATTAGGGTGGGTCCCTAACCTAATGAGACTTCCATCCTCCAGAACTCTGGGGGAATAAACCTCCATGGTGGAAGTCACCCAGTCTGTGGTCCTTTGCTATGGCAGCCCCAGCAAACTCCTACCCCAAGCCAAACCCATCTCCCCCACCGTTGACCATTTTGAGAACAGACATGTCTCTTAGCAAGAACCTTAGAGTCCTTCTAGATGACACTTCCTCCCTCCCCCACAGGTATTTAGCCACCCACTCCTGCCACACACTGCCCACGCCATAACTGAGCCATCTTCCTTCCTCCCCCTGCTGTCACAGCTCTGATCCCTACGTGGACAGCTACAGTCCCTGTCCCAGATAGTCAGCCTGCACCTCCAATCCTCAGAGCCAGGGTGGCCTTTCTGAAAGACAAAGCCAATAGGTCACTCCTCCAGTTAAAATGTCCCCATGGCTTCCCACTGCCTTTACAAAACTTCTCAACACCTAACCCTGACACCCAGGCCAGGACACACAGTGGAAAGTGGTGCATATGGGTATGAACATCAGAGCCCAGTTGCCAGCTCAGATACCAGCCCTACCTTCACCGGCAGTGAGCCCTTCTGTGGGTAACTATGCCTGTGCCTGCCTCAGTTTCCTCAGCAGGACAATGAGGCTCATCCCACCCATGCAGAGAGTTGCTGGACCATTAAGTAGCACATGGAGAGTGATGGTGCCACATGCTGGCTGTCGTCACTGATGGTCTCACTGCTGGCTCCTCTTGTGTCACTCCCTTGGGAGAATCAGCTCCTTCACACCACATTGCTGTGGTCACCTCCTGTGTCCATTCTGATTCCTTCAAAGGCCAGTCCATGGGAGAGGCCTTCCAGGCTCCCCCTGGAGGGGAAAGTCCCCTAACAGCCCTGCACAACCCTCTGCTCACTCAGCACCAGGGAAGCCAAGCAGGGCAGTGTTGGGTGGGGTGTCCTCTCCAACTCAACACTCTTCTTTTCTGCCTCAGAATGTCCCCCAAAGCTATAGAAGCCCCCATAGTTCATGCAAGTCACAGCCCCAAACTGGACTCACTTATCCCAGAGAACTTAAGACTTATTTTCACATGGAAACCTGTCCAACATTTATAGCATCTTTATTCATAACCGCCAGAAGCTGGTGGCAACCAAGATGTCCTTCAGTCAGGGAATGGATAAACACTGGCGCATCCACGCCATGGAATACTGCCAGGGCGCCAAAAGGATCATGCTACGAATTCATGCGGCAACAGGGGCAGGTCCAAGTGGAAAGAGCCAGCCCAGCAAGGCTCCGTCATGTAGATCCCACCCATGTGGCATCGGGAAGGGATGGGAAGCACATCTGTGCTGGCAAAGGACAGCGTGGCTACTGCAAAGGGAATGGAGGGGCAGATTCCAAGGGCACGGAACTCTTTGCAGAAGTAGCCCAGTGGAGGCGCGACTCTAGGCAGTTCTCAAATCACACAACACTGTGCATCTCAAAGAGGGAAGGTTCACACACACGGATTTTACAAAGCCAGCCTAGAAGATAGAAGGTCCCAGGAAGGAATGCAAACTGGGGCAAGTGAGGAAAACTTTTTTTTTTTTTTTTTTTTTGAGACAGAGTCTCGCTCTGTCATCCAGGCTGGAGTGCAATGGCATGATCTCAGCTCACTGCAACCTCCGCCTCCTGGGTTCAAGCCTCAGCCTCCTGAGTAGCTGGGATTACAGGAGTGCGCCACCATGCACAGCTAATTTTTTTGTATTTTCAATATAGATGGGGATTCACCATGTTGGCCAGGCTAGTCTCGTACTCCTGACCTCATGATCTGCTCACCTCTGCCTCCCAAAGTGCTGGGATTACAGGCGTGATCCACCGCACCTGGCCCTATAGGGGAAACTCTCGAAAGCACACAGCAGAAGCTGTCAGAAGTGCAGCGGACCTAAGGCGCTTTTGAAAACGGTGTTTTGACTGGAAGCTCCAAGGCTACAGACAAAAGCAGCCACAAATAATCGCTATTCTCTCCTTGGAAAAGTTGTTTCTCATGGGAGCTGGGCTGAAAAATCTGAATTTGCTTTGCATGTATGTGACGTGGAATAAACAAGTAAAAGAATGATGGGTGGTGGCAGCCAGGTCCTCACTGGCAGAGAGGACAGTGACAGATGAGCACGGAGAGTGCCGGGGATGGGCCATGCACCCCCTGGATTAGAGGTGGAAACATCAGCAGACTCAGGCTTTTCTCACTCTAGACACAGAGGGCACCTAGAAGCTACAGCACCCTACACACACGCTGTTTTCTAAATGCCATCTTCAATAACAGGAGCTGGCACTGCCTGGAGAAATGGCTGATTCTCGGGTCAGGACGGAGAAGATATAAGAATATAAGATGGGCATGGAGCCTCTTCTGGTGCCAGAAACTAAGGAAGTGCTCTAAAGAACACAAGGATGGAAACGTCAAGGACCCAGGAACCAATATGAAGACCCATCCATCCAACAGCCAAAGCTGGAACAATGTGAGCAACAAAATAAATAACACAGGATTGAATCACAACTGAAAGTAGCAAAGAAATATGCATGAGTCCCTAGCGATATAAAGACATGCATGATAAATGGATGAATAAATAAATAAATGGGAAGAGACAGATCTTCTTTACAGAAGAATTGTTAATGATTTATGCAGCTATTTTCCTCTCCAAGGAGTGAAGCTTACTTCCCCCTCCCCACTCTGAGCAATGGCTGAGCTCAATCACTTGCTTCCAAAGGACAGAGTTTGCCTCAGGGGGACGTGACTGGACAGTGTAGAAACCTGGCAAACGTGACCTTGAATAAGTGTCAAGGTCACTATCCCCCAAGGATGAGTCATGTTGACATTTCAGACCCTCTGGCATTTCACCTCCATGATGAAGGAGGTGATGAAGAGGACATTTCACCTCCATGAACTTCTTCCAAAAAAAAAAAAAAAAAAAAACAATGAAAAATGGAGGGGAGGGTCTAGGAAATGCATGATCAGTGCTCCTCAGAACTACTGAGCTCACTAAAGACAAGGAAAGTCTGATGAAATATGACAGACCAGAGGAAACTGAATTGGATCCTGGAAGAACAAAACAACTAGTGAAACCCAAATTAAACCTGGAGCACAGTTCATTGCAATGTGCCAACATCACGGGTTTAGCTTTCAGAACTATCCCGGGAGAAGATGTAACATTAGGGGAAACAGGGAAAGGGGCACGTGGATACTTCCTGTACCATCTTTGCAACCTTTCTGTAAATATAAGATTATTCCAAAATGAAAAGTTTACTTTAAAAAAGCATACAGGTTTTGGCATACTTGGGAGGTCTTCCAAGTCTGGTTTTGTTGAGAACCACTCCCACTTCCTTCCCTAACAATAACCAAAAAATAACTATCAGTTCCCCACTCGGCCCCCACTCAGCCCTGCCCGGCCCTCCCCTCTCAGCCCGGCCTGCCCCCCTACTCAGCCCTGCCTGCCCCTTCCCAAAGCATGTCGCCTTCCACTAACCCAGGTTCACACAAGGAACTGATATCGACATTATTGAATAAAGCAACCTGGTAAACTGTTTTGTGTTTAATCCAAATGATTAAATCAACTGCATTAAAAAAAAAAAAGTGGGGGATGGCCAGGCACGGTAGCTCATGCCTGTAATCCCAACACTTTGGGAGGCCTAGGCAGGCAGATCATGAGGTCAAGAGATTGAGACCATCCTGGCCAACATGGTGAAACCCCGTCTCTACTAAAAATACAAAAATTAGCCGGGCATGGTGGCACGTACCTGTAGTCCCATCTACTCAGGAGGCTGAGGCAGGAGAACCACTTGAACCTGGGAGATGGAGGTTGCAGTGAGCAGAGATCACACCACTGCACTCCAGCCTGGCTACAGAGCGAGACTCCATCTCAAAAAAAAGAAAAAGGTAGGTTTTGATAGTGTATTAGACTCCCCCATTCTCTGGAATCCTTATAAATGGATGGCTACAGCAGTTTCCCAGGAAGACAGGGAGGGTAAACAGTTCCCTGTAGGTGCTGCCCTGTTGCATAATGAGACCGTGGTGATTTTGCAGTTACATGGGACACGGGACCCAGGGGACAGGGAGAATCAGAGCAAGTTGGAGACAATTACATAATTGGCACTCTGGTGTATTTTTAAAAAGACATAAAATATAAATTACCTGCTTGCAAATTACACTTTGACTATTTATAAAATGTGTGACTCTCCATGAAACGAGGACACCAGGACCTGCAGCAGCAGCAGCAGCCCTGACTCGCAGACGAGTGGCTTTGGGCTTTTAGAGAATGGCCAGAGTGTCCCTCCAGGATGAGAGGATTCCAAGAAGTTGCTGGATACATAATCCTTTTGTATGAAATCTGGATGCCAACCACCAGAGTCCGGCCTTTCAGAGGACAGAAGTCCACACAAGCATCTCCAGGTGCCCGGGGCAGTGCTGCAGCTGTGACTTCCTGCTGGAGAAGACCACCTGGGTCCGGTCAAAACCACAGCACTAGGTGGACAGCACATCCTACCCTGGCCCCTGGCCGAGCAAGCCCTCATCAGGTGTTAGCTATACCGTAATACAGCACAAGCAACAGGAACATTTCCATGGCACCGTCAACAAACAGTGGCCGTGACGGCCGAATGAGCTGAGACCTGTGAGTCGCTGTGCCATCAGGACCCACAGGGGAGAGAACTCACCCTACAAGGTCCCAGAGGAAGCGTCGCTAATCAAAGTACAACCGTGTTACAAGAGAAACTTGGGACTGTCACGTCCTCCCCCTAAACTGGAAAGACGCTCGGAGACCAAAGTATGATGGGACAGGTCCAGCCTGGTGAGTAGACACGTTGTTTACGGGGACTTACTTTTGGGGCACTCCTGGGTGGCAGCAGGACTGCTCTGGAGATCAGCACTGCCTCCCATCTCTATGCTGCTTTTAAGCTAATTTTCTGGCTCTTTGCCTCCCGTGTTTGAATGATGAGACTGTTTTTCTTGGTAGGTTCTCAGATCCTCTCTAGGCTGTTTGGTTTCTCAGGGACACCTGCTCCTGGGCCAGGCACCATGACCTTGGCTCACTGCCTGGCCTTCAGGGTTCAGTCAGTGGACATCTCCCTTACATAACCTGGTGGGAGACCTGTCACACCACAGACTGAGATGGAGACACACCCAGAGGCCAGCCACTGCCTCCCAAGGCAGAAAGGCCAAGGGCCAAAGGAAGAGCATGTCTGGCAGTGCAGGGAAATCCGGCCGTGAGAAAGAAGGGCTGCATGTCCGGCAGTGCAGGGAAATCCGGCCGTGAGAAGGAAGGGCTGCATGTCCGGCAGTGCGGGGAAATCCAGCCGTGAGAAGGAAGGGCTGCATGTCCAGCAGTGTGGGGAAATCCGGCCGTGAGAAGGAAGGGCTGCCAGGGGAGGCTGGCACTGCAGCACATGGGGGCAGGAAAACACACACCCTACACTCTCCTCCTGCCCCCATCATCCAGCTGGCCTCAACCTAAACTCTGAGCCCAACCTAAACCCCTCCAGTGACAGACCAGAGCCCAGGAGATGCCATCCTCAGAGACTGGGCGTCAGGGGCCCCAAGGAGGGCAGAGAGAAGCGCAGAAGTATGGGCAGGGGGCTTGGGAATGACTCCTGCAGGCTTTGTGTGTGGGGCAGAAGACTCTGGACTGCCAGGGTTGCAGAGCCGTGGCAAGTGGGGGAGTCCGCCACTGCCTTATGTGAACGTATGAGTCAAACACACACATCAAAAGCAAAGAGGGGTCACTACATGTGCTGGGATCCCAGGGGAACCTTGGTCTTCACACCTTTCTCCAGCTCCATATTCTCACCCGAGATTTATCACATTCTACATTCAGAAAAAAATTGTTTCTAAAATGTAATATAAAACATACACACATGCACACAGACATAGTAGATTAAACCATAAGCAACTGCTATTGTCGTAGGTCAACATGGTTGAATGTTCAACTTAACACACACACACACTCACACGCACATACATATGCATTTGCACACAGTTACCTACACAGACACACACACACACACACACACACACACACACACACACACACACACAATGTATTAGACACACATATCCTAAAATCAAGATGGAGCAACAAACGCCAGCTGGTGCGTAGGGGTTGGCAAGACAGTTAGCCGAGTCTGGTGTTACAGCCACTCCTCTGTTGACGTGGGATGCTCTGGCCGACCATCAAACCATCAGCCCCTCTGCGCCATCAGAGCTTGAACTCCACAGGGCTGACCAGGACCAGTCCTTCGTTCACCTGCCAGCATCTGTGATGCCTCCTGACTTAAAGCCTAACAGAGATGTCCTCCTCCTCCACTGCAGGGATGTTTTTCTTCTGCTGTGACTATTGGCCACAGGACCGAGTTTTACCCAAATGTGTGCCTTGTCACCATGATCATCCTGCCCACGGGGGTGGGCTCGGGCTGCGGTGGGGATACCACTGTGTCCCCCGCACTAGCAGGCTTTGGGGAGGGGGCCTCTTCCATTCACTGCACCCCACCTGTGTGCTCACAGCTGATGAGGGCTGGCCGCCAAGCCAGAGTTACTGGAAACATCACATTATTAAAAAGATATGCCTTGTGATGGGGGAGCTTCTTACACAGCCCCTGATTCTGCAGGAAATTTATGGCAGGATACTTTCTCAGCCCGTAACAAATGTCTCCCTGCTCACACATTGTCAGGGAGTGCAGTTTCCCTGCTTAAAGATACATGCTTGCTGTGGAAAGTTCCCTGCAGAGGTGATAGATGGCCATCCCCATCAGGCCCTGCTACAGGGAATGTGTCCTAAATCAACGCCCATTTGGGTCTGCCCATTCACCATTTGAGAGACGCCTCTCAAAACCCGCAAACGCTCTGTCTCAGTGCCTCGGGTCCTCTGGTCCCAACTGCAGCAGAAAGCCCTTGGCCTTTGCACCTGCTCTCAGCCCTTCACCAACAAGCACATGGCAGAAGCTCCGGGGTTGGCTCCTACATGCAGAAATCCCTCCATGCTCAGGGTCCCCTCAGGCCTCAGGCTGGCAGGGCCAGCATCAGCCACGGGTCTTCCAGAGGACAACTGTCTCTCCCTGTCTGGGCGCTCTTCGCTGACATGTGTTTATTCTCTATATCTCCCTAAACTTTGTGGGAACCCTTCAATCTCTTAAAAGAAAAACTATAGACAAATTGAATTTCCACAGAGTTTGAGCAATTTGAAAAAACAATTTGCAAATCAGGCAGCCCCCAGAATCACAGCAGATTCAGAGAGACTCCAAGGATGCCTTGTGGTCAGAGCAAATTTATAGACAAAAAAGAAAAGTGACACACAGAAAATGGAAATGACGTACAGACACAGCCGGGTTGGTTACAGCTTGGCGTTTACCTTATTTACACAGTTTGAACAGTGGGCTGCTGTAAGTGGTTGAAGTATGGCTGCTGGGATTGGCTGGGATCCAGCTATGGTTACAGAAGCCCACTCCCAGGTGAGGTTTTCAGTCTGTCTACCTGCTAAGCTAGGTTACAGTTCATCCACAAGGACTCAGCAAGTACGGAAGTAGAGAGGCTGTCTCAGGCCACATTTACTTTGATTTAACGCTTCCTTCCCAAACACGCTTTTTAAGAATGTGAACTAACATGAGGCCCAACACTGACTCGAGGGTTGCAGGTCAAGCAGTCAGCCTCACTTTGGAGCCTAGAGCCCATCGGCTCGGACACCTCCCCAGCCGTGTGACCTCGAGCAAGAAACTGCACCTCTCCGGCCTCAGTGTCCTCACCTGCAAAATGCAGTTAGTGCCCAGCCTGCCTCCCAGGCTGTTGTGAGGCTTGACCCAGTGCCTGGCCTGAGTGAGAGTTCAGAGAGCACCTGCTGTCACTACTGCTCCTCCCAGGCCCCCAACACAGGACTCGCCTAACACACCACGGGCTGGGCCAGTGAGCGGAATGTGAGCGGCCCTGACCCTATTCACAGCTGCTGCATGACCCTGAACAGGCCACCTACCCACTATGGGCCTCAGCTTTCCCATCAGCAAACTCAAGGGCTTGGGTCAAAATCATTTCCGAAATCCTGCTCAGCCTTCACATTCCGGTTGGTCAGCTCTAGTCGGATCTGGTTTTGTTTCTGCATCTACAGATTGGTTACAAAAAAAATTTTTTTTCAAAAATGAGCAAAATCCAGATACCACAATTCATCTGTCAATCGAAGTCATAGGCCCAGATCAGATGAAAAATTCCAGTGCTCTAGGGCAAGCCACAGCTTCCCAGGCCAGGGAGGGGACCGCAGTCAAGTCCTGGTGTGGCCAAAGACAAGCGCCACCACGGGCATCCACGGCTTTAGCCACTCCAGACAAAACCCCACAGCAGCCGCTCCCTTGGGAAGGGCCCTCTATAGAGGCTTCTGGGACAGAGACGCCCCAACCCAAAGCGGCCCTCCTCTCAGCCAGGCCCTGGCCTTGTGGCCAGCAAGCAGGAGCAGCAGGCCCGGTCACCGTCTCAGCACCACCCCAGCACACAGAGCAGGTCCTGCCAGGTCTCAGGGGACACAGAAAAGCCGGCCAAGAAGCTGCTGCCGTCTACCCTGTGTCCTCCCCTCCCGGCCTGGACAAAGGCCTGCTGCAAGCACCACGACACAAACACAAGACAGAAACGTGCAACGTGTGTAGGCAGAGTGTTTCAGACCCATGCAGTGTGGCCACCAAGTACCCCTCCTCCACAATCATTGTGTGCTGCGGCCAGGAGTGGGAAATGGTGCCGCTGCGGTAGCAGAGACTACAGCGGCTCCCCAAAAAACTAAAAAGCAAAAGGCACAGTGACTCATGCCTGCAACCCCAACACTTTGGGTGGATTATCTGACCTCAGGAGTTTGAGAGCAGCCTGGGCAACATAGCGAGACTTTGTCTCAAAAATTAGCCAGACAGGCTGGTGCAAACCTGTGGTCCCAGTGACTTTAGGAGGCTGAGGCGTGAGCATCACCTGAGCCTAGGAGGTCAAGGCTGCAGTAAGCTGTGATCACAACACTGCATTCCAGTCTGGGTGACAGAGTGAGACACTGTCTCAAAAAAAAAAAAAAAAGAATTAAAAACACAATCACCATATGATCCAGCCATATGAGCCAGCCATTCCACTTCTGAATATATACTCAAAGAAATGCAAAACAGTCTTGAAGAGATATTTGTACAGCCATGTACATCACAGCACTATTCACAGTAGCCCAAATGTGGAAACAACATAAGTGTCTATCAATGGATAAATGGATACACAGAACGTGGTATATGGAATATTATTCAGCCTTAACAAGGAAAGAAATTATTACAAAAATTAGCTGGGTGTGGGGGTGCGGGCCTGTAGTCCCAGCTATTCAGGAGGCTGAGGCAGGAGAACTGCTTGAACCCAGGAGGCAGAAGTTGCAATGAGCCAAGATCGCGCCACTGCAGTCTAGCCTGGCAACAGAGTGAGACTCCATCTCAAAAAAAAAAGAAAGAAATTCTAATACATGCTACAACTTGGATGAACTTTGACGACATTATGCTAAGTCAAGTAAGCCTGTCACAAGAGACAAATGTCTTATGTTTCCACTTACCTGAGGCCTTAGAGTCATCAAATTCATAGAAAATAGAGGGTGACTGCCAGAGCAAAGGGGAGGGGCACAGGGAGCCATGTTTAATGGGAACAGAGCTCCAACCAGGGAAGAAGGAAGCGTTCTGGAGGTGGAGGGTGGTGATGGCTGCTCAACGTTGGGAGTGTGCTTAACGCCATACGCAACTGTACATTTAAAATTCATTAAAGTGATAAATTTTGCATCATGTAAACTTTACCACAATAAAGAAAAGAAAAGAAAACCAAAAAGAAAAAAGAGAATAAGAAAAAGAAGAAAGAGAAAAAGAGACAGGCCCGCAGGAGGAGGAACAGAGATGCTGGGAAACAGCGAACCTGGAAGAGGAGGCACAGTGGGGCAGGGCACAGGGCAGCCGGAGGGAGAGCCCAGCAGCTGCGGGGTCCAGGGAACCACAAAAGCACCCCCCAGAGAAGAGCTGGCACTGGGCAACATTCCCACAAAGAAAGCTTGGTGCCAGGTGCAACCACGCCAGTCCAGCAAGGACATTCCCTGCTCCATGCACAGCGTGAAGGGCTGAAAGCTGCAGCCAGCAAGGGGTGATGATAGGGCAGCCATCCAGGCACGGCCACCTCCCCTCCCTTCAGCGTAACACCATCTTCTGCGTAACAGCTCCAGAATGCACTTCCCCCAGCACCCACCCATCACAGCACTCAAAAAAAAAGGGATTCGAGGCTGGGCACGGTGGCTTACACCTGTAATGCCAGCGTTTTGGGAGGCAGAGGCAGGAGGATCACCTGAAGTCAGGAGTTCGAGACCAGCCTGCCCAACATGGCGAAACCCCATGTCTACTAAAAATATAAAAAATTAGCCGGGCATAGTGGTGGGCGCCTATAATCCCAGCTACTCAGGAGGCTGAGGCAGGAGAATCGCTTGAACCCGGGAGGCAGAGGTTGCAGTGAGCCGAGATCGCACCACTGCACTCCAGCCTGGGCGACAGAGCAAGACTTTGGTTCAAAAAAAAAGGAGGGGTGAATTCTAGAAAATGATACTTACTGCACGTTATTTCTGCCTTGCCATTTTAAAACCTACATGTGTATTATAGAACATTTTAAAACACACAAATAAATGGAAGTTGTAAACACACTACCCAGAAATGCCCCTCCGACATTTTGGTGAATGGTATGTACATACTTCCACAGACTCACCCGTGTACACAGACACGTATGTGTATGTACCTACAGACATATTCACGTGTACTATTTTTATTTTTCATCTTTACTAAAATGAGATTTACTGCGTCTGCTCTTTTGATGCCATTTAGAACTTTATCTATTACAAGCTTTTCCCAAATGACCAACTCTCCTTTTTTTGAATGTTGTATTCTAATGACCGCATAATATGCCACTATAAGGCTCAGCCGTGTTTCATTTGGACTAATTCATAGTGGAGAACACTCGAGCCATTTTGTTTCCAATAGGAACACTGAGGAGCTGTGCACCCTCTCAGCTGAGCCTAGAGGACATTCAGAACTCATTCCTAGCTGAGAAATCCGTAGCTCGAAGGGCGCTTGCATGCCCCTGGATGTATGTCACCCTCCAGAAAAGCCACGCCAAGTCCTACTCCAGAGGCAGTGTGTGACAAAGCCGAAAAGGAAATCAACTTTGACTCAATTAAATTTTCTAAATAAACGCATATGAAGCAAGGGCACAAAATGAAGGCAACCAGGGTAGGATGCGACGCCCCCAGGGCCTGTGGGGATTCCCGAGGTTTTCTGTCCAAAAACACCAGATTTTGCTGTCAACGTGGAACTGATATTCGGTGCAAACAGGCTGCAACTGACTGAGGAAGCAGCTTCCAGTGAAGAGCCTCTGCACCTGCAGGGCTCCCCCGACCACTAAGGCCACAGCTGGCCGGGCTAGGCTAGGACACCCAGGATGGCCAGGCCAGCCATTCACCTCCTGGGTTCTCTTGACCTCCGGGGAATCTGGAGCTGGTTTTCACAGAACTGTCAGTGAGTGGGACCAGTCCTGCGACCCCAGCCCACAGGGGCGCATCAAAGGCCCCACCCCCCGCCTACTTCTGCCGGTGCTGACGGCATTGATTCTGTGTCAGAAGTTAGCAGGATTCTGTTTCAACTGATGATCTTGCAGCTGACCCCTGGAATGCATTACTAATGAACGTCACATCTCCAACAGCCAGTACAGCCCTCTCAGGGCAGTGCACATCTCCTGGGCCACAGGGCACAGAACCAGAAGCCCAGAAGGACCCAGGAGGCAGCAGTCTCTAAGTCGTGTCCAGCACCACCATCATCAGGCCCCAACCCAAAACACCCATCCCCCAGCTACGGTATGTGCACCTCCTGGGCTGGGGCCCTAGCGGTGAAATGCATGCACAGCCAGGGCCCCACCCCAGGAGGTGCACATACCGTAGCTGGGGGATGGAGCCCAGGAACCTGCATTTTCAACAAGCCCCTACTAAACCAGGTGGCCCCTGAGTTGGAGTCCCCACCTTCGGGGGCACTGCTGCGTATCAGCTTTCTCTTTGGTTTTCTTCTTTTTCGTTTTTTTCTTTTTCAAATTCAGCTGGCTAAAACATCAACCAATATTTTTGAAATATGTGCAAAATATCACCAGCGGCGATAGGACTCTAGGTGGACACACTATATACCGAGGGCCAGCGACAATAGGACTTAGGTGGACACGCTATATACAGAGGCCAGTGGCGACAGGACTGTAGGTGGACATGCTATATACAGAGGCCAGCAGCATAGGACTGTAGGTGGACACGCTATATACAGAGGCCAGTGGTGACAGGACTGTAGGTGGACACGCTATATACAGAGGCCAGCGGCGACAGGACTGTAGGTGGACACGCTATATACCAAGGGCTTTGAATTCAGCCCTGTTTTGGGGTCCCCGTTCTAACCTCCACCTATTTCCTTGCCATGCACAGTAAAACTCAAAGAGGAATCCACCACATGGAACACTGTGTCCCAGAAAGCTGCTGCTGGGAGGGCCAGAAACCGGACTCCACTCCCCATCCCGAGGCCCCACACAGACCCTCTGTGGCAGGCAGAGTTCGTCAAATCCACAGAGCATGAACCAGAGGCGGCCAGGGACGAATGGGTCCTGTGCCTTTGTTCGAGTTTTTCAATCGCATGGTATGCCTTTCATTTGGAGTCAGTTCAGAATTCTCAAAAGGACATGGGTCTATAGACTTAGGAAAGGCCCCTGAGACTCCCCTGTAATCTCACCCGCCATTCCAGGCCACAGTGGCCGCGAGACCCTGCAGGCTGAGGGTCTGGGTGCTGGAGAGGCTCCCCCCTCCCCAGACCACTCCAAGGCCCAGCAGCATCCCGCAGGTTCAGGAGGCCTTAGCAGGAGTGAGGGTTCTCATGGGAATGGAGTGGGCTCACACATGAGCAGCCCTAGCCCCAGAGGCTGAGTTCCCGACTCCGACCACCCACAGCCTAAAGCGAGTGGTGACACAGCCCTGGGCAGTGAGACCTCGCGAGTCCTTTAGCCGTT
The DNA here is from genome assembly GCA_036589455.1 of Ateles fusciceps. NCBI lineage: Eukaryota > Metazoa > Chordata > Mammalia > Primates > Atelidae > Ateles > Ateles fusciceps. The sequence continues at coordinate 6,229,875 of JAZHEH010001784.1, read as the reverse complement.
TCCCCCTTCACTTACCCATCAGGGTGGGCCGCGATGCCAAGTTTTCTTTTTCTTGAGCCTAGGCTGCCTGTGACAAGGCCCAGGTCACAGACGGGGTGGCTTAGGGTCCAGTTTCAGTTCCCCTCTCCCCTTTGCCTCACCTCTTTCTTCCTTTCAAGGATCCAAATTCCACTCAATCTGACCATCCTTCCTGAGCCCTCGCCTCTCACAGCCCCACAGAAAGTTCAGGCCAGGAAACAAGTTCCCCCTAGAGCTCCCCCCCCAACGTTGGGGTAAATTTCCAGGCAGACAAGCTCTGACTGTACCAGATGTCCCAGCAGGACCTGCTAATATGAATCCATTAGTGAATATTTACTAGAAGTTTTTAAGTACATGCCCTTAATTTTGCCAATTAAGTTCCCAACTGCTATGGTAATGGGCACTGTAAAATCCTAGGGCAATAAAAGCCATTAGATTTACGACAGCTGGGATAAGGCTCGGGGTGGGGCGGGGCTGTTCATGTCAGGACTCACTCTCACATTTGTTTATTCCAAAGGGCAATGTTTATTTCTGTGTCCAGCCCTGTGCTGGGTGCTGGGGACTGGTGGGGGACGATGGGAGAACAGTGAGCCCCGTCCTGCCACAGAAGGAGGTCAGAGCAGGAGCAGGAGAATGAGGGGGACTGTGAATGCACCCTGGGTGCTAGAGGCTGTCTGGAGGCACGGGTCCCCCAGTGGCAGGGAAGGTGGGCCTGATGGGAACGTCCCGCCCCCACCACCCTAGAACCCTGTCCATCAGGTACAGCAGACACCGGCTGGGGCCCCTGGAAATGTTTCATTTCTGGCAACAAAGAAAATACTGAACTTCTTCACTATGCTCGTCTTTGCACCAATGCAGACGTAAAATACAATTTTTAATGTTTTTGTAGAGGAAGGGCCCGGGACGTCATCAGGAGGCCCTGGGAAGGGTCCAGGCAGGGGTGCTAGGAGAGCTCTGATGCAGCCCAGACCACGGAGCTCCTGCACCTGCCCCCACCAGGCCTCCCGAGAGACACGGAGAGTCTCTCTCCTGAGAGACACGCCGGGGAGTCTCCTCTTGAGAGACACGCCTCCCGAGAGACACGGGGAGTCTCCTCCCGAGAGACACGCCTCCCGAGAGACATGGAGAGATGTCTCCAGTAGAGAGAACAGTGTGAGAGGGTGGAGACTCCCTCAGCGGCTCCCCCCAAGGAGAAAGGCTGTCCAGAGCAGGCAGCTAGTTCTGACCTCGGAGAGTGTTGGAGGGAGCAGCCCCTCCCGCTACTTGCATCCTGGGGTCTCCAGGGCTACCGACCAGCCCTAACAGCGCATCACCCACAAGACTGGTGTGTTTACACAGAGCAGGCAGCGCCAGGGCTCAGTGGCCACCAGGGCTGCGTGTGGCTGCATGTGGCTGTGGGCAGGGCGATCACCCTTGCACCCTCATCCCTCCAGACCCACACATCAGCCAGCAGCCTTGGAAGAGAATCGGCCTCCCCAGGAACCAACAGCTCTACAGAAAAGCCCCCAGCTCACCCACTCCAGGCCGAGGGCTGGAACAAAAGGGGAGGGAATGGTCCACACAGGCACCATAGGGGGTGGAATCCCCACCCTGTTACACCCAGTCAAGCCAAGCCCATTAAGGGGAATTAGGCCCAGCCTTGTCAAACACCAAGCTCTAGAAGTCATGCTGGCTGCGCTGCAGGAGCATCAGCCTGGAGCCCCACCCCAGGTTGAGGCAATCCGTTTGATGCAGGACAGGCACCTGTGGGAAGGGCATGCGGGGCGAGGGGGTGCCGGGGCGAGGGCGTGCCGGAGCGCGGGGGTGCCGGGGCGAGGGGGTGCCGGAGCGGCCGAGGCTGACACCAGAGTCTCTCATCCCAGCTTACTCACCGCCAGGGCTTTCCTTCGCCTACGGAATTAAGTCCTCTTGTTTCGTCATGGGGTTGAAAATCAAAGAAAAATGACCCAGGTGCGTCTCAATCAATTTAGAGGTTTAGTTTGCCAAGGAACTAAAAACCACAGGGAAAAGGAACACAAAACCACAGGGCCGTCTGTGACTGTGCTTTTTCCAAAGAGGGTCTGGAGACTTCAGCCTTTAAAGGGGAAACAGTGGGCAGCAGGGGAAGGAGGAAAGAAAAAAAATGGGCTTTCTTTTGAGGCTTTGATCAGCGTTCACTGAATCCACATTTTACCTGGAAAGGAGTGGGCAGAGGAGCAGTCAACTATGCTTTTGTCTGGCGCTCAGTGAAACTGCATTTTTACATAAGATAAATAAACAGAGGGAGCCGTCAAATGTACATTTGTCTCGGGTGAGTGGAGGGATGAGTTCTAGTCCATCTTTGTCCCTACTCTGCAGACAAGCTGTTCATTTACACTGTCAGGGTGAAATTCAACAGAAGTCTGTTTTAGGGTAAAGATCTCAGGGCCTGAAAGGAGCTTCCTTGTGAGGGGCCCCCATGGGGAGTTAGGTGGCCTCCATCTTTGCAGCTACTTAGGAACAAACTGGGAGGCGGTTTTGCACGACCCGGTTCCCAAGCTTGACTTTTTTCTTTGCCATAGTGAGTTTGGGGTTCTGAGATTCTAATTTTCCCTTCACAGCGTTCACATTCTCAGCCCAAATTATCTTTCCTGCCTAATAAACTTCACCTTGTTTTCTTCCTTCAACCATTAGGCTTCCTACAGTTCCCAAACATTGGATCTTCACTGACAGTCTCAATACCACATGCATCTTGGTTGAGGTAGTGAATCGAATGGTGGCCCCAAAGGGACATGTCCACATCCTAACCCCCAGAATCTATGAATATGACCTTATTTGGAAATACGGTCTTTGTAGATGTCATGAAGGATCTCAAGGTGGAATCATCTCAGATTACTTGGGTGGGTCCTCAATCCAATTACACGTGTCCTTTTAAGAGACACAAGAGCAGACACTGTGGAGAGGGCCCCCAGAAGACGGAAATGGAGGTTGCACTTCTCCTGCCAGGGCCAAAGATCGCCCAGAGCTCTGGCTGTGGGAAGTGGAGAAGGACCCTACCCTGGGCCTCCGGAAGGGGCACAGCCCTGCAGATACCTTGACTTCAGACTTCTGGCTTGCAGAGCTGTGAGAGAATAAATTGCCATTATTTTAAACCACCCAATTGTGATAATTTGTTAGGCAGCCCCAGGAAACGAATACAGTTGACAAACATACGGAGCGGCTAGGGCGAAGCCAGCACCCATTATTATATTCCTGCCATGACAAGCACATCTGGGGGAGAGAAATTCACATAAGACAGAGTGTGAAAAATTGCTTCCCCTGACCCACTAGGGGAAACACAAGCAACTCCTGCACCAACCCTAGAGCAAGTCAGGAAAGGAGGGAGGCCTATTAAAAGCAAGAGGTTCAAAAGCCCATGGTCTCTGGGGGAAATTCCAGGGCCTCTTTCTGCAACCCACATGCCAAACATTCAGAATTGCTTGTTCCAGGAAAGGATTGCCATGGTCTTGGGGTGTTGTTTTTATAACAGCTATAGAATTGCAGAACAACACACATTATAAGATAACCTAAAATCACTGAGCCTGGTTTTGTGAAATCTCTACAGGCTGCCAGTGAAGAGGGGCTGGGTCCAGGTGGCTGGCCCCTGTACTCTGGGTTTGTACCCCTGATGGCTCCGCACTGGCCATCCCCCACAGGCCACAGACCATGTGGCCTACAGAACATCTGGGAACACTCAGGCGGGTGCCTTGAGCTAAATAATCCTCTCTATGAAACACACACAGTCTTCTGGGATTGCCATCGGTCTCAGGCTGTATTGCTTCGGGGATTTTTTTTTCAGGGCAACAAATTTGTATTTTCTAAAGATGTGAAAAATTTCAAACAAAAGCAATGATGAAATATACATGAACATTGCCGTGCATGGCTTTTCAGTTGGGAAAATGTCCTCATAGTTAGAAGAGCTGTTTCACAGGGTTGCGTTGCTGAGAACCATTTGATTAGGTTATAATACAAGAGAAACAACATTTACAGAAAGCACGAATCCAATAACCACATCAGGATCGGGAAACAGCCTTGTACTAACCAACAAGGAAATGAGAGAGCTGGACCCTGGGCACAAAATGAGGAATTGGTGTCCCTGCATCAAAATCACTGCCCAAGCCAGACACCAAAGCTCAAGCCAGGCTGGAGGACGTTGTGCTGCCCAGGAGGACACATGGCCCCCTGCTTCACGGGGGACACCTCTGAGCGCCTCATAGACTCATACCCGTCTTGTTGCAGCCATGCCACAGTTCAACCCTCACTCTGCCCCGACTGCTCCCCCTCACAGGCATCGCTCCTGAGCCTTCTCAATAAACACCCTGTGCAAATCTTCATCTTAGAGTCTTCTTCCCAGGAATCAGGCCTGTCCTGGATGAACGATCCACATTCCCGTTTCAGGGATTCTGTCTCCTCCTCAGTCTTCCTGGAGATTCTGAACTCTTACCTCCTTACAGTTGTTTCCACATTGTACTATTATTTCCATTTCTTGGGTTTACCTTTTCCCTCGTGTTCTGTCTCCTGACTGGTTCTCGGGGCTGTGAGTTTCTTCCTGTGATTTGCAATTTTTGTTTGCAATGTCTCACGTGGCTATTGCTCCTCTCACCTGACTCTGCGGTTACCTCAGCCTGGCCCCACGGGTTGCATGGTTAACAGTAGCTCCTCCGATAAGCGTTTGAGGCTTGGAAAGCCTGGCTGGCCACTCCGTCTGGCCCCCAGTCCCTTGAACCCACTGCTTGAGCCTCTGCTCACCCCCATGGGCCTTCTCACGCCTGGGCCTGCAGTTTGCCCTTGCTTTTGAATGTGGATCTTTCTTCTTTTTTAAAACAGTTTACTTATCATACCCTGTGTTAGGAGCAGAGGGGAGAGGATGACTCCTGGCTCCACTCCCTCATCTGGGCTTTGAAGTCCAGCCCAGTCTTCAATAGACAGATCTTCATGTTAAAAGCTTCACCTGCATTTAGAGTGAAAATCAGCCTACCTCCTCTAAGTTGTAGTCAGTCTTACTTCTACCCTCCAAAGCCACCTGGAAAAATTTCCGCTCCTCCTCCACGTGAAGTCCTTCCAACAGGTGATGGCTGATGGTGTTTCCCATGCCTTTCCTGGATAAAACATCCCCATTCTGCCTAAACCATGGTTCTGAAACCTTTCATCCACGTGGAGATCTTTCCCTGGATGCACTTCCATTTGTCAATCAATATTTAATTCTCTTAATGTAATTTTCTTCTTAATATCATTCTCAATACAGGTATTTCTCTACTGACAAGTCTATGCAGACTCTCAATTTCATTGCCAGAATATTTCCATGTGCACAGAGTTGTGCACCCCCAGCCCAGAAACACCCCACAACTTCCCCAAGAGATGGCCCACCTGCCCTAATCGGGGGTATCACAGAGATGGGACGTGCTAACTTACCAGCCAGGTCTCAGGCCACTGGGCAGACACTGAGCATGTTGGGTTTTTTTTCTTTTCTTTTCTTTTTTTTTTTTTTTTCGAGACAGTCTCACTCTGTTGCCCAGGCTGGAGTGCAATGATGTGATCTCGGATCACTGCAACCTTAAGTGATTTTCCCACCTCAGTCTCCCAAGTAGCTGGGACTACAGGCACGCACCACCACATCCCGCAAATTTTTGTATTTTTAGTAGAGACAGGGTTTCACCATGTTGGCCAGGCTGACCTCAAACTCCTGACCTCGTGATCTGCCCACCTCGGCCTCCTAAAGTGCTGGAATTATAGGCATGAGCCACTGCGCCGGGCCTGGTTTTTTCTTTCACTGAACAGAAGTCTTCCTCCAATCTAATGATGAACATACAAGATCATCTGTTAGGACATTCCTTCTTAGTGAAAAGTGAGGGCAGGAGAGGGGTGGGGGGCAGGCACCTGAACACCCGTCAGGTAAAGGAATGAGTAAACACAGCGAGGTAGATCATGCCACGGCAAAGAGCAGATCCAAAAATGCTGACAATGTCTCTCTAGTGACACAAACATGCTCACTGCATGCTGCTGCCCTGAGAGAGAGAGAGAGAGAGAGCGAGAGAGCGAGAGAGAGAGAGAGAGAGCTAGAGAGAGAGAGCAAGAGAGAGAGAGCGAGAGAGAGCGAGAGAGAGCGAGAGCTAGAGAGAGAGAGAGCGAGAGACAGAGAGAGCGAGAGAGACAGAGAGAGCGAGAGAGAGAGCGAGAGAGAACAGAGAGAGAGAGCGAGAGAGAGAGCGAGAGAGAGAGCGAGAGAGAGACAGAGAGAGCGAGAGAGAGAGCGAGAGAGCAGAGAGAGCGAGAGAGAGAGAGAGAGCAAGAGAGAGAGCAAGAGAGAGTGTGTGTGTGTGTGTGCGTGTGTGTGTTTGTTGGGGACAGTAGTATCATGAGCACTGAGTGGCTTCAGTGATGCCAAACACGGAAGCAGACATTTTTAGACATATGTGTTTGTGTTTATAAATACGTAAAAGAAAAGATCTCGAGTCTAGATTCTAGATGAAGCCTGCCCACGGCTGGAGAGGCTTTCTCCCTGCACAAGACCAGAGCGGGCAGAGCAGAGAGTGCAGATTTCCATTCCTGTTATACATAACTACCTCTGTATTGTCTGAACTTCAATGAGCATGCATTACTTTTGGAATTTATAAAGAAAAAGGAAAACATATTCTCCAAGGCCACATCCCGATGAATAACAGTTCTAACAGCACAGTGAGTGTCTGCCGTCTGCAGACCTGAGCTGAGGGCACCACGTGCCCACACCTGCTGTCCACCCACAGCGCAGCCCGCAGCAGGAACCACCGTTCCCTTCAGCAGAAGCACTGAGAGGCCAAGTGGTTTACCCAGGCCACACAGCACAAGGCATGCAGGGCCAGGAATGGCATCCCGAGAATCCAACCAGGAGCCCATATGCCCGACCTCTGCTCCGCGTGACCCCAGGACTCCCTGCCTGCTGAGAGCCTCTTCAGCCTGAACTTGGGCAGACAGCTTTTAACCGATGCACAAGAGGCCTGGAGTGTCCAGCACAGCAGCCTCCTCCTTCAAGTGGCGCCCACACGGCCAGCTCCCACATGGGCCGTAAGGGCCCCAGTGAATCGGCCTCACTCATCTGTGCTCAGGGAACTCAGCGCGGTGCCCCACAACAAACACACGAGAAACCCACATTCTGTAACAGAACGTTCTAAAATTAATTCCACAAATGCATTGATAAACATTCTGTATTAAGCTCAGCACATGAATATCCTGCTGTTCCTGAATATGCACCTTGGTTGTGTGACTTTGATCAAGATTCTCAGATTCTTTGCTTCTTAGTTGTCTGCCAAACATGACGAAGAACACCTCCCAAAGTTGTCCTGAGGAGTAATTGAGAATTAAACCTATGGGAGGACACGGCCCACAGAAGCATTTCAATAGCCAGCATAGAGTTCATGGCTGTCGTTGAGCTGGCCCCTTGTTGAGAGCTGGGGGTGGCAGGTGCTGGGACCCCATGAAGCATCACTGCCATTTAGTGACATGAACCTGAAGCCTCACTCTCCCGAAGCAGACCCCAGGCCTCACAGAGGGCAGAGCTAAGCGACATTCCCCATCTTTGATGACTGTGACACCAGAATGCTAAGGCCAGGCATGTTCCATGTGACAGTCCCTCTTGTCTTAAACATGGCCACAACAGCCTGCCTACCCTGATGTAATGTAGAGACCAACCTTGGACGAGCACTCCCCCTGGGCAGAATGGAGAACCCTGGACCCTCCCACAAGAAGGCATAGGGAGGGCCCCGCCCCAGCCTCAGCAGGTAGCATAGGGAGGGCCCCGCCCCAGCCTCAGTAGGTGGTCATTCCACTCACTCCTCTCATAACCGCCTCTCCAAGCACATCCCAGCCCAGGCGCCTCTCAGGTGAACGTAAATGCTGCTCTGCACGGAAGATTCCTGACTCCTGTATAGACGCCACATCTGGCTTGCTGAGTTAATTAACAGAATGGGAATAATGAGGCAGACAAAATGAGCTAATGCCACTCACCATGGCAGCAGCGAGAGGAAAACAGAGCCCCTTGAAGTTCTGAATCAGACTCAAGTGAACCTATTTATCAGTGTCTCATTAAATACCCCCATTCCTTTGGAAAATAAATTTCCATAATTCTTTCCTTAATTAGACCAATAAACTGTTACTTAAGTGTCTTTCTCTTAAAAGTTTTTCTAACTCCTCACTCTCAGCTCTTAAAACCAAATGCCCACATTCAGAAGCTTGGTGAGGCAGGGATGGAGGTTTTAAATTCTCTCTGTCCTCGGTCCCCTTCCATCCTCCCCTCCTCCCCCATCGGGTCTCCTCCTCACCCTTTCTTCCCCTCTCCTCAGTCCGTCCATGGCTGGGCCTGGCTGAGGAACTCGAGAGGACCTGGTGGAAGAAGGCCAGTGTGAGGCCCAGCCCCTCCACTGACCAGCAGGGTGGCCAGGGACCACAGCCCAGCGGAGCATGAGTCCCCACCAGAAAAGTGGGAGAATGCACACGGGGCTACTGTGAGAGCCCAGGGAGACCACAGGTGAGAAACACCTGCAGTGCATTCAAACTAAACTCAGGCTGCAAACACCAAAACTGTTCCTGGGACCAGCATGCTGCTCTGCCTCACCCAGTCCCCCTCCCACCACCCCATGGGTTCAGGGAGGCCTGTGCTCTAAGGGAAGCCAGCAGCACGTGGGGCTCAGATCAGCAGACCTGGGCTCAAGCCCCTGCTACCTGCCATCACACCTATCCTTACCTCTCTGAATGTTCATTTCCTGTCTGCAAATCAGGAGTCCTGGTCATCCTCAGTGCTGTGACACTAAAGCACACACAAACTGCCAGCTTGGTGCCCGGAACACCCAAGCCGTGAAATGGCCCCATGACTAAGTCTGTGCACCCTGAAAAGCAGACACTCATCACACCCAAGTGCCCAGAGGAGGCAGGGTCAGCCCGTGGACTTGCCTGCTGGAAGCATCCAGACCCTTGGCTGTTGACAGAGAAAGGCCAGGCAACCCATACGTGATGAGGAGACTTGAACTGCTGACTTTGACACATCTTTCCAATATCCTAAACCCCTAATGAAGATGTGTACAAGATTAGCAGACGCAATTAGGAAGAGAGGCTTTTGTTTCATTCTATTCAGAATCGGCTTTGTTGTACTTATTTATAAAACCTCCACATTTTCAAAGTCAAGGAACACAGAAAGGGAAACACGCTGCACCAGAGGACATCACATGCAATGATCTTTGCAGGAAAATGAGGACAAACACATGAGATCAATCTCATTGCCCACTGAGTAGGGAACCTCCACAAGAAACAGAAAAATGTCCCAAGTCTGTCTTTACAACGAGTGCCCTTGTAAGCTCCTTCACACATACTTCGTGACCTTCAGCAACGTGGCGAAGTCTCCTGTCCAGCATTTCTGACCTGAAATAACAGGACTTAGGATGCTGTAACATCAGACTCCCAACATGCTCACATGCCTTGGCTGCCAGGGTCAGAGGTCCAGGCAGCACAGGAACACCATGCCCAAGCATCCTCAACCGTGGGTGGCTGGGGCAGGACCCGCCATGCCCAATCCGCCGTGCCCTGTCCACTAGGACTACGCAGCGCAGCACAGCACGGCGCATTCTGGACGCCACCAGGAGGGCCGCTGTGATTGCCCCTGCCAGGAGCCCAGGGTGGTCAACAGACCATGCCCATGGCACCCAGCTTAGAAGAAAGGATGCCTTGTGCTCTGCTCACTGCCCACTATCCACAGTGGTGTGGAGGGCACTGCCACCCTGAACACAAGTGAGGTAACCATCCAAAAAATCAGTGAACCCCTGAGCCAGACCAGGCACTCTGGACTTCCAGCCCCTGCAGCAGACAGAGACCACCAGGTCTGAGACAGCTGAGCAAGCCCATGGGCACAGGGCACAGGCCTTGCCTCTGCCAGCCAGGGCAGAAGACAGCGGCTGAGCCAGTGCACAGACCTCAGAGGGTGAAGTGACCCTCTGCCCTTCAGAGCACCAGACATGAGACAGAATCACACATGCAGGAGCCACTGCGTTACCAGCCTGGTACCTGCAAGCCCCAGGGGCCCCAGGAGGAGAGGAAGAGACAGAAGGAGGGAAGCAGGGAGGGAGGGTGATGGTGGCCAGTCTTTGAATCGACCAAGTGAAGAGAAAGAACAGCCCGAAGAGGTTTTCCTAGTGCCGCCTCACACATGGGGAGTTAAAGGCCTAGGCTTGGGGTCTCCAGAGGACTGAGGGGAAAACTCACAGAACCCCAGCAGTCGCAGGCAGACAGGCCGGGCAGGTCGGGCTGACTGTCGACAGAGCCACAGAGACTCTCATCCCTTCCTGGCCACCCCCAGGGGCCCGGGGGATAATTGAGCTCATCCCCTCTTCTGCCTGGGGGTAGGAGTGGCATCTTCCAGGGGCTCTGGCTGATCCAGAACTTCTGCCGGCCCCTCCCTCCAACAGGCCCAAAGCCACTGCAGCGCAGCAGGGACCAGGGACCAGGGACAAGCCCCTCCCCCGGTGCCCCGTGACCACCACCTGCTGGGTTCCTGTTTCCTCACCTGGGAAACAGGAAGCTGACTCGCCACCCACGGTGCTGCATTCTCTGAGTCTAAAACGAGACAATATGGAAAGGTCTTGGTGCATCACCAGGGCAACGTACCTGTTTCTGGAGCAGAAAACAAAACCCACTGGTGCATGCTTGCGGCATGCCGCTGCCACGGACCAGGCCTGCAAGCCCTCCCGGAGGCTGACCTAGAAATGCAGCCACCTAGACCTAGACCTAGACCAACAATCTTCTACCTGCAGCCGAGTGCACGAGACCTGACATTCCCAGGCGGCAAAAACAGAGCCAGGGCCAGAGGGGAACTGGCTAGTGCTGGCTTCAGACGTCCATGCAGAAGTAAGAGACAGAGCCTGCACGAAGCCTGCACGAAGCCTGCACCCGCTACGGTCACCTGCCCTCCGTGGAGAGGACACTGGGAGGAAAATCTCCAACAGTGGAAGAAGACATCAAGGAAATATGTTTCTCCTGGCAGGGGCTCCAGGCAGAGGAAAATGTTTTCTGTGAAAATTCAGAACCATGGCCCTGCTGTAAGCGTGGGATTTAAATCCACACCGCTACAGGGCCTGGGAACCTCACAGAGGAGAGTTAACTCGGAGTACCCCAGGCAGGTGGTGGCCTCAGGTACTTGGCAGAGGCGACATGTAAAGGACTCATCCTAAACCCAGGCTTCACACCCTCTCACAGACAAAGCGCGCTACACTGAAAGTGCCAAACGCATGATAAAATAGATGCAGCCAGTGAGTCAGGGGAACAGGTCGTAGAATTTGGTCTCCAGGAACCTCAGAGAATGGAGTCATGAAATATGAATATAAACTCCATATATTTATGATCTGTAAACCAATGAGATGTGCTGGGAGTCCAGGCGTGGTGCCTCACGCCTGTAATCCTAGCACTGTGGGAGGCTGAGGTGGGCGGATCACCTGAGGTTAGGGGTTCGAGACCAGCCTGGCCAACATGGTGAAACCCCTCTATCTCTACTAAAAATACAAAAAAAAAAAAAAAAAAAAAAATTAGCCAGGCATGGTGGAGCACACCTGTAATCCCAGCTATTTGAGAGGCTGAGGCAGGAGAATTGCTTGAACCCGGGAGGCAGAGGTTGCAGTGAGCTGAGATCGCGCCACTGCACTGCAGCCTGGGCAACAGAGTAAGACTCTGTCTCAAAAACAAGAAAAGAGCTGTACTGGGGGAAGGGCTCAGGCTAGCACAGAGTCAGCAGAGGGCAGCAGACTCCCTTTTCCGGGAGTGCAGAGCTTCCCAGATTCTCCAATTCCGGAATCCAGGACAAGGGGCCACCTCCCAGGCTGTCCTCATTTCTAAACTCTTCCGTGACAGCAGGAAGGATTGTGGGAATGAGGATGGCCCTGATAGCAGAGGCAACTTCCTGCCCCTGATCCCAGCTGCCCAGGGCAGTTGCACAGAAGCACCCGCAGCCCCTAGAGGCCCCTTGGGAGGTAGAGAGCCCACACAGGTCGCAGCTACCTCCTTGTCGAGCTGCCCGGATGAGGCCTCCCAGCCTTCCCACGGGCACCTCTATCTGTTGCTCCTAAGGTGGAACTGGAAATATGATAAAAAGGACAAGATGTCATCAAGAAAAGGCCAAGCAAGATGTGGAAAAAACACATAGAGTTTTTAGAAGTGAAAAATACAATTATTAAAATTAGAAGTGTCATGATGGGCTAAGTCAGAGACTGGGCCCAGTGAAGAGAACTGGTGAGCTACAAGGTCAGCCTGAGAACGTTTCCCAGAGAGAAGAAGAGATGCAAAATACAACACAGAGCATGAGAAACACAGAGTGGAATGCGGAGGCCGACCGTAAATCCAATGGAAGTCTCAGAAGAAGAGAACCGGGGAGAGAAGAGAGCTAACATTTCCCACAACAGATGACACATGAATTTTCAAATGTAGGAACTACCTCATGTCCCAAACAGAGCAGATTTTTTAAAATTCACAATTAGACACATACTGACATTGCTAAACGCCAAAGACAATGAGAAGATCTTACAAACAGCCAGAGAAGAAAGAAAGCTCACCCACCCAGGAACGACAGTTATGACCACTGGCTTCCCCACAGCAACTCTGAAGGTATAAAAGAATAATAGTCTCAAATGCTCAAGAAAATAACCAGCAGTCTAAGTTTTTACATACAGCTATGTCAGATTCTAGGAGGGGCAAGTAGAGCTGTATTGAAGCAAAGGACACTGAGGAAAAATGGTGCCAGCAGATTCTCACCACGTGAACTTCTAAAAGATTTGCTTCAGGAAAATGGAAAGTGATCCGGGAGGAAGGTCCAAGCTGTAAGAAGGAGTGAGAAGTTCTCAGAAAGGTAAGTGTGTTGATAAATGTAAGCAAATGTTGCCTGAGTAAAACAATAAAAATAACTGACATGAGACATTTAAAGGCAAGTGGAGACAGAGGGTGGAAGAGGCGAAGCGAGGGCTACGGACCCTCCAGTGCCTGGAAGGTGGAGGAGCTCCCACCGCACACGGCCACACATCACTCGCCTGCCAGCTGAGTGTGGGGGGACTGTTTTCTTCAAATATTTCAGAACACATTTTTAAAAGAAATATAGGTGACATGAAGGAAAAGAATAAAACGAAAGGAAAAGGCCACCGTGGACATGAACAAGAAAGATCTCAGGCAGCCACAGAGAGCAGGACAGCAGATGCCCCGTTGCTGTCACACCTGCCCTCCCCCAAGGAAAAGGCACCACCAAGATCCAGCGCCATCTTGCCTCCGTTCTCGGGCCAGCCAAGGGGTGCCCGGGGCAGAAGAACGGAGAGACAGACCAGGGTTTCCCCCGTGCAATGGAGCAGCACTCAGACTTGAACTTCAGCGGGTCCTGAGGCACCTGCTGTGTGGACGCAACTCCACAGTGCCAGGCTCCACAAAGGAGACCGCATGCTGGGGTACTCCAGTCACGGGAGCTGTCCAGGCCAGGAAGACCCGCAGAGGCAGGAATGCCCTCCCAGCTGCCAGGGAGCAGGGGAATGGGGAGCAGCGGTTTGGCAGGCATGGGCTTCCTTTTGGGGTGACGAAATGCCTTGGAACTAGATAGAGGTGGTGGCTGTACAACACTGTAAATGTACAAAAAGCCCCGACTTGCTCACTTTAAAATGGTGAGTTTTATGTTATGTGAATTTTACTTCCACTGGGGGGAAGAAAATCGAGGGCCCTGAAGGGAGTCCACTTGGGGAGGTGGAGAGTAGTGGGTTCATCAGCCCCTCCACTTCTGGGATTCTGGGACCACCACTTGTCAAGAAAAACTGGCATCAGATCCTCAAGGCAGGGGCTGGAGAAACCCTCCCATCAAGGACGCCGCCCTGGGCTCTTCCAGCAGCAGCCCCACCTGAGACTGAACGCTGGGGGCAGGCTCTGGTGGAAAAGGTTTTGAGGTGAAAAGGGCAGAAAGGAGGCAGGAGGCACGTGAAGACAAAACAGGGAACGGGTGCTCCCCTCCCCCTCAAGGGTCATTGGCCTCCAGTCACTGACCACCAGGTAAAGAGGCCTCCTGCTGGAAGTCTCAGGAAACCTATTTTTGTATATTTGCTGTGTTTAAATGTTTCCCCTCCTGACACAGAAATTTTATCAGGGTGCCAGAAGCAAGGCAGGGCCAAGGCCCAGGGGAAGTCCTCAGGGACACTGAGGCAGGGGCATGGTCTGTGGGACCAGGGCCATCAGCTGTGAAGATGCCTAGCCACAGGCATGCTGGTACCTGTCAGGCTGGCACTGTCAGGCTGGCGAGGGCCTGGGGCAGACAGAGCCTGAGAATGCCCATCCTGGCAGCCTGGGCTGGCGGGGGCAGGCAGGCAGTGTGGGGAAGGTGGGCGGGGATGGACAAGCCGGGAAGGCAGGTATGGACGGAGGACAGCAAGGGCTGGTGAGAATGGACAGGGGCGGGCAGGGGCAGGCGGAGGCGGGACGGGCAGGCAGGCCTTTCTCAAGCCAATCTTCTGGAGCTTAAAGAAAAAAAAAACTACATTCATCTGCTGAATATTTTTGTACAATTCATACAATAAGAGCATTAAAAATAACCAGTGGGAATTACTTCGACTTTCAAGAAGCCCTCTTAAAAGGCGACTGAGTGAGAAGGTCCTCATGGGAGGTTAACAGTAAGATCGTCCATATATTAAACACTGATTAAGCATTAGTAATGAATGGTAATTCTCAACTCTCTATTGGAAACAGGTTAACTGCAGAATTTGAAGAAATCAGAGGAGGTCAGATGTTTCTTCCCCGCTATCTTTAGCAGCCGGCCACAGCCACCAGCAGCATGCAACAGTTTGTCAGTGACGACAAAACTGACTGCCAGCGGACTCCCAAGGGACCTCAGGGCACTGCACAGCAGCGAGGGGACACCAGGCACCACCGCACCATGTGGGCTGTGTGGGCATTATGTGGGCCATTTGGGCTGTGTGGGCCATGCGGGGGCTGTGCGGGCACCATGTGGGCTGTGCGGGCACGTGGGCTGTGTGGGCACCACGTGGGCTGTGCGGGCTGTGCAGGCACCATGCGGGCTGTGCGCTCTGTGTGGCTATGGTGTGGGCTGTGCGGGCTGTGAGAGTACCATGCAGGTTGTGTAAGCTATGCGGGCGGTGCGGGCACCATGTGGGCTGTGTGGGCGCTGTGCAGGCTGGGCACTGTGTGGGCTGTGCAGGCACCGTGTGGGCTGTGCGGGCACCATGTGGACTGTGTGGGCACCGTGTGGGCTGTGCAGGCACCATATGAGCTGTGTGGGCTGTGCAGGCACTGTGCAGGCTGTGTGCTCTGTGTGGGCACTGTGTGGGCTGTGTGGACACTGTCTGGGCCGTGCGCTCTGTGTGGGCACCATATGGGCTGTGCAGGCACTGTGCAGGCTGTGCTCTCTGTGTGGGCACTGTGTGGGCTGTGCTGGCATCATGCAGGCTGTGCACTCTGTGTGGGCACCGTGTGGGTTGTGCGAGCATCGTGAGGGCTGTGCGCTCTGTGTGGGCACCATGTGGGCTGTGCAGGCACCATGCAGGCTGTACGCTCTGCATGGGCACCATGTTGGCTGTGTGGGCACCGTGTGGGCTGTGCGCTCTGTGTGGGCACAGTGTGGGCTGTGTGGGCACCATGTGGGCTGTGCGGGCATCATGCAGGCTATGCGCTCTGTGTGGGCACTGTGGGCTGTGCGGGCCTCATGCAGGCTGTGCACTCTGTGTGGGCACCGTGCAAGCTGTGCGCTCTATGTGGGCACCATGTGGGCTGTGTGGGCATCATGCAGGCTGTGCGCTGTGTGGGCACCGTGTGGGCTGTGCAGGCACCGTGCAGGCTGTGCGCTGTGTGTGGGCACTGTGTGGGCTGTGCACTCTGTGTGGGCACTGTGGGCATCATGCAGGCTGTGCGCTCTGTGTGGGCACCGTGTGGGCTGTGCGGGCCTCGTGCGGGCTGTGCGGTCTGTGTGAGCACCATGTGGGCTGTACGGACATCATGCAGGCTGTGCACTCTGTGTGGGCACTGTGGGCTGTGTAGGCATCGTGCAGGCTGTGTGCTGTGTGAGCACCGTGTGGGCTGTGTGGGCACTCTGCGGGCGGTGTGCTGTGTATGGGCACCATGTGGGCTGTGTGGGCAGCATGTGGGCTGTGTGGGCTGTGTAGGCACTATGTGGGCTGTTCGCTCTGTGTGGGCCCACTTTCCTCTGGGGCTGGTGCCATCTGCCTGAGCAATCCAGCTTCCAGATCCTGTCTTGGTGTCTGCCTCTGGGAAAGGCCCTCCACTCCCAGGGACACTGACTCTGGCATGGAAATTAGCCCAGGGCTTTATCAAGGACACACTAGGACAAACAGGGTAGCAGTGTGGGGGGAGGGGGGAGGCGGCAGGGAGCTGGGCAGCCCGCTGTGGGTGGCCCACCAAGGCCCCAACTGCCTCTTTCAGAGCAGCCAGGCTGGGTTGAGAGCAAACCATCACCCCTAGATGACTCATCTTGGGGTGCAGACACCTCGGGCAGGGCAAGGCAGTTCTTCTGCAGCCTCATTAGTAATTGTGTCCCCCCCCATGAACTAAGGTGAGCTCGCCAAGCAGGATCAAGCAGTCACCACCCCTGTATTTTGGGACCTAGATGAAAACACTCGTGTGACCTCACCAAGCTTCCTGCCAGCACCATTCCTAAGTGTCTGTGTTCATCCTCACTGCTGTCAGCAGCAGGAAGCGGCAGTGCTGTCACTGTTTGCAGAAGGAAACACAGGGATGAAGGGGTAAGGACACACCCAAGGCCCCGAGACCCGCTGGCCTGACCTGTTTGCAAGGACACTCTCCACCCGCTGCACGTGCTGCTGTGAGAATCAATAATGGCACCAGCTTATCAGAGCTGTCAATACGTTTCCAGGTTTATGGGAGACACAAGGGTTAATGCTAAAGCGAAACAGACCAGGGCGTATGGATTTTCAAATTTTTTTAAATTGTGGTAAAATGCACAGAACATACGTTTTTCCAACTTAACCATTTGAGTGGCATTCAGGACATCCGTGTTTTCAACCCTCGCCTCCACCCACCTCTAGAACTGCATCATCTTCCCAAATGGAAGCTGTCCCCGTCAAACACCTGCTCCCCGTTCTCCCTCCCCCCAGCCCCAGCAGCCACCCTTCTGTTTTCTATGAGTTTGACTCCTCTGGGACCTCACGGAGGGGGGAATTGAACAGTATCTGTCCTTCGTGACTGGCTTGTTTTACTGAGCATAGTGTCCTCGGGTGCATCCATGTTGCAGCATGGGTCAGAGCTTCATTTTTTTTATGACTGAATTACATAGCATTGTGTCTAGGCATGCAGATATTTAAAAACAGAAAGCAGTCCTCGGCCTTCAAGGTTGCCCCAAGGCCAGAACTGCCCCCCACCTTCCCACACCCCTGAACTCCCAGCCCACAGGAAAGGCTAGTGAGGGCACAGGGCTGCAGGCCAGGACAGCTGTGACCTTTGGCTGCAGATGATCCTCCCCCTCCCCCCCCTCCCTCCTCCCGCTCCTCTCTCTCGAGACGCCCTGTCCTCTGGGACCACTGCACACAGGCCCTGAGAGCAGCTTTAAACTAATAAAAGCAAAAAAGGTTCTAGGTTGCTCCTGATGAAATATGGAGCATCCTGACATCTGTTGGAAGGAGAAGCTCATTCTGAGAGGTGGCACTAACTTCCCTGTTATCCTTGCAGAAGGAACTGTATCGCCCTCAGGCCGGCCCTGGCATTGCCCATACCCAGTGAGCCACTGACAGGTGGGGACAACAGAGCTGATGACTGGGCCCCTCTCTGGCCCTGCTGCCATGGCCAGGCCCTGGGCCTTCCCCAAGGTGGGTGCTGCCAGCTGTAGAAGATGCAAGACCCCCAGACAGACGTGGGTGTGAAAGGGGCTTTCGAGGCCACAGCCAGAAGGCAGTATGGGAGCAGGGGCAACGCTTGATGCCTGGGTCTTTTCATATTTGAAAAAGCCCAAAACCCATAACCCCACTGCCCCTGCAGAGCACTGTCTGAGAAAACCCTGGAGTAAGGCCATCTACAAAGCAGCAGACTCCAAATTAGACACAGTGCCGGCCCCTTCCTGCCTCCAAGGCTGCCCCTGCCCCAGGAAGTTACAGTGAACATGGCTAAGGGCTGGGGTGCGGCACAGGTGGCTTCCCCTGCACCAACCCCTACTGCCCGAGGCTGCCTCGCCACTCACTGTTTTGGGGCAAATCTCATTCCTGCAGTAACATAGGAGATTTTTGAGAGCAGGGAATGTCTTATCTTTTTCTTCTTGTTTTTAAGAGATGGGGTCCTACCACATTGCCCAGGCTGATCTCGAACTCCTGGGCTCAAGGAATCCTCCTGCCTCGGCCTCCCCAACGTGCTGGTAATTACAGGCATGAGTCACTACCTCCAGCAGGTCTTATCTTTCTTTTCACTCCCTGCAACTCACGTGGAACATGCTAGAATGAAATAAATTCAATTGCCAGATTCTGCACTTTCCCCTGCAGCTGCAGATATTCTGAGGAAAGGGGCACTGACTGGGATGGCAAATCGGAAGGCCATGGGGAACAGTTTCTGCCCAGCTCTGCCAGCAGCTCCCTGGAGGGCCTGGACAAGCCACCCACCTTCTCTGGCCTCGGTTTCCCCCATATGGGTCACCTCTCGTCTAAGACCCTCAGATACTCCATCTCCCAAGTGGCAGGAGCGCTGGCGGCCCCATGAGTGGATGGCCTCCTTCCTTTTGGGCAGCGCAACTCCGGGGGAGCCAGGCCCTGCCCTGCAGGACTGAATCAGCACCGTCCCAGATGGTCACGGGGTCCCCTGCCCCTCCGCCAGAGATGGAGTCAGGGGCAGTCACCCCAGATGGCCAAAGTCACCAGAAGGCTGCGGGCACCCAGGGTGGCTGGTCTACCCCTCTTTCTGCCTGGAGTGCAGCTTCAGGAAGAGCAGAAGCCTGAAGGATCACTGATGCCTCCGGACTGATGAGCAAGGTGACGCAGGAGCTGGGAGGACCAAGGCCCCAGGAGTAGGCACACTGAGGCCAGAAGCTCTCCCACGTCCGTGTTCCCCTGCACGCTCCATGCTACCTGGCACGAGTCACTCAGCACTGCCCTGGCTGGTCCCCCCTAAGACGTTTGAAGAGGCTCCACCCCACCACCCCTCCCATCTGTGAATGTGACAGAACAGGGCCCTCTGCACAGGTAAGTCCTGGCAGGGAACACAGCAGCCCTCTTCTCCCCCTCCTCCCCCCACCCTCCCCTCTCTTCTTCTCACCTCCCCGTCCTCCTCACCTCTTCTCTTCCTCCCCTGACCCCATCCACCCTCCTGAGGGCCATGACCCCAGGAAGTCAACCTGGACATCCCTGCTGCCTGTGCCCCCATCCTGGGCACAGACACTCCCCCAAGGGTAACTGAAAGCAGAAATCTGCTGGCATGGGGTGAAGGGATCTATAGGGAGTGTAAAAACATGAGTTTACATCTCAGCCAGCCATCCTGAGATACACAGATACCTTCAAATGCCACCTCGCTCTAGGTACAAAGCAGGTAGAATGTGACCACAGCAGTGTTCCGGCTTTCCACCTTCAGGGACTCCTTGTAAGTCCCTCTGGACATGGTGAGATTTTTATAAGGCTCTAAAGTCTCCCTTCTAAGTGAAGTTGAGGCTAAAAACCAGTGCCTTTTACAAGCAGAGCTTTAAGACCTGAAGCCACCATCTGCTTTTGGTGCAGTCTTTCAGGAAAAGGAGGGCCTTCAGTGGCCACCTGGTGACAGCACGGTGGTCAGAGGAAGGAAGGGGCCAGCCAGGGCCACCTGGAGCCCATGGAGTCAGGACCCCTGGAACCTGGTCGTGGGGCAGCAGTGTGTCGTTGCAGCCTGGGGTGTCCAGGAACTCGTGATTAAAAGCTAAAGGATGTTTTAGGAGTGATGAGATTTTTATACATATGTTTATGAAAAGAGCATCGTGGACTGTGTCCCTCTACTGAAAGGGCATTTCCATTAACTCGCCCGACTCTGTAATGCACAATGCACTTACAAGTAATGAAACCAAATTGCTTCTCAATGTTCCGCAGCTCAGACTTTTCGCTGAGACCTGGTGAGCTTTTTATTGGAATCTCATCTTACTGAGCACCTCTTTAGCAGGGAGTTGCTACAAGAAATCCAGGTGTGCTGTGAAACCTCTAAATGAAATTCTTTCCCTATCTGTAGCTTAAGGATGAAACAGAATACATCAAAAAGATCCAAGAGCTGCTGAGAAAAAAACAACACCACATTTGCCACTGGTCAAAAATTTGTTGTCTTTTTTACAATTTGTATTTTTACCTATATTTGAAATCAGTTACATTTTGGCACAGGTAGCCAAATATATATAGATAGATAGATAGATAGATAGATAGATAGATAGATAGATAGATATAGATATGGGATCTTGCTCTGTTGCCCAGGCTGGAGTGCAGTGGCACGATCTTGGCTCACTGCAACCTCCACCTCCCAGGTTCAAGCGATTCTCTTAACTCAGCCTCCCGAGTAGCTGGGACTACAGACACACGCCACCTCTCCTGGCTAATTTTTGTATTTTTAGTTGAGACGGGGTTTCACTGTGTTGACCGGGCTGGTCTTGAACTCCTACCCTCAGGTGATCTGCCCACCTCAAAGCGCTGGGATTACAGGCATGAGCCACCACACCCAACCTGAGCAAAATTCTTATGAGCAACTTGTCACTATGTTGTTGACTTTTGTGCTTAGGGGGAAGGATATGCCACCACGCTTGGATTTAAAAGACAACCACAGAATCTGGCACCTCAGCCAGGTAATGCTCCCCCACCAGGCGATGCTCCCCTCCAAGGTGATGCTCCCCCCCAGGTAATGCTCCCCCTCTGGGTGATGCTCCCGCCCAGGTAATGCTCCCCCCCCCCAGTAATGCTCCCCCCCAGGTAATGCTCCCCCCCCAGATAATGCTCCCCCCCTGGGTGATGCTCCCCCCCCCCAGGTAATGCTCCCCCCCCCCCAGGTAATGCTCCCCCCAGCTGATGCTCCACCCCAAGGTGATGCTTCCCCTACCAGGTGATGCTCCCCCCCACCAGGTGATGATCCCCCCCAAGGTGATGCTTCCCCCACCAGGTGATGCTCCCCTACAGGCAATGCTCCCCCTCCAAGGTGATGCTCCCCCCTCCAGGTGATGCTCCCCCCACCAGGTGATGCTCCCCCCACCAGGTGATGATCCCCCCAAGGTGATGCTCCCCCCCCACCAGGTGATGATCCCCCCACAAGGTGATGCTCCCCCCACCAGGTGATGATCCCCCCCCAAGGTGATGCTCCCCCACCAGGTGATGCTCCCCCCACAGGCAATGCTCCCCCTCCAAGGTGATGCTCCCCCCTCCAGGTGATGCTCCCCCACCAGGTGATGCTCCCCCCACCAGGTGATGATCCCCCCAAGGTGATGCTCCCCCCACCAGGTGATGATCCCCCCACCAGGTGATGATCCCCCCAAGGTGATGCTCCCCGCAAGGTGATGCTCCTCCCCACCAGGTGATGCTCCCCCCCAGCTGATGCTCCACCCCACAGGTGATGCTTCCCTACCAGGTGATGATCCCCCCACCAGGTGATGCTCCCCCCCAAGGTGATGCTCCCCCCCACCAGGTGATGATCCTCCCCAAGGTGATGCTCCCCCCACCAGGTGATGCTCCCCCCCCCCAGGTGATGCTCCCCCACCAGATGATGCTCTCCCCCCAGGTGATGCTCCCCCTCAAGTGATGCTGCCCCCCGCCAGGTGATGCTCCCCCCTCAGGTGATGCTCCCCCTCAGGTGATGGTCCCCGCCAGGCGATGCTCCCCTCCAGGTGGTGCTCCCCACCAGGCCATGCTCCTCTGTGGTTTCTACTCTGCAGAACAGCTACTCAGTTGAGCTGGAAGATCACTCCCCATTATGGTTGCTAGTGAAGAAGCTGGTAGTAGCATTATCCCTCTTCAACAGAATAATTTTTATGTCAAGCATCTCAGCCATAAGCAGTAGAAGAAATCAGTCCCCAGTTTGCATCCTAATAAAGGAAAGCTTCTCTCTGCTCACACTGAGATGAGGCCCTGCCCAGAGAAGAATGCTCCATCGAACCCCTGATTCAAGGCCAACCCAGAGGACTAGGGTCAGACAGGGAATGTGGGGGATAGGGAATACCCCCTCCCTCTGGAGAGGGGCAGCCTGTCAGCCCTGACCGGTGCTTCGCCCACACCATGCTGCCGCTACCAGGAGAGCTGGGATGCTCTGCAGGTCATGGGTGATAGCGGCCAGGCTGGATGCCCACCACGGCCTGTGTCAGGCGAGCTCAGGCCTTGGCGCCACACTCTGGCCTGCTGTGTCCATGGATGCCACAGGCTCCTGGAGTGGAGAACAGCCGTTCCCAAGCAGCGGCTGCACAACATGCTCTCTGCAATGTTCTGTAGCTGAGGGTGCTGCGTGAGCATCCCCTGGAGTCTCTCCTAGGCAGCAGAGCCATCCACGCTCCATCGGGGGTGGAGACTCCAGGCCTGGAGCCCCTGCCCTGACTCCCATGTGGGCTCAGGTCCTGGCTCTCCACAATGTCGTAGGGGTCACCAGCAGGATGCTAGAAACGAGCTTGCATCTTCCCACATACATGCATGCACAAACACATGCACATGTAAAAACACATTTGTGCATATGTGTCCACGCACATGCACACACATCCACACACCGTTTACACACCCACACACATGCACGGCACCCACACACACACACGCACACACATCCACACACCGCGTTTACACACCCACGCACATGCACGGCACCCACACGCACGCACACACACATCCACACACCGTTTACACACCCACGCACATGCATGGCACCCACACGCACACACACACATCCACACACCGCGTTTACACACCCACGCACATGCACGGCACCCACACGCACACGCACACCGGTCCTGCTCATCTCCCCCGCAGCTTAACTGTGCTGGTAAGGAGAGTGGACGCCAGTCAGGGGGTGGGGACAGCGACTCCCCTATTGACATGAGAGCATAGTGAACACCGAGCACACCCAGAAAGAAGTGAGTCGTACTAAATGCCCGGACTGTGCAGGGTGCCCGCCCGCTCCCCTGCTCCGCAAAGTAGAATCCCTGCTGTGAAGGTCAGGTAGGCCCCACCCGTCCACATGAGGCTTGTAACAGGGGCCTGATGAAGTGTAGAGAGGGTTTCTGAGAAGACCCGGCCTGATGGGCAGTGGGAACCTGGCTCCCCTGTCCTTTCCCACCCTTCAGGCCTGATGCAAACAGGATGCAGGTGCCTGTGGGGCTCCTGGCACTGACCCATGGCACCCTGGGCCAGAAGTGGCTTCGAGTACCATCCCTTGGGTCCAGCCAGCCACCTGGGCTCCTTCTCAAGGTTTGGTCTTGGCGTCTTCTTCCAGTCCAATGTCAGGTCACTAGGACTGCAGTCCTTGAACCTTCTGTCCAGCAGCCAGCAGCTACCACCCACATGGCCTGCCTGCACAGCTCCTCCTGCTGAAGTGGCCCAGGCCAATGTTATTTCCAGTGGCATTTCCGTTCCATCACCCCTACTCTGCCCAAGAGCTGAGGGGCTCCCAGTCACTCAGCCCAGTCACTCAAAGACCAGCCCACTGCAGGTCCCTGGTGCCAGCTGCGTGGGGTCCCTGGCGTGACCCAGCAGGGATGCTGGACGTGCACAAGCAGATGGCGTCCAGAGCCTCCATGAAGCCAGCACTGGGGGAGCAAGGGGACGTGGCAGGAGAGGACCCTGTGCCCAGGAGGGAGCGAGGAGGGACCACTGAAGCCAGAGTGCCACCGAGGAGCCAGCATGACTCAGGGACCCCAGCAGAGCCCCCTCCACAGACCTGTCCCCCAGCTCTCCCTGGCCTGGAAGGCACCACGTTCCCAGCTCACCCACAATGGCCAGAAGGCAGGGGCTGAGCCTGCCAGTTACCTGAGAAATGATGGAAATGGACAAGCCTCAGATCACCCTCCTCACTTTAAATCTGTACCAGGGAAGGATTTAGAACACATATCCTGTCAGCCTGGAGGCGCCCGGCCGGGAGGTCTGGGAGTATTGCACAGCCTCTGTCTCTCTCTCTGTCTCTGTCTCTGTCTCTGTCTCTCTCTCTCTCTCTCTCATTCTTTCTCTCTCACTCACTCTTGCTCTCCAGCAGCATGCGACATCTGACTGAAAGCCCAGTGGTGACAGTCAATGGAGGCCAATGCTCTGTGGAGACAAAATCTCTGGGTAAGCCAGTGGTCACCCTGCCGCTCTGTCCCTGCTGGATTCACTCACGGCTCGGCCCAAACCAACACCTGGCCACTTTCCGGCGGGTGCTTCCAGGATCCCTGGGGCTCCTCCATCGTCTGCCTGCCCAGTCACCAGCCTGGGACCTCCGGGGCCAGCAGGGCAGTGGGCATGGGCAGGAGAGGAGGTGAGAGAAGGCACAGGTCCCCATCCTGTCCCCCAGCACAGCCCCGAACAGGCTCGGGAGAGACCGAGGCAGGGGAGCTGTGAGCTGAGTCACCAAGCACCCGCTCTGCTCTGAGCACCGTTCCATACCCCAGGGATGCAGGAGGGAGGCAAGAGCAGCCAGACATCCTAGTGGGAGGAAGAGACAGGGACAGTGAGGCAGAGATATACAGAGACACAGAGGCAGAGACAGAGACACAGAGGCAGAGATACAGAGACAGAGAGACACCGACAGAGACTGAGAGAGAGAAAGAGAGGCAGAGAGAGGGGCAGCGAGGCTCCTGAGAAACCCTTCCCATAGTCAGAGGGAGAGTGTGGTGGGAAGGGGGTGTTGGAGGGGCAGGAGTGTGAGGGAGGCAGTGGAAAGGGGGGCAGGCAGCAACCAGACATGGGTGAGGAGGGCCTGAGACAGCCGTGCAGAGCGAGCGCACCTGCCGTCACTCAGGGGCCCCTTCTACCACCGTTGTGGGGGAGCCCTGCGGACCAGGCCTGGGAGGGCCTGGGAGACGCCCCTGCAGGCTGGAGGAGGCGTGACCTGCAGTGTGGTTTGAAAAGACCCATTCTCGACCTGGGAGAGCTGGGTGGAAGGGGAGGTGGCTGTGGGCGAAAGGGCAGGAGGGAGCCTTCAGTGACAGCTGTTCCCCATCTGGCTGTGGGTGCTCGGGGTGGAACTGTCTAGAACTCTACGTGCCCACACACGCGCAGACGCGTGCACACAGAACTGAAGCCGGAACGAGGCTGGTGGAATACTGCGGCCATCCCCGCCTGTGCTCCTGCACTCCGATTTTGCAAGATACTCCCACTGCGGAGAACAGGGCAGGGTTCACCGGGTCTCCCGGTACCATCCCTCACCATTTCCTGTGAAGCCATAGCTCTCTCAAAATGTATTTTAAGCTCCCACCATGGGCACATGGAGAAGAGGACATAACAGCCCATGTGGATGCCTGGAAATGAGGCAGCTCTGCAGGAGGCCAGGACCTGGGTGGGAAGGGCGCATGGAAAAGGGGTCAGGGCAGCACTGGGACCCATGGGGACTGTGGGCAGAGGGAGTGGGGCCTCAGAGAAGCAGGGACGGGGTGGCTGCCAGGGGCTTTCACAGGCGGGAAGACGGGGGAAACAGATTTCCACCAGGACGCCCAGTCCCAGGGCTGCATCACCCTAGACTCCGGCTGAATTCCCCTGAAATAGCAAAGCTTTGTGTGGAAATTAACCAAACTTACAAATTTGACAAGTCATTTGAGTTTGGGGAACAAGACTAGTTTACCAAAATGATTCTTCCCTCTTCAATTAAAATCTTTTATTAACTGCCAAGCTAATACCTTCCCCCCAAGACAGACGAGATAATGAGCTCACATCCATCAGCCCAGGTAGGCAGCCATCCACAGAGGCTGGGGTGGGCTCAGGAGAGGGGCGCCAGCCCCACAGGCATCCCTTGCTCTCTCGCAGGGACAGCCCCAAACGCAGGCAGGAGTCCCATTCAGGACACACGTCAGACCTACCTGAAGGTCCCTGCCAGGATCAGGGTGGCCCAGCCAGTGGCTTCCAGCCCAGCACTTTGCGGGTTCCAATGTCCCCCCACCACTTCTACTGCCACGCACCTGTTGAGGCCACAGGGCCACCTGAAGGGCAGGGTGCGGTCCCAGTGAATCCCACTGTGCTCTTTTGGTCACTGAGTAGGGCAGGTTTTGGAGGCCAACAGGAACCACTCCTGGATCCCAGGAGCCTCTGTTAGGACCACAGCCAGTAGCACAGACAGGGCACCAGGCAGGGACAAAGGCCCAACACGGCCCAGTGCAGACCCAGCCCTCCCCTGATACAGGGGCAGGCTCTGGAAAGGGACTGTCCACCAGCCTGGTTCATCCCTCAGTAACAGTCCTAACTCCATCTTTATTTGCCTTCATTAGAAACACTTCAAACACAGACAAGAATAGGGATCCACTCAACAAGTGCCCAAGTGTACACCTATAACCACAGCCTATGACCACACCCCTCCAAACCCCTTGTATAATACCCATAAGTCTACACTGATAGAATGACCGAATAGATCAGAAAATGGAGAGAAGGTTGTGTGCAGTGGCTCATGTCTGTAATCCCAGCACTTTGGGAGGCCAAGGAAGGAGGATAGCTTGAGCTCAGGAGTTCAAGACCAACCTGGGCAACATGGCAAAACCCCATCTCTACAAAAAAATACAAGAAAAATTAGCCAGGTGTGATGACGGCTGTGTTCCCAACTACTCGGGAGGCTGAGGTGGGAAGACCACGTGAGCCCAGGAGGTGGAGGCTGAAGTGCGCTGTGTTTGCACCACTGCACTCCAGCCTGGGTGACAGAGACCCTGTCTCCAGAAGAAAAAAAGAAAAAAATGGAGAAAGAGACGAATATGCAGAAGTCTCCATGCAGAACTCAGTAATTCAAGGGATACTCCCTCTCAGGGACACTCATTCAGTGTGGGCTGCACACGGATCTTCCCACCCCACCCTAGAGAAGGAGGCACTGTGCGGCAGACGTGGGAGGGGACCAAGGTAAGTGTCATCAGCTGCCTGCAACCTCGATGTGACGGGAGGAGGGTGGCGTTTTGCCTCTATGGGCTTCCCCGCAAAACACCACTGCCCCAACCTGACCGGGAGAAAACCCCAGTCGAGACACAGTCTTCAAAATACCAAAATACTCTTCACACCGTCAAGGTCAGAGACAAAGAGGGTGGGAGAAATGCCTCAGCCAGGGAGCCTGAGGAGGCGCAGCGCCTGGGTGAAAGGCTGGATCCCAGGACAGAAGGGGACGTCCGCTGTATGGACTCCAGCTAATAGTAACCTGTCACTATCTGGTCATTCGTTATAACAAATGCACTTCACTCATGCAAGATGTTCACGAGGGATGTGGGGAGGGGCTGGGGCAGCAGGGGGTATAAGAACTCCGGACTACCTGCTCAATTTTTCTGTAAATCTAAAACTGTTCTAAAAATTAGCCTATTGATGTCTTTAAAACCCAAACCTCAACTTTCCCCAAGGTCCCTTCACTCCCGTCTTCGACGGAACACAGAAGTTCACTGGGGCTAAGGAATAAAACACTCCTGGGGAGGGCCGACCCCGGGGAGGCCGAGGCCAGGCCTGCGGCTTGAGTACTGGGACCCAGGCCCTGTGGCTGCAGCCCGCCCGGGCTTGGGGGAGGAGGCAAGGAGCCCCGATGGGCTGGGGCTGGGGCTGCACCAGCTCTGCTCCCTTCTCTCCGTCTCAGGTCGCAGCCCGGGCAGGACAGACAGGGGCGTCCCCCTGCACAGCCGCGCGCCCCGGGCCAGGATGCAGCAGCTCCCACCCCGAGGAGGCTGGACCCTCAGCCAGGCTGACCCCCGGTACCCGGGAACGGGCGGGCAGGGGTGGAGGGTTCCGCCCTGCTTCACCCCACCCCACCCCTGCGCTGCTCCCTGCACGGCCGCCCCCAGGGCTCAAGCTCGGGCCCCGCTTCCCCGGAGGCTCGCGCTGGAAAAGGCTCAGCAGCCGCAGGCAGCGGGGCAGAGCTCTGAGCCGGACCCTGGGGGTTCCAGCCCCGGCCACTCAGGCACCGCGGACTCCGCTCCGCTCCCGCAGGTAGACACGGGACGTGCAGCTAACGCCCGCCCGGGCCAGGCCCAGCACTGGGTGACCCGCGCACAGGTGTGCAGGCGCGCGCCTCTGGTCTAGCGCGCCCCCGAGAACCTTCCAGCCGCTTCATCTGCCGAGGAGGCCCGGGAAGGGCAGGGCTGGGCCGGCCGCGCGCCCTGGACCCCGCGCACGGTGGGGCGCGCACACGTTGAGGGGGTGCGCGCTCCGGGGGTCCGCGGGCTGACTCTTGCACGCTCCGCGGTCCTCGCGCGCCCCCTGGCGCCTGGAGACCGCCCCTGCCAACGGCGCTGCCTGACTGGAGCGCGGTGCGCAGCGCCCTCGCGTGGACACGCGCCGCCACCACCCGCCGAGGAGATCTGCAGCCGACGTGGCCTCCCTGGGAGTTGCCGGACCTCGATGCTGCAGCAGCAACCAGGGGACGAAGGCACCCTGGGCCATTCTGCATACGTAGAAACGGAGACTTTGGAAGTCCTGAAGCGGGTGCATTGACTCCGCATATGACAGAAGATTCAGTTCGTGCCCCGGCCTTGTCCCCTCCGGTCACACAAGGCCGCAGTGGCAGCAAAGCTCTCAATTGTCGGGGGCCCTGGGCATCACCAGCGGCTGCTGGCCCCGGGGCGTCCCCTGCAGCCCCCCACGTCCAGGGCACCCCGGGATCCAGGCCACGCAGTGCTCGCGATCGGCTTCTACTGTGGGCGTCTGATTCCAGGGCTGGTTCCTGCACCGCGCCCCTCCCCCACAAGTGGCATCACCTGAACCCTGGCACCAGGGGCTGAGCGCCTCCCTGGGAGCGCAGGGGCAGACGCCTCCAGAAGAGACGTCCACGGGCCGCCCCCAGGAGCACGCGCCCGGAGCCTACGCAGCCCCCTCCCCCGCGCGGAACCCCGACCCCACCCGTGTGCCCCAGGGCCCGGAAATGGGGGACAGAAACGGTGGGAAGCGAGGGGTGCACGCGTGGGCGGGGCGATCTGTCCCATAAAGCTGCCAAGACCCCAGACTTTCTAAATTCAGAAGGCAGCCTTCCCGGCCACTGGCGGGTGTATTTGTCAAGGTAAGAGGACAGGACACATTTTAACATCTGTTCGCTTGACTTAAAACTTCCAGTGTTTGCACACGGCATGGGAGGGTCTCAATCTGAACTGCTGCTCCCAAGGTGCCCAGGGCGACCTCACCCTCTGAAGACCCAGGTAATGGAGCCGCCCTAAGGACACGGCGCTCCCACCCCGTGTCAGACCTGCCTTCAGAGAGAATCCGTCCCCCTCACTGCCCCAGGCCTGAGCACAGGGCTTGCTGTCATCCAGGAGAAGCATGATCCGGAGCTGGGTTTGAACCCTGCTGAGCCACTCGCCCCTTGGGTGAGAGCTCTGGCAAATTCCTGAGCTTTTCCCACCAGCAAAAATAACCCCCAAAGACCATGGTGCTGGAGGAGGGGTGTCCTCGGCAGTTCTAAATAAGCACTGTGCTTCGGGTAGGGCAGAGCCTTCACCGAGGGCTGCTCTTGAGGTGCCAGCGTTTTCTCCTTCCTGCAAAGCTGGTCCTAGTCCCCTCATCACCCTCTCTGCCTACCACTAGGACGAGTATGGGCACAGCCCAGCACTCCACCCTCCACTCAGTGCTGTCCCTGCTCACCCACGGGAACCCATGTCTCCCCTCCCAAGCCACAGGAGCCAATTCACTGGCTCCTCACACCTTGTGTGGGTTAAGAGGGCAAACTGCAGCCGGGAGACCAGGCTCCAATCCCAGGTCCACCAGGTACCATGACCACAAGCAGTTTGCTTCTGGCTTTCACCCAAGCCTCAGTTTCCCCATCAGTCAAATGGGATTGATGATGCCTACCTCATAGGGTCGTGGTGAGAATTCCATGACAATACGAGTCATCTATTCAGGACAGCACCTGTTTGCTGTGGTGATTTCAGCATTGGGTGGAGTGTGTGTCCCCACAGGAACACATATCGAACAAGGTGTCACAGGTGACTGGGTGTGTGAATTTCTCTAGTGAGCAGTTCAGAGCAAGTTTAAAGAGAAGATTCATGGTTAAGCTGAGTGTCCCTTTAACAGAATCTCCAGGAAAGGAGAACCCTGGGGTCAGGGCTTGAGCTCCTCAACCTCCTTCAGCCACACTCCTTGAAGCAGGGCTAGCTTCCCAGGCTTGCCACCTGTGTGGTCCATGGGGCCCTGCACTCAGACCACACTCGGTTTTGGTTTCATGTTCTGCTGTCACCATCTCAAAATTCTTAATAATTTTGTCTTTGAACTTAGTGCGGAGGGACCACAGAGCATGCATGTGATCAGAGAACTGGCTGCTCCTTGCCACCCGGCTAACGCACAGGGTTCACAACTCGCCAGAAGCAGCGTTCCACTGGGCCGCAGTGTCGGGGGGTGATAAGACTCTCAGCAAGGGCAACCTCAGCTTGTAACCGGCTCTGACGGGAGAGCTGGAGCTGACAGTTCTGGCACCATATATTCCAATCACACCAGAACTTGCTTCCAGCCCAGAACGAGAACAACTGCGTTCTAGGAAATGTGGATGATGGAGGAAGCCTGCATATCCTCTCTGCCTTGTCTCTTGCTCTACTAGCCAACTACTCACACTGAAGACAACACAGAAGGCAGGCAATGAGAGGGCAGCCCACAGCTCCTTCCCTCTCTTGGTAACCTTAGCCCGAAGGCAGCACTCGCTGGGAGAATGTGTATGGATCCAAACCATTTCCTTGTGTGCGGCGCCTCCACCATCCTGGCAGAAGCTGAGATACACAGATGGGCCAGCTCAGGTATCCCACACAAGCTAAATGCTCTTACATTTACATTTGAAATTCCCACTGCACTGTGTATAGAAAAGCAGAAATATTCATGTAATAAGTTAAATATCTGACTTTTCTTTACTTAGAATATTAAGTAGCAAATCAAAAACACCAGGGGGGAAAAGGTTTTATATCTTAGCACCTTCAAGGGCACTTTTTGCCTGCTTTCTGAACAAGCCCTAAAGTTTATGCACCTGGCCCTGCACACAGGCCCTGCCCAGCAATACAGGAGGCTCCTTCCCTGGGCGGACCAGGGAACAGCAGAGTGCCACAGCCCTGACGGGAACCCAGGCCTCCAGGGCTTAGCTGCAGGAGGAGGGCAGAACCTGCCATCACCCCAGAGCATGACTAGTGGGACGTCAACAGGAACATGCTTTCTTACATTACATTTAAGTTTGTGAAACTACACAGGCTTCCTACACCTCAGTGTGTGGGGTTCAGGGATGGAGATAATGCTGGCATGGAGGCTGGCCTGGAAAATCCAGCACGATAACCGTGGGCCACCACCTCCCATCTCGGCCTCTCGGCTCAGGACTGTCCCTCCCAGATCTGCTGTTGCTCCTCATCAGCAACTTTGGACAGCCAAGCGTGCTGCAGCGTGGGACGCGCGCCTACCCACCAGGAGCCTTTGATTCTGGAACAAGACTCCCGACATGAAGAGACCCGCAGACGCTCCCTACCTGCACCCACCAAGGGCAAATGCCCTGGCCTGCCTCCAGACCTAAAGGAAAAATGGAGGGGATATGCTGGGGCTCAGAAAATGCTCCCCCAAGGCCTGGGATTTTGGCACACTGAGTACTAGGAACTGCAGGACAGCAGAAGGGCTCAGAAGCAAGGGCTCTCCGCCCTCTCTGGTCACTTCCCTTGCCCCCACCCCACCTCCCCCTCAAGGCAGGCCACAGAAAGTACAATCCCTCTTCCCCAGTGCAGGTCATAGAAACCAGAACCCTCTCCTGCAAAGCCAGCCTCAAAACCTAGAAATACGACTCTACCCTTCCCCGGCCTTTGTGCAGGAGTAAAACAAGCAGCCTCACTGTAAAATGCATTTGGAACTTTTTTCCCCCTTTTTCTTTAATCTTGAGATGTAACCTTAAAGCAAACTGCGAAAGCCTTTTCCTTTAATCTTAAAATAAACTCCATACCCCTCCCCTTCTCGCCGACGCCCTCTTCAGGTGTGTGTATCCGTGTGCTAGTCTCTAATTACCTGCTTACCTCGAAGTTTAGGGGCTAATCTTGAGACAGAGCAAGCCTGGAAACCCAGCGGCAAGATCCCAGAGCTGACCTCAAGGTGGCCAGTCCAATCTGGCCCCTGTTGAGATGACACCAGCCTGCACTCCAGGGGGGACTGAGGCCCAGGGCAGCCCCCGGAACAAGACACACATTGTACTCAGCATGACCCCTGCACGCCTCCCATCTCAAGCCCCCCCCAGGTGCCCCTGTTTAAACCCTTACCTTCTGCCCCAAAATTCAAAGTTGTTACTTTGGGTGGGGAATCCAGCCAGATCGCCATGACTAGCTCTGGTTAATAGTCACTTTCTTTCTACCAGACCTCGCTCTTGTTAACTGGACTCTAACTGGGGAGCAGCTGGACCTGCGTTCCACTACAGGAGCTGGCCACAGACACCCTCTACACTCCTTTATCTGAAAAGTAGATCCCAGACCCTCATCCCAGAAGGGTCCTGCCCGATACCTGGAAGGAAGGAACGCTACACAGGACCAAGGTTTCCCCCATGCATTCAACAATCAGATCCTTCCTTTCATCCAATCACATTTCTACATGGTCACCCACTCTCAGATCTGAGTGTGAACATGCAGTTTCTCTTGGGTCTTTATTTCTGAAGTCTCCCGTGTCACCTAAGTCTTGAAATAAATTTTATGCTTTTCCTTGTTAATCTATTATAGGAGTGTTGGCTGTGCCCCTGGTGATGGGTGAGGAAAGGTATCCTCTTTTCTGCCCTTACAGAGACACGTGATGGGGCTCTCTGAGGGCATCCAAGCTCCTTCTGGCTTTTCTGTATTATATCGGGGCTCATCCTTTTAAGCACAAAACACCAGTCAAGAGCATAAAACTCTACTCTAATTCCTTTATAAATTACTACACATGCCTTCTCCCTGAATAGACAGCTCCCATATCCAGGTTGTAAGCTTGGACTCAACGACAGGGCTGGGGGTAGGGAACTCGCTCCTGGGGACAGCAGGATGGGAGACGAGGGGCCGAGAACTCTTACCTCACCTTGGGCCACATGGCAACCCCGAACCAGGGCAGGCGCTCTCTCTCAGTTCATATGGAAATCTGTAACTTCCTCAAATAAAACTTGATTTTCTGAGAAAAGATTAAATACAATTAACATTGTACCACTGACAACCATTTATATGAATGAGTGCAGGGGAGAACAGGAAGGGCTTTTTCCGTCAGAATTTGCAGAGTCCTGGCACTTAATTTTTTATTTTTATTTTTTCTGAGACAGGCTCTCATTTTGTCACCCAGGCTAGAGTGCAGTGGCACAATCACTGCAGCCTTGACCTCCTGGACTCATGCAATCCTCCCACCTCAGCTCCCCAAGTAGCTGGGACTACAGGGGCACGCCTTTTTTATTTTTTGTAGAGATGGGGTTTTGCCATGTTGCTCAGGCTGGTCTCAAACTCCCGAGCTCAAGCAATCCGCCCGCCTCTGCCTCTGCCTCCCAAAGTGCTGCGATTACAGGCATAAGCCACTGTGCCCAGCCTGGCACTTAATTTGTAAAAGTCACACCATTCCTAACAGGAAGGTAAACACACCAGGTCATTTCAGAAGCCCCAGACTTTGGCAACTTCAGTCACTGGCATGCAGCGTGCTACCTCAAAGTGTGGCATAAGGCTTCAAGCACTGAATGGGCTGCGCTCCGGATCCTTGTTTACATCCTAGCTCCCAGCCCTAGAACCTTACAAAGCAGCCTCAATGCACCAGGACCCCTTCCTCGAGGGATTCTGCTGCCTCTGGTGAGTCAGTGCATGTGCCCGGCCCATGAGCTGACCGAACTGTTCTGAATCTGAATGTCTCTAAATATCAGACAAAGCTGTATGAAAAAAGGCCCCAAGACTCTAAAACCAGAATGGGATACCAGTCATAAAAGCTTGTTTTTAAAGTTACACATCCTGGTGAATGAGGCATCAGAAAGCTAGTGCAGCTTGTGTCTGATTCAAAAAAGTGGATACCTTTCCTCACCCGTCACAAGAGGCACAGCCGACACTCCTATAACAAGAGAGATTAACAGGAGAAAAGCATAAGATGTATTTAATTAAAGTCTTAAATGTGACACGGGAGCCTTCAGAAATGAAGACCCAAAGACCCAAGAGAAACTGTTCATGTTTACGCGGATTCGACGATCAGTGGACAGCTGTGAGGAAATGTGACTGGACAAAGGGGAGGGTCTAGGTCCTCAAACTCAACATATGAAATGTGCATAAAGCAATAATTCACTGGGTCCGGTGGCTCACGCCTGTAATCCCCACATTTCAGGAGGCCGAGGCAGGCGGATCACGAGGTCAGGAGTTCAAGACCAGCCTGACCAACATGGTGAAACCCCATCTCTACTAAAAATACAAAACTTAGTTGGGCATGGTGGCACAAGCCTGTAATCCCAGCTACTTAGGAGGCTGAGGCAGGAGAACTGCTTGACCCAGGAGGCAGAGGTTGCAGTGAACCGAGATTGTGCCATTACACTCCAGCCTGGGCAACAGAGTGAGACTCTTGTCTTAAAAAAAAAAAACAAACAAATTATTTTTATTTAGAAAGGTTTGAATTTTTGAAAGTAGAAATTGTCAAATTTAAGAAACTGATTTTAGATAGGGCATGATGACTCACGCCTGTAATCCCAACACTTTGGAAGGCTGAGGTGGGAGGATCACTTGAGCCCAGGAGAGTGAGACCAGCCTGGGCAACACAGTGGGACTTCATCTCTACAAAAAAACAAACCCACAGCCGGGCACAGTGGTGCATGCCTGTCATCCCAGTTACTGAGGAGCCTGATGTGGGAGGATCTGGAGCCTGGGAGGTCAAGGACACAGCAAGCCATGATTGCACCACTGCACTCGAGCCTGAGTGACAGAGGAGACCCTATCTTAAGCTTTTAACTTTTAATTTGACTGTTGAGATAGGCCTTATTTGTATGATTCTTTCCAATAAGGCAGGTAATGATTACAAAATGTTTAAAATGTATTAAAGTTGTTTCAGAGATTAAACATTTTTTAAGTTATTAAAATGAGATTTTCTAATTATTAAAATATGCTATTTTAAAAAATTAGTCTACGCCTCAGTAGACTTAGACATTTTTGTAAATAATGGAAATGGCAAATAATTTTTTTCTTTCCTTCTTAAGTTAATGATCAATCCAGAGGGACCAAGGGGGACTTCCTGATGGTTCTACAAGGCTCAGTATTCAACCAAAAAAGGCAAAAGCATGTAAGTCACACGTGGGCAAAGCCAACCAAACCCACCAGGTCCTGTTAGTTTAACAAAGAGCATTTACATGATAATACCAAGTTTCACCACATTCATCAACAAGGCAGTCTTCAAATCAGTCAGCCCCCAGAGTTTAAAAAGCAGAGCCCTGAGGAAGAGCTGCTCGGCTGTGCCCTCTAAGGCAGTGTCCTCTAATCCCCAGTAAAGGGGCAGACTTAAGCCAGAGCCAGAATCCTGGCAATTCACTAGTTTCTCATCACAGCTGAAAAGGTAACTGCATCCCACACAGCTCTGAGGGGGAGGCCTCCTGGGAGGGGGTAAGCCTCAGGTTTGGGAGTCCCAGATCCTGGATGCAAGCCCCAGCTCCAAGCCTGTAGCTGTCCCCTTGAGAGAGCTGATTTCTCCCCCTCACCTGCAAAGGAGAATTCCAAAAACCAGCCTCTTTCACTGGTTTTTGTTTTTCTTTCCATTTTTTATTACAAAACAAAATCAAGAGTTTTTATTTAAAAAAAAAAGTTCATTCCTGCAGGCTTACTTCCCCTAAACAGACACCAATTCCCTAAGAAGCCTTCCCACAAGGAAGGCACAAACATACAAGTCAAGCGGAGTTAACGGCCCTGCCTGTATGAGGGCCTTTCTGGTCCCTATTCTAGAAGGGAAATTCTGACATGTGAGGTTTGGTTTCTAAGTTAACGGGCAAATAGAGGGCAGCCCGCATCATCAAGAGCCTCCCACAGCACCAGCACTATCCTCAGCACCACACAGCTTTAACCCATCAGATGCCACAGAGCTCCACTACAGACTCAACAGAGCAGGTGGAGGAAGGGGAAGGCAGGCAGAGCTGGCCACAGGCTCTGGTGAGGGTCCATGCTCCCAAAAGCACAGCAGTGCTTCTGGGGGACAGAAATGTGTCCAGACATGAAAACCCTCCATACAAAATCTGCCTGGAGTTTCCCTCCCACCACAAGCACCCAACAACGTGTGGCACAACATCCAAATGACACAGTCACCTTTCCTTGTGAACTGAAGATTTCTCCAATTCAGAAAACAACTTTGTCTCTAGAATTTGAGGATCAGAGACGATTTCAATTCCAATATAACAAGGGCAGGCTCAATTATAAACCCATTCGCAAACTCTCTTTTGTTAGAAAATTCAATAGGGGAAGTTCAGTTGGGCTCAAGAATCTTACTTGACTTCCTAAAATACACTAATAAAATCAGATTAGGAATGGCCATCACTCCCTTTGCAGGAACAAGATCTCTTGACTATCCCCCCATGTCTGGCCAGAAATAACTGGAAAATAGAAATATGCTGCTCTGTCACCCCAACTTACCTGGAGTCAATGGAGCCAATGACTATCAGAATTTAAGAGGATAAATTCATATAGGACAGTGGCAACTCCCCAAAAACTCTCAACACTCATCCTGACTCAGACCAGGATGGCTCAACAAAGGATGATGTCACTGATGTCTTATGTCCTGCAGGAGTCAGCCAAAGGGAAAGGGGGTCTCCCTAAAATGCACTAACCACAACATTATCAGAGCAATAGCCTCTGGGCCAGAGCAGTGTTTCCCAAATTGGAGGTAGCCATTTGTGTTAAAAGTTGTGCATTCTGCACATACTGATATTTAAAATGCGTAATTAAGAAAAACCCACTGGTGGTGTTTTTCTTGTATACCAATAATTAAGCCACTACTATTAGCACTGTTTGGTTTTCTATTTTAACACTGAAGGAGTGAAAGTACTTCCCATATTTATGAATTTACTATTAAAATCTTGGCAAAAAAAATTGTCTAAAATGTGTGGGTGAAAACTGTTAATCAAGTGTGTTTCTAGCCCCCCAACTCAACCCCCTGAAAGTTGGACACCAACTGAATACCCTAAGTTGCTTAAGGGGATTTCACTATTATATAAAGTCAATAAAAATGAAGTAGTTGTATATATGTAACACTGTATACAGAGGGGAGATAATGAATATTAAAGAAACATTCTTGTCTTCCTTTACCTTTTGTCCCCTCATACCTAGTCTTTTTAAATTTTCAGATTTCACTGCTTTTTGAATTCATAATTCTAATTTTCACATTATTGTTAAGGGAAAAGCATATATAATAAAGGTTTTAGTTATTCCCACGCACAGTATGAAAACAAAACAAAAGCTGTACATCTTATTTATTTGTATGTGCATTAGAAAAAAAAACTGGCTTATCGAATCTGTGATGGCAAAGATATTCTTGCTTAGGATAAAGTAAAGTTAAAAGCTGACTGAGAAAATATACTAGGACAGAAAAAGCAGTATGCAAATGATGTAAGTTTGAGATAAGTATACAAAAAAGTATGGAGCCCTCCTCCGTGACAAACACATCCCTTCAGCCAATGGCTTCGTAAAATTTCAGTTAAAATTCTATTTCTGTCTGCATTTTAAAAGTTTTACTTATACAATGATTTTCATGTAAAATAGAAACAAGGAAGTTCTCATGGACCAATGCACTAAATAAAGAGCCTTATCTAACTACACAGAATGCCAAGAAAATCCACCATCATGGGCATCCTAACTCCTAGCAGGAGGCAAGGCCACATCGAGCTTTATGACTTGTACGGACCACCCTGTGTAACACACAACATAAATCAGTGCTCTACTCTTTACGCAATCAAAACAGAGAAAAACAGCCTGAGCTGGAGACAGCAGCAGTGCGCAGGTGGTGGGCTAATCTTACCCAGGAATAGATGCATTTCGTCCTGTTTGTTTTTGTCTGAATTACTGACTTCTGCTTCCCTTTCCTTATCACCACCCGACAGTACCAGCATCTTAACGACCCAGACAACAGGGTGGGGTAATGTAATGAAGGGAATGTGCCACAAGTACAGAAACAACTCAGAACCATGAGGTGAATTCAGCCATCCCATTTAAAGCCTGAACTGGAGAAGCCTAGTGGAGCAACTGTTTCTCAAATACGTTAGATTCAGGATCAAAAACTGTGTTAAAATGTTCATGAACTTTAAACTGCTCTCAACAGAAGGACCAAAGGACTGTGAAGGACCAAATCAAATCAACATTTATTATAAAAGTGGGCCAAGTGCAGTGGCAAATGCCTGTCAATTCCAGCACTTTAGGAGGCTGAGGCAGGAGATCTCCAAAAAAATTAGGTGGGCATGGTGGTGCATGCCTGTGGTCCCAGCTACTCAGGAGGTTGAGGCCAGAGGGTCACTTGATCCCAAGAAGTCGAGGCTGCAGTAAGCCATGATCACGCCACTGCCCTCCAGGATGGAAGACAGAGCCAGATCCCGTCTCTCTCTCTCTCAGTGTGTGTGTGTGTGTGTGTGTGTGTGTGTGTGTGTGTGTGTGGAGATGCTAAAACAAACGACAGCACTCTTTGTTCTTTTTGTCATGACTACCCATTCTCCTCTAGGCCGTTTGGTGTGTGTGTGTGTGTGTGTGTGTGTGTGTGTGTGTGTGTGTAGAGAGAGGTGCTTACAACAAACGACAGCACTCTTCTGTTCTTTTTGTCATGACTACCCATTCTTCTAGGCCTTATGAAAAAAGTGCTTGCTGTACCATATTCAGTGAGAAATCATTTTCCTCTTAAATGTTTCCGACTGGTGCCTTGTGAAATGAGTCTCTGAACCTGCAGACATCCTACACTGCCTCTGCAATTTAACCAGTGCCAAGCTCAGCAATGACATCAGAAAAAATTTCAGTTGTTTTTCCAAAGCTGTAAAGAGATTTTTCACCAGCGAGGGGAGCCATTGTGTTGGCGCAGGAGTTGTTCTAAATACTGCTGTGTACTGCACCCTGCCACGGTTCTCCATTTTCTGAAGACTGCCTTTCTTAACTGCTACAAGGCACTCATGTACTAAGAAAAAAAGATTTAAGTTGGGTTAACTATAGTAGCTGTATGTTAAATACTGCTGTAAAGACACACTTTTTTCATACAATTATCGTTAATAATTTGAAGATGTTTATTGCATTCTATTTTTGGTGGGAAAAAATGTAACATACATTTATTTAGCACAACATTGTGAAATACACAAAACATGTAACTGAGTCAGCAGGATTTTTCTATTCCTAGTCCATCTCTGAGGACTAAATCATGAACTGCTCCCAATGTTATTAAATATGTCTTGCAATACTTGGGCACCAAGTTTAAGATTAATTTTCTCCTCTCAGTATAGGCAGCAATTCACCATTTTCTTTCAGTTCCTAAAAATAAAAAACAATAATAATATGTATATGCATATATAAAAAGATGAAAACATCTAAAAATCACAGCTTGTATGTAAATCTGAGAACAAAAAGAAACACCTACTGGATTAAAACTCCAGTCTTTTACCACTCTCAAACCAAATATGCCATAAAAACTGAATATACTATCAGGTTAAAAAATTAACAAGGTATTCTTGGCCGGGTGCAGTGGCTCACACCTGTAATCCCAGCACTTTGGGAGGCTGAGGCGGGCAGATCACCTGAGGTCAGGAGTTCGAGAGCAGCCTGGCTGACATGGTGAAACCCTGTCTCTACTAAAAGTATAAAAATTAGTCAGGCATGGTGATGGGCACCTGTAATCCCAGCTACTCGAGAGGCTAAGGCAGGGACAATCTCTTGAACCTGGGAGGCAGAGGTTGCAGTGAGCCGAGATCGTGCCATTGCACTCTAGCCTGGGCTACTGTGAGACTCCATCTCATAAATTAAATTAAATTAAAGTAAGTAAGTTAATGTATCCTAAAACCAACAGATTGTTTAGTATTAAGAAACACAGCAAATGGAGCTAATGAACCCCTATTTAAACTATAGCAATAAATAAGGAAAATAAATCAAGTGACTTTCAAGGCTGAAGAATGAAGCAATGTGGCTAGGTGCAGTGCCTCACGCCTATAATCCCAGCACTTTAAGAGGCCAAGGGGGCAGATCACTTAAAGTGAGGAGTTTGAGACCAGCCTGGCCAACGTGACGAAACCCCATCTCTACTAAAAATACAAAAACTAGCCGGGTGGGCATGGTGGCATGTACCTGTACTTCCAGTTACTTGGGAGACCAAGGATCGCTTGAACCCAAGAGGTGGAGGTTTCAGTGAGCCAAGATTGTGTCACTGCACTCCAGCCTGGGCAACAGAGTAAGACTCTGTCTCAAAAAAAAAAAAAAAAAAAAAGTAATGTGACGTTAAAAGCCTACTCAAATATGATGCTTGTTCCCCTCCCACTCTGCCACTCACAGAGAGGAAACAGCCTTTGCTATTGAAACCCAACCTGGGAATACATTTCTGTCTCAGGAAAAGCTATAGTACCAGTAACATGGAAAGGCAGAAACCATTAAAAAGACCTAACAATTCAGAAACAGACATGGTATCAAAAGAGCTACCACTAGCTTGACTGGAACTGCAGCACAGGCTCTATGCAGGCTCCATGCTCCTTGTGCCTATTTTCCAGATTTAAAATCTGGAGTATAGACCCCAAGTTGGAAATGTGACAAGTGATAAATACGATTTTCTGGTTTAAAAACAAACATTTAATATGATACAACATTTCAGGTTATCACTGAGCTGCATAAACATCAATCAATAAAACCATTAAAATCCACATGACCTCCTCTCTGGATTAAAATCAAATAGGAATGATACTGTCACACCAAACTCAGACCACTTTCAGTAATGTCTAGGGATTTTCTACCTATTTAAAGAGCAGACACCCTCCCACTCCAAGGGACCCAGCAGGACTTTTCAGAGGACACACTCGAGAAGGCAGAGGACCATGCAGCTCAGTGGGAAATGGCAGGTGGCCCTCAGGAAGAATCTGGACCCAATGGCTTACTGGTTATGGGATGGTGGACAACTCATCTGACCTCTCCATGTCTCTGTTTCCTCATCTACTGACTGAGAAGAATTCTGCTCTCTGAGGCTGCTTGGGACATTACATGAAGCAGCCTCTTAAAAGCACCAAAGCCGTGTGCCTGGCACATTGAGGGTGCTTCAAAAAGGCAATCCTCACCATCCTCACTGCTGTTAATGTGAGCCGGCAGGTGGAACAGCTAGACCTAACCAAATTTTCTAAATCTCTCTCAACAAACTGTCTTAAGTCCAAACATTCTGTAACAGCAGTAGTGAACTGTTTACTCTTCAGAGGCAAGAATACTAGATTGACCAAGTAACTAAGTCATTTGACCAAGTTAACTAAGTCAAATGCTCATTGCTCCAGAGGCCACCCAGATTAGACCGTTTCAAATATCTTTTAACTGAACTAACCATGAATTACTGTATTCTGCAAGAAACAGATCAAAATGGTATCGTAAGAGCTATTCCATATATCTTCTCAAGGAAAAATGTTAACAATATCACACATTTCAAATGTATATGTTCTTAGCAGGTAAACATAAAAAAATCATAACTGTTATATAACTAAAAAGAAGTTACTCACGCAGCTTAGCTTTAGAATTAAATGAGATTTATTGATTGTATCTTCCCAAGAGTTACCAATGGCTAATGTACAGACTATAAAACATTCAGACAAGAACAGGCTCAAGAGTATTTGGGGTTTGAGTACTGTTTGTGTCTTATAGAAATAAAATTATATATATATAGAGAGAGACAGAGAGAGCGAGGGGGACAAATGCAGATCTGTTTTTACTGCTTCAGGGCTATTCAAGAGCTATAGTATTAAACATTTTTTCCTCTAGGAGTGAGATCGTTCCCCAGGAAAAATGTCTCACTGGCTGGTTTAACAAGTATGATGTCAAACCTGGAATTCCACAGGAAACAAAACCTGCACAGAGGCAACCACAGAACAAAAACAGCCTCTGCAATCAATGGAGCTCAAGCTTTGTTTCTATAAAACATACTGGTCCAAAAAAGTGCTGATGTCATTTCAGTGGTAGGCTAGTGCCTTCACTTTACCAAAGTATGTGCTAAAAACTTTTACTTTGGCCAGGCACAGTGGCTCATGCCTGTAATCCCAGCACTTCGGGAGGCTGAGGTGGGTGGATCACCTGAGGTCAGCAATTTCACCATGGCCAACATGGTGAAACCCCATTTCTATTAAAAATAGAAAAATTAGCCAGGCAAAGTGGCAGGAGCTTGTAATCCCCACCTACTCAGAAGGCCGAGGCAGGAGAACACTTGAACCTAGGAGGCAGAGGTTGCAGAGAGCCAAGATCATGCCACACTGCACTC
This sequence comes from Ateles fusciceps, assembly GCA_036589455.1. Classification (NCBI taxonomy): domain Eukaryota; kingdom Metazoa; phylum Chordata; class Mammalia; order Primates; family Atelidae; genus Ateles; species Ateles fusciceps. The sequence goes on along the minus strand of JAZHEH010001784.1, from coordinate 6,187,408 downwards.
CAGCTGGGCAACAAGAGTGAAACTCTGTCTCCAAAAACAAAAAACTTATTTTACAACATAACTAGAAGCAGTACCACTTTGTATTTGTTTTCCACATAAAAAGTCCAAGATCTGACCTTAGAGAAAATTCTCTAATGGATCAAGACAAGAGGAAGGCCTGAGGGCAGTCAGCAGCCCACCTTTTGGGGCAGTTTTGTTCATGTTCCCACGCAGAACCTGGCATTCCTGCCCAGCATTCCTGTCTAGCTCCTCTCTATACCTATTTGGCTACCACTCTCCTCCTTGACACCACCATGCCCACAGTGGGCCTGGGTGCAGTGAAGGGTTTGTGGGTAGATAGTAAAGCTACAGTTTCTGTTTATTGTTTTGGGCTAATCAAAAGAGCTATGGAGTACACAGATGCTAGTTGGTGGGCCTGCCCTAAATTCTAGACATTAAATATAAGCTAAGTCACATCCATTTAAAACTCAAAGTTTACTTAAAGCAAGAAGTAAATTAAAGTCATTTATCCATCTAACAACCATTTACTGAACTCCTAAAATACACAAAGCATCAGGAAGGACTCGAGGTATTTAAGAAATGGTGTCTTCTCTAAAACACTTACAATCTAACAGATAACAGATTTCCAAGTATCTGAAAACCAAAAAGAGACCTACATTTCCGGGGGGCAGTGATCTTCAGTCTCTGTGGCATGGATGGGCAGCACTGGGCCACAGGTCTCACACACCCAATGGCAGGTGAGTAAGGCAAGAAAAAAATAATTTGTTGACTGGGAGCTGAAGCAGGATCTAACAGGGTGACAGGGAAGAGTGCCCCATGGAAAGGAGATGCAATGGCTAGTTCAGGTGTCGAAGTGAGAACAGGCTGCCACGTGGGGACAGTGAGAACAGCAGGATACTGATGCACACAGAAATGGTGATACTCGTCCAGAAATGCCTGAGAGTCAGGCTGGAAAGAAGAGTCAAAAACAACTCTCAAGTTTCCATTCAGGAAATAACTTTTACACATACCAAAATCTTTTCTGTTCTGTGGAATGGCAAAAGAGCTAGCCTTACCTTCACGATATCCAATCCTCCCACCAGCTCCCCTTTCACATACAGCTGAGGGTATGTTGGCCAATTTGAGTAAGCTTTTAATCCTTGCCGAACCTAAAGAAACAACAGGAATCCTGAAACCATCCCATCAGACCCTTATGATTCAAGCTAAGGCAAGGGTGAAACATCAAACACAGAACTTACTTCTTCATCCTCCAATATATCGAATGTTTCATATTCAACACTGCAAAAAAAGAGAAGACATTTTAACAGGAAATACGGTTGAATAAAAATTGTAAAATCTCTATGCATTTGATGTTTTTTAAATAATCAAGAAAACTACTTCATTGCTAACAAAATGTACTACAGACCAATGGAAATGATTTTACTTCTTAATCTGCCAAGTACTACACAGAATTAGTCATTCCAACATATGACTTTATCTGGACTTTTCTCCAGACAATACTGGGTTAGACCAGGGGGTGAGCAAACTTTTTCTCAAAGAGTGTGACAGTAAACATTTCAGGCTTTACAGGCCAGACAGTCTCGGCTGCAACGGCTCAATTCTGCTGGGCAGCACAAAAGCAGGCACCGACAATGTTTAAATGAAGGGATGTAGCTGTGTGCCAATATAACTTGATTTACAAAAATGGGCAGCCAACTGCAACCTGCCAACCCCTGGGTCAGACTGACACGCCCATCACACGAGCCTTCATTGACTGAACACTCTCACTCACTTCTCGTATCTGCCCCACCCCAGGCTGCTGCTTCTTAACCTCCTGGAAGCTGCTTGTGGAGCAGGATGGAGTAGTGCCTGGGGATGGAGGCTGGAGGGGCTCGGCAGCCAGATGACACACACACTGCCAGCTCCCCTCCACCTTAGCAAGACATGCCTTCCACACTTAAATCAACTCATGTCAGAGAGGGTGCTGTTTTTAATGTACCAAAGACCAATGAAAGCTTTGTGGCTTTAAGCTGTACAATGAACATTACTTGTACAAAGAATGAAAAATCACTGCATGAATATCCAATTGTATCTACTCAGAGTGATTTCACTGTTAGATAGGGATTAGCAAGCATGTATGCCTAAATCCGTGCAGGGTGACTGATGGTACAGGTGCAATTCCCAAAGGGGACCAAAGAAAATGCTACAGGTAAAAAACTAGACTTTCCATGAAACTGAAACCATCATAGGGAAATCTTGTTTATTTAGTAAACAAGTTGCCAAGGAAACTGTCTATGGGTGCAGGGAACAGTCAAAAAACTTAAATGACCGGATAAATCAGAAGCAATTACCGAAAAAAAAAAGAAAAAGAAAAAAAAGGAATTCTAAAAAAAAGCAAAAAAAGACCCAATGTAAACCTAATTTTTTTTAAAAAACCCAATGTAAGTCTTCGTTCAAGTTGAACTAAAGGTGGCAAATCTCCTAACACTGTAATAAAAACAATGAGTTACAGAACTATTCATAAAGGATCCAGGAAGCACTGGGCCCAAGTGTAGGTACGTGGAGTCCTAACAGCCAATACACTTCCAAAAAATTACTCGTAATTTCAAACCTCAATATATACTTGGTTCTCAGCCCTTCATGCATGTGTATTTTGGCTACTAAAGGAAAAGGTAAGAAACGAGAAAAAGTAAAAACGAGCTTCTCCACATACTTAGGACTCCCAGCAAGAGCATGGTCTATTCAAATTAAAAGAAGCTGTGGTCCTGGACGGCGTCACTCATCCTAGAGCCAGTCATGCTTAGCAAGTCCACAGCTGGGAGGTCATTCTCTCCCAAGGTAGCCTCCAGCTCTGGGACAACAGGGTGCTTTCAATACAATGGAGATTAGACAGATACAGGAAAGAAAGCCAAGTTACCAAGATGTTCCACCAAAGACACGGGCTGGGTCAGGCCCAATGTGTTGGCTCAGAAGACACCTGTGCCCTGAGGAAGCTGGTGCTGCTCCAGAGGATGAACTGTGTGTGTCTCACTGTGGACCATAGCAGAGGGTCGACAAAGAAAAGGGGAAATCAAAAATGACCAAAAGCAAGCCAGCCCCTACTGTATGGCCCAGACCAGGGGTGAAGAGCAGGCTTGAAGTTACAATAAACTGACTGTACCTGCCCCTATAAAATGTCACAACAATCTGAAGAAATTAACTACATCTTTTTATTTTTTTGAGACAGAACCTCATTCTGTCACTCAGGTTGGAGTACAGTAGCACAGTCTCGGCTCAATGAAACCTCCACCTCCCAAGCTCAAGTGATTCTCCCGCCTCAGCCTCCCGAGTAACTGGGAATACAGGCGTGCACCACCACATCAGGCTAATTGTTTATTTTTAGTAGAGATGGGGTTTTACCATGTTGGCCAGGCTGGTCTCGAACTCCTAACCTCAAGTGATCTGCCTGATCTAACTGTAGCTAAAAGCTAAAAGCTACAGTTAGAATACATGATTTTTAAAAGATGCAATCATGAAATAATGAGAAACAAACAAAAATATCTGACAAACCCTATGCTAAATATTTAGCACAGAACATGTGCTAATTATCTCCAAATAAGGGGTTTTGTTTTTAACCACAAAAATCAATGGCAATGTTCTTACCCGACAGCTTCACCACTAAGCAACATAAAAACTAGGAGCAACTGCAATTTAACCTGCGCTACCTCAAAGATCCAGGTGACGGACCTTAACGTGCGCCCCTTCAGCGTTCTGTATTGTTTAGCAACTATGATAGTTGAGAAAAATTTAAAACTACCTATATTATCCCTGAAATAGCTTCATGCATGGTGAGAACTCAGTTTCTCACTTTCCTCTGGGAAAGTACACAAAATAGTTATTCCAAAGGTTGCCTAAGGACCTTCTTTATGTTACTAATACTATGACACTGACCAGAAAATACCCTTTTGGTCTAAGTTAAGACATTCACAAAACAATACAGCAAAATATAATGAAAGATACAAATATTTGTGGATAGATATAGATATTACAACTGAAAAGCATCAGTGGCAAAACTGAAAAGTTGGAATATTTGTTTTTTTTTTGAGACAGGGTATTGCTCTGTCACCCAGGATGAGTCTAGTGGTACAATCACGGCTCACTGCGGCCTCACCCTCCAAGACTCCAATGATCCTCCCACCTCAGTCTCTCAAGTAAACGGGGCCACAGATGTATGCAACCATGCCTGGCTAACTTTTTTATTTTTTGTGGTCTCATTATGTTGTCCAGGCTGGTCTTAAACAGCTGGACTCAAGCAATCCTCCTGCCTCAGCCTCCCAAAGACTACATGCGTGAACCACTACACCTGGCCAGGTTAGATTTTTTTTAATACACCATTTGAAAACAACATTTACATACCCAGTACTATTTAGTATTTCCAGAATTTGTTTGCTGAATCCACATTTTGCTTCCTAGATGAAAAAAAAAATTTTTGCAAAGATTACATTTTTTATATAACCCAAGCAGCATGGTTATACCTAATACTCTGTGAACCTGCATAGCACTTGTCCAGTGTAGCTGCCACTACTTTTACTTAGCTCCCAGAGCTTCTTCTCATCCCCTCTTCAAGTACAAACTCAACTACACATCAACCCAGGCACACGTGACCCACAGACTTACTTTGGTTTGTAACCACTTAAGATGACGTGTGTTCCAACAGTTTATAATCTTTGTGGTCAAAAAGTTCCTTTAAGTGAAACCTAGATTTTCTACAGAGATTTCAGTTCATTCTTTACTTCTCTCACACAAAATGATCTTAACTCACTTAGCCTTTTTGCAATGATTATGACAAGCATTTTCTCATTCCCAACTGGACCCTGACTCCCATCTTTCTTTTCTTTTTTCTTTCTTTTTTCTTTCTTTGAGACAGAATCTCGCTGTCACCCAGGCTGGAGTGCAGCAGCACAATCTCAGCTCACTGCAACCTCCGCCTCACAGGTTCAAGCAATTCTCCTGTCTCAGCCTCCAGAGTAGCTGGGACTACAGGCGAGAGCCACCACACCCTGCTAATTTTTTGTATTTTCAGGAGAGACGGGGTTTCACCATGTCAGCCAAGATGGTCTCCATCTCTTGACCTGGTGATACGCCCGCCTCGGCCTTCCAAAGTACTGGGATTACAGTGGTAAGCCACCGTGCCCAGCCTCATTTTATTTTTACATTACAGAATGCTAACACTTTTTTGAGGTTATGAAAATCTTGAGCTTTTTTTATGCCATAGGACTCCAAATTCCAGCACTCTTCTAGAAAAGATATGGTACCATGTAAACAGTTTAATAGCCCTAATAATACTGTTTCCAAAATGTATTAATACTTTCTAGGCTTCCAGAAAAAAAAAAAAGTTTTGAGAATAAATATCCACTTAATCACCAAGAATAAGAAAAAAATGTCACTTTATCATTACTAGGAATTATTAACGTGCTCTATTGTTTCAATACACTGAACTAAAATCAAATAATCTAGGCCTTAACCTAATGATCCTAAATATGCTGAAATGTGTATTAACATTTTCTTTGTTACTGTTACTTTCATTACTTAATAATTATATTAACCGATTAGTTATGTTAACTAATTAGCTTCATTATAACTAGTTATATTACTTACCCACTAGTTATGGCAACCAGAGTCTGCCCTGTAAAGAAGTATTGTGTCCCTTTACCAATGAGGAAAGTTAGGTTCTCCATAAGTGTCACTTGCCCAATGCAACCTGGCTAACAAGTGAGGTATTTTCTTTATTCCAGCAGCCTCACCCTTCAGAACTTTAGTTTCTTTATCTCTAAAACAGGCCAAACTCTGTCCAACCTTGCCTACTTCAACAACTGATTGAGAATTAAGCAGAGGTTCAATTGCTATGAAAACTACAAAATTAGATATAAATGCATATGGCTGGTTTCTGGAAATTACCACTCTGATCTCAATCTGAAAGAAAATTAGTTTTGCTCAAGCTATTAGTGGAAGTAATCTATCAAACTTGATATTCAGAATGATGCACAATCCATATGCACTTTCGTCAAAAAGCTACAACAACCATCCCATTACAAATGAGAATTGCTCATCATTTCACTCATTCATCAAACACACACACAGCACACCTGCTACACAGCCAGGGTTCGCTCCTCCACTGTCACAGAAGGACAATCTGGGGGGTGCAAACTCAGGCAGTGGGCATTCAGGAAGTCCAGTGACTCAGCTGCACACTCCAGCAGTCCACACACTCAAACAAAAGGTAATGAAATAACAACTCACACAACCAGTAAAGTGTTAACAGTGCTGACCACGTTAGCTGACAAAGTTTGGCAGTAGAAAGAAATGCACCCCACTGAGACGTTGATGATAAAGTCAAGCAAAATGTAAATTACTTTATTTGATCTCCATAAGCACTAATTAAGGCCTGGATAACTTCCTGATACCACTACAGCTTCATTAGCTAAAGCTAGGAAAAAGAGATTTAACTGTCCCCTAGTTGCAGATGTTAACATCGAAAGAAATTACAAATAAAACCATTTTTGAGTTCTTTACCTGTTTGTTTCCTTTCATAAAGAGCATCACAGAAGCTTTATTTGTCAGCACTTTGAGCCTGAAGAGAGAAAATTGATATAAAATGGCTCAGCTCAATTATGCAACAACACTTTTCCTCTGCTTCGTGAGTAACATGCATATTTGAGGGATGGCAGGATGACAGTTCACAGCTTTGAGTGGTATTAAACAAGCAAATGCATTGACATTTTCCTTGATTTCATTCTCTCCCTAAGCCACTGTAAAACACAATATGGCTTTTAAGGCAACGAATGTTCCTTCAAGTTGCAATTTAAGCCCATTAACTCACAGTAATAAAAAAATAATAATAATAACCAATTCAGTAAGGAATTGTTCAGTAAGGGGCTTATATATTAAGCCCGTCCAAAACTTCCAGAACTAGATCTGTGTGCACCATCTTCCATCATGATACTGCACACCACTGTACATGTGTAAAGCTCAGAGGGTCGGACTGCAGGGTAACAGCGTTAAACAAACCTCAGAACATCAGTTAATGCCAGCTACTAAAATCAAATGCTCTCAACATTATGTTTTATATTTTATATAGTCTTTCAAACATCATAATCTAACGTGCTGTCAGGAATTTTAATTATCTGTATACAGCCACAAGTTTAGTCACAAATCTCAGGAAAGTCAGTGTTGGGACAACCGGTCACTAAAGAACCTAAGCCCCATGGAGTCACGCTACCATGTTCTCCCCACTCATGGCTCAAAAATCTCCTTATAAGCTCATCCCAAATGAAATGCATAAATCATGCACAAAGCTGTTATCACTTACATTGCCAACTGAGTAGGATCAGCTCAAGTTCAGAAAAACATGAACAGATACAGGAATACAACAGGGACCCTGACAACCCAACTAACCCAGCCACCTGGACACAGGGAACCACAGGTCACAGTGTACTGCCAAAATGCATGTCACAAGTCCACAAACTCCACTTCCTGCACTCTGCTGCTCACTAGGAACCCTTCAAATTATTACTCAAAATATGCTGAATTTTACTTTCTATATAATTCTAGCCAGTTACCTTTTGGTGTCTGAAAGCACAGGAGATTTAGAAGAAGCAATTAGGAAAATGGAGGTCTGACAGAGACAAGGCCATAAGCAGCAGCAAGTGTACTCAGCAGAGAAGGAAAATCAACTGAACAGCAAACACAAGCCTATAAAAAGCACAGCTGTCCTTGGAGACCACACAGCCTCCATGGGCCAAGGGCATCACCAGGCTACAGCCAAGAACCGCACATGAAGACAACCAGAGTCAACAAAGGGATGAGGAGCATCACTTTCTCATGAAGAAGGCAGGAAATGGTGCAAACCACAGGACAGAATGCGGCACTCAAAGATCAGCCTGACATATGGGGAATAGAATGTGGTTTATAGAAATTATTAAGGACAGACAAATGAGACATTTATTACTATTAACCACTTTTAGAAATTCTCAAGATATTACATGGCAAAAAAAAATTACCAAAGGAAGATTTACGAATCGCTGATTGCTGACAGAACAAATTCCTTTTTAAAGTTCTGTATTAATTCACGTTACTGCAATAAAAATCCCTTTAAGTCACCTTACACACCAAAGTCCAACATTTCTGTAAGAGAACTTCTCTAAAAGCCAAGTGAGATCCTTGATAAAACAAACAGGTTTCACAGCTCCGAAACCTGCTCGTGTAAGTTCTTGTGGTCTAGAAAGGCCATGAGAAGTGCCCAAAGCTTATTGCGAGTTGATGAGCTTTTCACTCTCACCACTTGTCAGTGCCCTGGCATTGGGGCAGCACCCGCAGCAGTCACCAAGGCTGCACCCAGGAAAACACGAGTGTGCTGAGGTTATGCGAAGGAGCAGTGACAAGAAAACTAGACCCTGGCTCTGAAATGCAGGCAGGTAAGCAAAATTTGGTTCTTCCACAGAAACAATGACATTTCTATAAAAGCAAAGAGTATCCTCCACATGATCACTAAGTTGGTGCTAAGATTTCTCCAATCCAATTAGATCTGCCCAAGTTTGCATGGCTAGTTTGACTGTAAACAACAAAATTATGACCTCTGGCATACAAATATCAAATCCTTGATTTCTACACAGAAAGAGCAATGCAAAACCTGAGGACTTTAAAATATTTTTAACATATTAAATGATAGGCTATTTGAAACTTTCTAAAGCACTTACCTTTCCTCTAATTTGGGGGCTTTGGGACAAATTTTATCTAGTTCTTCAGATGCTTCTAGCTCCTAAAATAAACACACATGTCAGTTTTAAGAAAAAAATTTATTATAAATCTCCTTAATCACACTATAACATAGAATACTGATCAATCAACTAATCAGAAATACTGGGTATTCACTGCAGGTTCTTATTAGTAAATATAGATTCATAAGAAATTTGTACCCTAGATTTATCACAACATTTTAAACAGTATGCTTTAAATGGAATTTCTTTACAAGGCACAGACTTCTCAATTCTAACCTTAATTATATCAAGTCCTCCTATGAGCTCTCCAGAAACATAGAGCTGAGGATAGGTAGGCCAATTGGAATAGGCTTTGAGCCCCTGTCGAACCTCTTCATCTGAGAAGATGTCAAAACTGCTAAACTGAATATTATGTTTATGAAGAATTTCCACCATCTGCTTGCTGAAACCTGTACACAAAAAAAGAAAATAAAGCACTTAGCTTCTCTATCGAAACACATACACGTGATAATACATTAGTTCAGCATACATATGATCTACTGGACATATAGACACCTGCCTCTTATTTTGCTGGTGATTTAATTAGCATGGCTGACTAGTATACACAAAGAGAAAATATATTCCTGGATTCCCTTATTTGACCTTTAACCATATCACACATTCAGATGACTTAACTTTTTGACACAACAAGTATTAAAAAAAAAAAAGTGGTGTATTTATTAAAGCTCCTCTTCATTATCATGGACATTATTTTTTTGTCAAAAGAGAAACAGCACTAGCCAAAAAGCAGAGACCTGGGAGTGATGGTGCACACCTGTAATCTCAGCAACTGGGGAGACTGAGGCAAGAGGATCACTTGAGCCCTGAAGTCTGAGGCTGGAGTGAGCTCTGAGACTGCCACTGCACTCCAGCCTGCAGTCTGAGTAAACAGCAAGACCCTGGCTTTAAAAAAAAAAACAGAAATCGGAATCCCTGACACCGTCTCCCTCCACCCACCAAGGTGACACATGATGAGGCCATGGCCTCCACTCAGCACTTTCCTAGCAATCAGGAGACTGACCTGACACTCTGGACAGTCCCTCCCAGCCTTCCTATTGTGAATCTACGAGAATCAACTCTGGGCAGAGGAAAAAAAAATTCTACAATTGTTATTTTAACTACTACTTTACTATACTGAAAACCCAATAATGTTTCGTTTCTACTGCCATTTTACTACCTCCTGAGTACCCACTTCAGTAGTGCTCAATCTTCACTATCTCTAAGCAGGATAAATTAAAATCATGAAGGATGTGTTCTCCTGTAGTCTAAAATAGGCACAGTACATTGAATTTTAAAGCTGTCTTCTCTGTTATATATGAACCATCAATAGACTGACAGTATTCTTTCTCATCTCATGTTATAACTTGACAGTTTCTTTTTTAAAACTATTTACATTCCCTAAAGTATGTAATGTAATTTTTTTACTACACTATAGTGGCAATTTTATGTTCCATGATTTTATTATACTTTTGTGACACATTTTTATTCTGTACTTTTTTGACATCATCTTATTATGACATTAGAACTGAAGAACAAGAGTGTGAATATCAGTCTTTTATAAACCTATTAGTCTAGTCTGAAAAAAAGTATTTTTCTTTCCATAAGCTAATTCTTCTCCATTGTTCCCAATACTTTGTATGGTCCTACTCTTTAATGCCTCATTCTTCTCAAACATAGTTGTAATTCACTGGAAAAGAACCTATTCTTCAGATTCAAAATTTCTGTAAGACTTAGCAGTGTCAGCAATTATTTTTAAATACAATAAAACCATAAAATTCAATACAAGATTAATTGCAAGAATGGGCTTTACCTGATGTCACCCAAAAGCACATTTACTATTAAAACATGTATCTACAACTGAGCTGTAAACATTTTCCAAATCTGCAGTTTATTGAGATGAAGCACTAGTATTTATTTGTACAGCATGTAAGTTGCTTTTCCTACATCTGAAGTGTTAAGTTCATGTACAGCCTGAAGTAAAACACTGATTCTGAAATTTTTTTATTCATCTGGGAGTTCATTAGTAAACAGCTAACGGCTGATTGCTGATGGTTATTCTGTTGCCAATATATTAACTTATTTTTACTGTAACTGGTTGAGAAAAAAGCCTTATTTTAGCTTTAGGCAATTACATGCAGACTAGAAAGATTGATTGGTAGTGTTTCATTTTTAAGGGTTAAAGTGGCAGACTAGAAATGTTATGCTTAAGGATAAGATGGCAAGAAGGCTTTATTCTAATAACAAAATATTTACACACTTTTTTAAAGAAAAATGCATCCATGCAATAAAAACATTTAAATGTAGAAAAGTAATGTTTAACTACCACAGAATCCCCATTTCCATCCCCAGTCATTTCTACTCATGACATGAATAGGTGCCTAACACCACATCTCATCACTACCTAACAATAAACCCTAAAAAACATCTCTGAAACCTGCTGATTTTGTGGCTGATTTAAAAGTAAGAGCCTGGCTGGATGCATCTCACTGCAGGGGGGAATATCTCTGACTATGGTTCAAATGCCTTTTGCTTTCCTACAAGCTTTGTTAACTGAAACAGTTGTAAGAATTCACAAATAATTAACCTGCTCAAGGATTTAAGATGCTGTTTAAGATGACATACACCTCAGTGCTCCTGGAAACTCTTCCTAAAACAAGTGTTTTCCTGTCTTCATAAGGAGCACAGAATAAGGACAATTCAATTCTTTTTGACTGAGACCCTATCCACATGTCAGGCTCATAACACACTATACAATTCTGCAGGTAGACTCCACGTGGACGATAAATAGATGGAGATGACCTGTGCAGAAGCTGGGCTGAATCCAACAGGGCTCCAGGAGAGACCCTAAAAATGGCTTTCAAGGTTTTCTAGATATACAATTTAAATGTTATTCATTCATGTTTTTCTGATTAGCAGAAAGCAAGGTGGGGACCAGCTAATCAAAAAACAAATACTGTTATACTCCACAGTGGGAGTCCAGCAGTGTTACCAGAGGGTAGCACCTTCAAAGCTAATTTGGTACAAAATAAGGAAAGAAGAGCCACGTGAGTGTTCACAAGATTAGATGGCCAGTGCCTCTATAAAGGGGGCTTTGCTTACACTCTTCTCTAAAATGCCAACAGAAGAGCAAAAACAATGCTCTACTAAGCAGGCTTGGAAAGGAACAGCAAAGGGTTGAAGTGACTTATATTCCCATAAGAAAACAGTTTAAAAATATTTTCCAATTAATCCTAAGTAGGTATTTTATTAAAAAACAGCAACATCCTTAAATGATCTCTTTACTGTACATGACAAAAAGACATGTAACAGAAAATATCAGGAAACAGAAAAGCTCCTTGAAAATGTAGTTACAAAAATTATATAGAAAACAAGTACTTTAAAAGAAGAAACTGTAATTGTTAAATCATATGTAACTCAAAATCTTCTTTATTCTGTCTTTTATTAATTAAATATCTATGATACCATGTTGTCAGATGGCTCTGAAATGTTTTTGTTTTGTTTTTGTTTTTTGAGACAGAGTTTCCCTGTTGCCCAGGCTGGAGTGCAATGGTACGATTTCGGCTCACTGCAACCTCTGCCTCCCAGGTTCAAGCAATCTCCTACCTCAGCTTCCCAAGTGGCTAGGACTACAGGTGTGTGCCACCACGTCCAACTAATTTTTGTATTTTTAGTAGAGACAGGGTTTCACTATGTTGGCCAGGTTGGCCTCGAACTCCTGACCTCCAGCAATCCACCCACCTCAATATCCCGAAGTGCTTGGATTACAGGCATGAGCCACCACACCCAGCCCTGAAATGTTTCAAAGCTTCTTTTTTATTCTATTATTTGTACAGTCTTCCAAATGCCACTCTGTTAATATAAAAATGTCTAGAAGTAAATTCTAAATTGTTTAATAAAGTAAAAGGTAAGCAGAAAAACTATAATTTCTAAGTTTCTCTCTAATTTACTTGAATAATCATACAATATCTGCACTGAAAAGAACCTCCAAGACTGGCTCCACCCACAACAGCACTAGAAGGAATTAAAGGCACAAGGAGGGTACCTGACTTGTCCCCAAAGCTGCTAAGGCTGCAGGGTTGGCCTGAGGCTCACCTGGCATGACATCCAGTCTAGCACACTTCCCAGGACATCCTTCTCCTCTAAGCACCTTCCCCAAGCTTCCCCAAGCTTCCCCAAGCTTCCCCAAGCTTCCCCAAGCTCAGTGTTGCCAACTGCCCTTTCATTAGGTTAATCATTCAGAAAAGACTAAGACTACTACTGTTCAACTCCAAAGGAGAGAATACTGTAGAGATTCCACTGTAGGTATGCTTCACCCACATTTCACAGCCAGTACCTGAGATCTGAGTGAAGGTGCTGAATACAGTCCACTCGACTGAAGTGGTAAGTTCCCATTATTAGGCTACCACATAAAGTACAAGAAATGAGTCTCATGTTTCATGGGAGAAGGTGAATCTGAACCATTTGCAACCCCCATTAAAAAGAAAATAACAAACACAACAGAGACTATCTGTTGCTACCTTTAGTTTAGTACAGACCAAGTTAGCTTTACAAAACATAAATAGTAGGCAAACTACTGGCAAGGAAATTTTTAGGCAGAACTAAGAGATACTTTTAAGACAGAATTCATCATGAAACTTTATTTTTAAAACTACACATTATCATAACCTAATATGTAATTTAATAACCCTACAGGGAAGAATTTAGAATTAAATTCACACTGGAAGCTTCGCTATCTTTGTAAAGTCACAGTGGACATGCTGTAATCATATCAAGAGCATACTCAATGTTACTGCCCCTATCTTAATAAATTCCCTGCTGTGTACTTGATACAAATACTCTTAGAGTCTCGACAGCATCATCAAATGGTATTAAATGTTCAATTACGCAGCATACTAATGTAGTATTAGGCACAGTAAAAAGAAAATAACATAAACCCCGTACCAGAGGGGTCAAATAACTCTAAAACTTACTCAAGGACAAAATTACAAGCAACCATGTGTACAGAAAATAAGAGTGACTACAAGCCAAGAATTTGGCATCCTTCCATTACTAGCAGCTATAAACTGGAAATGACAGCAATGGGGGAAGAGAATCATTAGATAGTGATGACACAGGGAAGGCAAAAGCACACAGGGTGGACACAAAAACACGATGAAAATTCTGCAAATTTTTTAATTGCTGAAATTTTTTAATTGCAAAATTTTTAATTGCTGAAACTAAACTAGGTGAAAAATAGGAGGCTGACAAGAAAGAAAAGGCAACTGCTAACAGCAAAAGTAGCCAGTAACAGGCAAAAGGCCTATTAACGGAGACAGCAATGTGGTAGTTGGAACCTAATCCTAACTCTGCTTACCAGGTGACCTTGGGCAAGTCACCTCTATCTTTGAGTCTGAGGACTTACATATAAAACAAAACTCTGAATTAGATGAGTTCTGAGGCTCCTTTTGGTTCCAACACTGAGTCTATAACGCAAACTAATTCTTATCACCTAATCATAGAGTGTCCTTGGGAATTACAGCCTTTCTGATTTTCTAAGGGTATGTGAACACAAGTATAAAATGTATGGTATAGCTTGGAAAGAGGATGCCCAACTCAACCATATCCTATTTTGGGAAAGCACCCATTTGTTTATATTATCTTAAAGGCAGCTTCTTACCACAGCGTGGTTCTTGAGGAGTTCCTTTCATAAACAGCATGCAGGGGGCAGCATGAGTCAATTTCTTCAAGCGAAGGTTGAGATCTTCTTTAAGACGTTCATTAGTGCTGGGTGGGAAGCAGCCACTAGATGCATGTCGCTGAACTTTTTTGGTTAACTCTGGGGCATGTGCACCATCTAATCGGTCGATTTTCTGAGAATTCTAAAGTTTAAAAAGTTATTTAGAATACGTGCAGCATTCCAAACAGTTACATAGTTCAAATTTTTAAAGGAAACAGCAGTATTACTGGAGATGTGAAAAAAGAAACCCTCATTGCCAACTGCCTGCACTGCAACTCAGTGTTAGAAATACATAATAATTTTTTTCTTTTCTTGGATAAACACTGAGAAAATACTGCGACATCTCAAAGTCAAATCAGGTCAGTCTAGACAAATACAAAAAAGACTGCCCCCACACTTGCTGGGATGAATCTGTTACTAAGTATAAATGAGGTATTTGGGGAACTACCATAACACCACGGGTGCCCAGAAGCTCAGATTTGCACCTGCTTCCTAGAGTCATTCATCAAACCAGAACCAGCCAGAGGTTCCATTATGTCCAGGCACATGCTCTAAACAACCAATTCAACCAACTCAGGTAGCACTGGGGTTCCACAGCCACATATCTGGATTTTGATCAAGAAGCTCTGATTCTGGCTGCTGGCACTACACAGTCCATGCCACTTTCCTAAGATGTTGGCAAGCAGCTGGCATGGTCTTCTTTCTCAGCATTGGTGCAAAAACTGAGACTATCAGAAGAAAGGCAAAGGGCCAGAAACAGCCAAATAACCTAATATTCGGGGATTAGACAGAGGGTAAAAAAACAAACAGGTAGCCCCACGGCACCCTATAAATGGATGATCTCTTGCGCCACCTTTATACTTACCTTGAAAAACAGAAAAGTGGGAACAGAGCTAATTTCATATTTTTCAGATACTTCAGGAACACCTTCAGCTTCCAACTTTAAAATGAAAGAATTCAAACTTGATTATTACAAGGTCCTTTTTTTACTACTTCAATATGTAAATCAGTTTCACATGCATTATCCCTTCAAGTTGCTGGCATTTTTAAAGAGTATGGTACAAAAGTTTATGACACATTTACATTTAAATGAGACTCACTGGACTGGCATGTCATCCACTGAGTCTGCAGTGTCAAAACAGGTTCAGAGGTTTTTATTTTGTTGCACATTTCAAAAGATGCCTGGAGGCTGTGAATAAAATTTTTGGTGCACTAGTGACCTAGTAAATTTTCAATCATATGCAGCTACTACTATATTGAAATCCATAAATCACTGACCCCAGTTATGTCATGATTACAGTGCTTATTTTCTGCCCACAGCAATTCTTGCTGTTTGCTCTATTGACTAATTTCAAGAGGCAGTACATCATGACTGACAGTTGCAGCCTTCTGCAAATTATGAAGCAAAAAGGACTATTTCTTCAATAAACTATTGATGTCTGATAAATTTTGCTTGTAACTCCTGCAAGGCTGCTGGACACTAGGCAGATTCCTTGCTAGGTTACTTGTTTCCAGTCTATTTATAATGCAAATGCCTTTTAAATAAGATGATTGCATTGTGTTTGATAATTTCCTTGAGGCCCCTCAACAAGACAGGATGTGATATCTGATGCATGAATTTAAAACATATTTAGTAACACAATTTCTAAATAATTAGAGCACAGGGCCGGGCGGGGTGGCTCACGCCTGTAATCCCAGCACTTTGGGAGGCCGAGGCAGGTGGATCATCTGAGGTCAGGAGTTCAAGACCAGCCTGACCGACATAGAGAAACCCTGTCTCTAAAAAAATAATAATACTAATAATAATAAGAGCACAATTACTGCAAGCTATTTATGTAGGTCTTTATAAATGATATACTTTGAGAAATACCAAGATATATCCTTCCCTCATAGGACTGTCAATTTAATATAAACTTTTTGAAACCAATAAAAATCTGTATTCACATTATACCTACAGGAAATAAAATTTATTGATAAATTATATTGTTAAACGTTTTTAAAATATATACACTATATTTTTCCAACAGTGAAACATTTCCACTGGGCTTGAAAGACTATTTTTATCTAGAGCCTTACCCGGTCAGGTTATATCTACCCAAACAAAGCTTGCAGACAAAGTGGGAAGCAGAGTTATCTGTCTTTGGTTTTTATCTTCTATCTGCTACATTCTTGGGTGCTCTTTCACTATCTTAATTTTTAATTTTTTAGAAAACACTTTTGCTGACATTTTGGTATCTTTCATCTGACCATCCATATCCAATGTTCTCATTCAAACATTACCCGCATCATGGTTTATGATCAGAAACTCTGGTCCTACTGTCTAGTGGCACTTTGAGTCTTTCATGCTATAAATGCAGCATAAGGAGGGAGGATTTTATGGGGAAATGCATTTCATCTCTTTCACCTGTATTTTAGTTGGTGTTTGACGAAAGGAAAGAGGAAAGCTAATACGAATTATACTATTTGTACCAAATCTTTGGGATTCATTGACAAATTCAGTTCTGGGTGGTGTATTATTAAAAAGAAACAGAAAACTTTGTTTCCTAAGCTGAAGGTCTAGTTGATATATCTGACTTGTGATGATTGTTTATGCACTGTCTTTCGAATGAATTTGCTTTCAAAATAAATGAAGAGCAGCTTTCCTTCTTTCCTCTTTTTTTTTTTTCTTTTCTTTTTTTTTTAAGTGTTCAGGTGTGGCATGCTCAGAGGTTCCTGCTGGATTCCAGCTGGAGTGGTGTGATACCCTTCTTTTGCAGCTGTTCGTGTCTTCCTTTTCGTATCTACCAAAGTGGAGACAACTACATGAACCCAAAGATACACAGTACCTACTTAATTCCAACTGACGGGAGACCAGAGAATTTGCAAGTGGATGGTTTGTTATTACTGTAAATAAAAAGAGGGCATCGAAAAAAAAAAAAAAAGAAAACACTTTTGCAGGGCCGGGTTCAGTGGCTCACGCCTGTAATCCCAGCACTTTGGGAGGCCTCGGTGGGCGGATCACGAGGTCAAAAGATCGAGACCATCCTGGCCAGCATGGTGAAACCCCATCTCTACGAAAAATACAAAAATTAGCTGGACGTGGAGGCACACGCCTGTAGTCCCAGCTACTTGGGAGGCTGAGGCAGAGAATCGCTTGAACTCAGGAGGTGGAGGTTTCAGTGAGCCAAGATTGTGCCACTGCATTCCAGCCAGTTAACAGAGCAAGACTCTGTCTCAAAAGATAAAAAAATACAAGAAGAAAACCCTTTGGCAACAGCATTTTTAATTATTTCCATTTTTAAATGTACTTATATGAAAATTCTATAAGTTTTAAATCAACAGTCAAATAATCTGAAAAAAAGAACAAAAAGATAAAGCATTCTGAGACAGCTATTTAGAACAGACTCTCAAAAGTTTTAAAGACATTTGTGCTATTTTCTTTCACATACACAACAGCACACTCAGATCAAAGATGACCAGAAAAGCTGATGACTAGGGCATGCCTACACTACTACCCTCCAGCTCGTTATTTTCTGTCTTTCAACTAACATCTATGGAGTGCCCACTATGCACCGGGCATTGTGCAAGGATCAGAAAAGGGTCCTTCCTTTAGTACTACTGAATTCTAACCAAAAAGTAATACAAATCCAAAAAAGGGTAATACTAAGTAGAAGGAAGGTAACATGGTCTTAAACCAGAACAAAACAGGTAGCACCCTGACTCAGAAAAACAACTTCCTATCTTCTTTTAAACCTGGTCTCTTAGCCGAGCATGATGGCGGATGCCTGTAATCCCAGCTACACAGGAGGCTGAGGCAGGAGAATTGCTTGAACCTAGGAGGTGTAGGTTGCAGTGAGCTGAGATCACACCATTACACTCCAGCCTGGGAGACTGAGTGAAACTGTCTCAAAAAAAAAAATATCTGATTCTTCTTATATTCCTGCTGGTTTCCAGCAGAGCAGCAATTCTTCTGGGAAGCAAATGACCTCTTACAATTCCTGCTGAAGGTTGAGAACTGCCACAACTGCCTCCACTCAATCAGCTCCCAGAAAGAGATCTTCGTAACACAGAGGCAATGGTAACAGACAAATCTTCAGAAGAAGGGACCAGGAATCCCATTAAGGCAAAAGAGTTCCCCAGAAGATCAAGGGCATCTGAAGTCCTAAATTCCTGCAGCACTAAAATTCATTAGAAATATTTTTGTTGGATTTAACATAATAGTTTTAACAATGAAAATAGAAAATAAATATGTAAATATGTTTAAAGGATCTGCATTCAGAAGAGCTCAAAAGATGATGAGAAATAGCTATCATTCAGGGGTGACCTACTCTGTGCCATAAGCCATGAGAAGGCCTTAACATGAAACAGCCCAGCCTACCTACAGACAATTTTGAAAGGTGCAAAATTTTAGCATGTTATCATTTCAACTTAATAAGTGGTTCAAAAGGAGGTGCGATGGTTGTTTAAGGTTTCAACTTGACTGGGTTAAGAGATATCCAGACAGCTCTTAAAACATCACTTCTGGGCACGGCTGTGAGGGTATTTCAGGAAGAGACAGGCATTTGTATCAGCAGAGTGAGTAAGGAAGATCCATTCTCACCCACTATGGGGGGACACCAACCAACAGGTTGATGGCCTGAAAAGAACTAAAAAAAAGCAAACTCTGTCTTTCTCCCCTCATTCTCTCTCTCCCTCCCTCTCCTCCACACACATGCCCGCCCCCACCCCCACCCCTCCTGCCCTCTCTCTCCCTCCTGGAGCTGGGCTATTCACCTTCTCCTGTCTGTGGACATCAGAGCTCTAGGTTCTCCAGCCGTTAGACTGCAGGACTTGCTCCAGCGGCCCCCCCCGGGTTCTCAGGCCTTCAGACTTAGACTGAGCTAGGCCACCAGCTTCCTTAATTCTCCAGTGTGTGGAGGGCAGATGGTGAGACTTCTCAGCCTCCTAAATCCCCCTCTCATCTATCTGTACCTACCCTATTAGTTAGTTCTGTTTCTCTAGAGAACCCTAACACGGAAGGTAACTTGGGTAACCTGCCCAAAGATACATGGCTAATAAATGGCAGAGCTGAGAAAGAAAACCAAGTTTGTTTGACTGTAAAATCTGTGCTTTTATCATTATACTATGGTTTTTTCTACTACTACAATCAAAAAGAAAGATTACATGTCAAAGTAGGATTTATACACGACTTCAAGACCAATCAAACATGAACATTTCCAAAACAGAATCCAGATAAAATGCCTCAAGTGGAAACCACTTGCTTCCTACACCAAGAATCCAAACTTTGGGACCAGTCCCACCGGCTGTGTCTTTGTAGAAGGAGAGAAAGTGCAAGAGAGGCATCAGGTAAATCCAGAGGTGGGGACTCCTCTCTCTGTTCTACTTTTATTGAGCAGGGGTCATCAGGGACCACTATGATAGTAACAGCGAATAGCTACAATTTACTCTGGGTCAGACACTGTTCTAAGTGTGCTTCATGTGTAGACTTATTTAACCCTCACAATAAAAGGAACTGTCCTTAACATCCATTTTACAGAAGAAACTGGAACTTACAGAGGTTCCATAACTTGGCCTAGATCGCTGCCATGGTTTGAATGTGTATGTCCCTCCTAAATTCATATGCTGGAAATTAACATCCAAGGTGATAGCAATTAAGAAGGGCCTTTGGGAGGTGATTAGGCCATGAAACCTCTGCCCTCATGATGGGAATAGTGCCATGATAAAAGGGTTTGAGGCTGGCGAGTCCCTTTTTTGCTCTTCTTCTCCTGCTGCCCTGTGAGGAACACAGCAACAAGGTGCCATCCTGGGAGCAGAGAGCAAGCCCTTGCCAGACACTGAATCTGCTGGTGCTTTGATCTTGGACTTCCCAGCCTGTAGAACTGTGAGCAATAAATCTGTTACTTAAAAATTGCTCGGTCTAGGCCAGGCACAGTGGCTTACACCTGTAATCCCAGCACTTTGGGAGGCCAAGGTGGGAGGAATGCTTGAGCTCTGAAGTTTGAGGGTGCTGTGAGCTATGACCATGCCACTGTACCCTAGCCTGGGTGACAGAGTGAGACCTATCGCTTAAAAAGATCTCTCTTCCTTAGATATACCCTTCCAGCCCAACATAAATAAAGTAACCCACCTATCCCAGTTCCCATCTTTCACAGCCTATTTATTTCTTTTGTAGAACTTATAACTACCTAAAATTACCTTGATAACATATATGACTACTATTTGTTGTCTGTGACCCTTAGTGTTATGTTCTGTATCCTCAGTGCCTAGACTACTGTGTGGCATTTAATGTTTGATAAATAAATTTTGATGGAATACTAAAAAAAGGTTGTCACTATACCTAAGCCAAGAATGAGGATGGCCACTTGCCAATGATGGCACTGAGGTGCAAGACTAAGGAGAGAACACTTAAACCTGTTATTCAGGGACATTTGGTTAAACCTCATAAAGAGACTTCCTTCTACTCTGTAATGTGTGATATTAAAAAAAAAAAAAAATAGAATTTCAG
This sequence comes from Ateles fusciceps, assembly GCA_036589455.1. Lineage (NCBI taxonomy): Eukaryota > Metazoa > Chordata > Mammalia > Primates > Atelidae > Ateles > Ateles fusciceps. The sequence goes on along the minus strand of JAZHEH010001784.1, from coordinate 6,166,434 downwards.
CTGGACGAGGTGGCTCATGCCTGTAATCCCAGCACTCTGGGAGGCCAAGGCAGGCAGATCACGAGGTCAGGAGTTTGAGACCAGCCTGCCCAACATGGTGAAACTCCATCTCTACTAAAAATAAAAAAATGAGCTGGGCATGGTGGCGCACACCTGTAATCCCAGCTACTTAGGAGGCTGGGGCAGGAGAATCACTTGATCCAGGAAGCGGAGGTTGCAGTGAGCCAAGATCAAGCCACTGCACTCCAGTCTGGGCAACAGAGTGAGACTCTGTCTCAATACACACACACATAAATATATATATATATATATATATTTTTCTTTTTTTTTTTTTCAAAATCAAAATCCTTGTCAGACAGCCAAATATAAATTTCAAAACAGAAATTTAAATTAATAGTTTTGATAACTTCTTTAAAGTTTTGCCAAACTTAGCCCAGAAACAGCTAACAAAACCATGTTAATTGTGGATTTTTTAAATTACCAAGATAGCACAGATAAAAATCTACAGTCTTTTTAAGATTTAACAATTCTACCAGAATTATCTGAGAGGCATTTTTAGAGTCCCTTCCTAGAGAACAAAATCCAATATACGCTAAGATGCCAAATAAATTGGCCAACATTCTTTGACACTGAAAAACTGGAATTCTACTAGGTAGCTTGTACCTGGTTATGCAGCTAGTTGGTACCCTTTTAAGATTGCCCAACACTATCTGTTTACATATAATAATTATACAGACACTCAGAAATTAAACATATACATTTACATTTATAATAATTGTATATACCTTTAGAAATTAAACAGTGCAATCTGTATCTTTAAGATAGTCACACTTTCAAAATAAGGATAAATTAAACCATAAAGATTCCTGTTTTTTAAGAAGCAAAAATTCATTTAAATATGTAACTCCTCCATACCCTTGATCAGATATTTTAAATTACAATGAACATAAAAAGCAAGTACAGCCGCTACTATATAACAAAATTAATGTCAAATGACATACAATAGTATAAAATCTCACCAACCAGCTATTTGGTAAGTCTGATTTTGAGAATGTTTGCACTGAAGTACATGATATGGTAAAGTGAGTACACCACCGCCTAGCAGGAGGGGGAGTACTAAGCTAAACTGAAGTGGGATCAGGAAGGCTTACATGGAAAGCAGGAGCCACCAGAACAAAGGAAAGTGTTTTTGTTGTTGTTGTTGTTGTTGTTTTTAATGAAAACCTGACAAGGTAAAGGTCCCTATCTCAAGTATCTCACTATCTAGTCAAGGAGGCAATGAAAAGAGGAATTAAATGACAATACAGACAAAAATACGGGACATTTCCTGATCCAACCAACGAATGGCACAGACTAAGTCCAAAGACCAAAAAAAAAAAAAAGATACAGGAAAAAATTGCTAAGATTTCACACAAAATAGACTTGATTTGGATCTCAAATACAACCAGCAGCAGGCACCCAGCAAAGCCTTGTGCTGTTCTTCCTCTCTCCCACCCTCTCTGCCAGACACCATATTTTAGAAGATTCTATCAGTTAATTAAATGATAAAGGTATACTCCTATTTTAGGTAAAGACACAAACAAGGATCAGTATGAGAGAAAATACTGACTATGTAATTTGAAAATAAAAGGCACTAAGACATTTTAACTATTCCATTTTATTCTGAATAAATATAAGGTTTCTCTAAGACTTTTTCTTTTTTTTTTTTTTTTCAGACAGAGTTTCACTCTGTCGTGCAGGCTGGAGTAGAGTGGTGCGATCTCAGCTCACTGCAACCCCCACCACCCAGGCTGAAGCTCTTACTGGCCTCCTGAGTAGCTGGGATTATAGGCGTGCGCCACCATGCCTGGCTAAATTTGTATTTATTTAGTAGAGACGGGGTTTCACCATGTTAGCCAGGCTGGTCTTGGACTCAAACTCCTTTTAGTGATAGAAATACCACATCATTTCCTCTGTTCCCTTGGAGGTGTGACAGACTCAGGATTGAGCCCAGGAAAGCTCACTAGATATGGCAGTGACTCAGGTAAATGGAATACCACCCATTATAAACACGGCACCCAAATGGAGTACGGATGCACTTTTTAATTTTTTTTTTTTAAGAGACAGGGTCTCACTCTGTCACCCAAGGTGGAGTGTAGTGGCACAATCACAGCTCACTACAGCCTCCAACTCCTAGGCTTAAGCAATCCTCCCACTCCAGCCTTCCAAGTAGCTGGGACAACGGGTGTACACAGCTAGGTTTTTAAATTTTTATTCTGTAGAGATGAAGTCTCACTATGCTGCTCAGGCTGGTCTCGAACTCCTATTCTTAAGCAATCCTCCCACTCAGGCCTCCCAAAGCAGCCTCCCAAAGTGCCAGGGTCACCGGTGTGAGACACTGTACCCCACCCTGATAAACTTTACAAGCACATCATCGATACAGAGAATGAGGGATTCAGATGCAATGAATGTGCAAACCTTGTCTTTCAGCATTCAATTCTAATGAGCACAAACTAACTACTCTGACCAAAAATGGGTGACTAACTCTTCTAAGGTGTTATTTTACCAGCTCCTACAAAATAAGAAATCGCTGACAGTCACAAAAATTTACAATCTGTTGAAAAATACCTAGTTTATGATCACTTATTTAAATGATTTTATAAATCCCAGTCACAAAAATGAACTGATCCCTTTAATTCACAAGCCAAAAATGCCAAACTATTTTATCATTAAAAAAAAAAGACTGAAGGGCAAAGTGGCTCACGTCTGTAATCCAAGCACTTTGGGAGGCCAAGGTAGGCAGACTGCTTGAGCCCATGAGCTCAAGATCAGCCTGAGCAACATGGCAAAACCCTATCTCTACAAAAAATACAAAACTTAGCTGGGCATGGTGGTACACACCGGTAGTCCCAGCTACTCAGGAGGCTACAGTGGGGGAAACTGCTTGAGCCTAGAAGGTAGAGGCTGCAGTGAGCCACGATCACACCACTGCACTACAGCCTGGCCAAGAGTGAGACCTTGTCTCCAAAAAAAGACTAAGAAATCAAATAGACACAAGATGAAGTAGAAGAACATCAGTTCATACTCTAGAACTTTCCAAAAACTCTCATTAACAAAAAGAAAGCTGTTTTAAAATGAACTACATTCCTCTCTTTTTATGACATAGTCTCACTCTATGAGACTATGGCCAGGCAAAATTGGCCAGGCGCAGTGGCTCCCAGTCACTCAGTGGTGTGACTGCCTTGACACCCGAGCTCAGGGGATCCTCCCAAGTAACTGGGACTACAAGTGCACGCCAACACGTACAGTTTTGTCAGATATTTTTCCTTTTTTTTTTTTTTTTCAGACAAAGTCTCTCTCCTCCCCCCACCGCCCGGCTAAAGTGCAACGGTGCGATCTCAACTCACTACAACCTCTGCTTCCCAGGTTCAAGTGATTCTCTTGCCTCAGCCTCCCAAGTAGCTGGGATTACAGGCGCCTGCCACCAGCCAGATAATATCCGTATTTTTAGTAGAGACAGGGTTTCACCACGTTGGCTAGGCTGGTCTCCAACTCCTGACTTCAGGTGATCCGCCTGCCTTGGCCTCCCAAAGTGGTGGGATTACAGGCATGAGCCACCGCACCCAGCCAGTTTTTCTTTTGTAGAAATGGTCTTGCTCTGTGTGTCAGGCTGGTTTTGAACTCCTGGCCTTAAGCAATCCTCCCACCTGAGCCTCAAGAGGTGTTGGGATTAGAGGTGTGAGCCACAGCACCCAGCCTGCAGGCCTCTCTTACTGGGAAAGACCAATGATATCTCATTCTACTTCTCTTTCGCTTACCATTGTTCAGCAAGTGGCTTTTAATTAGCTACCTTACAAATGCCATGCACATTACCTTTGCCCTTAATGATGTCTAATGAAAGAAAAACTACGTTATAGAGGGAATTTCTGGAAAGTGATGACTCCTGGAAGAATGACCAATCTTATGCTGTCATCATCCTCATGAGTGGCAGGTGCAGTCAGACTCAGGCATCCCGCACAACCCAAAAGCACTGAGGGCTCCTCCAACCTTTGGCTCACAGAGATACTTAAGCACTTGAACAACGTAAAATCTCACTGCCAAGTGTGGTAACAAGGCGAGAAGTAATTCTATAGCCACTTTAAATAAATCATTCAGATAGCAGTGAAGAACAATGAGTTGCCTAAACCAGTAACATGATACACATAAAAGCAGACTTAGAACAATTACCATCATCTTGATTAATCTTGTGATTGAAATGTTTAATCATTCATTTCACTTGTAATCATTATCTTTGATCACTGACCAAACATGCAGTTTTAATGTACCCTTCTATTATTTATATTGGACATTTTAGGGTTACAATCTAAAGTTACATTATACATTTCATTGGAATTTCAAATAAGTCCTTAAATTTTAAAAAGCTAACCACTATATTCACATCTGCCCTCTTTGCATAAAGAAACACTAGAAGGATTCATACAAAATTAATACAAGTAGTTACTTATGTGGTGGGACACAAGGGTGACAAGGAAGGAATGGGGTGAGCCTTCTGAATGGACACCTCTCTAGAGTGTTTGGAATGTTGAGTCATCTGAGTACAATACCTATTCAAAGCAAACTTACCAATACAGAAACTGCCTGAACATTTTATCACCGACTATACAAATGAATTATCCTGTCAGAATTCTGTGTTTTTCAGTTTACATAAAAAGAGGCATACAGACCAATACACCTGATGTTATTTTTAACCCCATATACGAGTATATTGGCTAACATGTACTCTGAACTCACCAATTCTTGTTTTAAAAAGTAAGACTTTGGTTTTTCATTTGTTTTTTAAATCTTAAGGACTCAGGCTTTGGAATACAAGGTGCATCTCCCCTCCCCATAATTCATTTCTAAGACTCTCCACACATATTTTGGCCCTGTTGCCTAAACCAGTACTAAGTCCTGAATAATAACTTTAACATGCTAAACTAATTGAGTTAATTCACAGTCACAACTACTGCTTTCCTAGTAGGTATGCACTCAAGAGACAGCACGAATGTAGGAATGCACAAAACCAGAATGAAAAACACAAGAGGCAAGGAAGAGACTGACTGGCTTCCCTCTTCCTCTGCATTCTCAACACGTTAGAAAGACTTTCACCTTCATCTAAAGCAAGATAGCAACTTCCTGTTCCCTGGTCCCTAGCAGCCTTTACATACCCTTTCTTATTCTCCACAGCACACCTAGCTTTTCAATAACATAATCTCTGTTACTATTTTAAATGTCTTAAAACCACAGTTACCCACAGGGAACGAACTCTTCTGCCTGTGCACTCCACATCTCCAACCCACAGCTACCTTGACATTTAATAGTCATGCCCCATACCCAAGGATGGTCGAGGGAAAATGTACATAAGAAACGCAAAATTGGCCAGGCGCAGTGGCTCCCAGCACTTTGGGACGCCGAGGCGGGAGGACCACCTGAGGTCAGGAGTTCGAGACCACCCTGACCAACATGGAGAAACCCTGTCTCTAAAAAATACAAAAGTAGCCAGGCGTGGTGGCACACACCTGTGATCCCAGCTACTTGGGAGGCTGAGGCAGGAAAATCGCTTGAACCCGGGTGGTGGAGGTTGCAACAAGCCGAGATTGCGCCACTGCACTCCATCCTAGGCAACAGAGCGAGACTCCGTTTCAAAAAAAACAGAAATGCAAAATTATTTAAACATTTTTAAGAATAATTTGCAAAAATCGGCCTGATGTGGTGGCTCACGCCTATAATCCCAGCACTTTGGGAGGCTGAGGTGGGCACATCACCTGAGGTTGGGAGTTTGAGACCAGCCTGAACAACATGGAGAAATCCCGTCTCTACTAAAAATACAAAATTAGCCGGGCATGGTGGCACATGCCTGTAATCCCAGCTACTCAGGAGGCTAAGGCAGGAGAATCGCTTGGACCCATAAGGCAGAGGTTGCGGTGAGTCGAGATCATGCCGTTGCACTCCAGCCTGGGCAACAAGAGCAAAACTCTGTCTCAAAAATAAAAAAAGAATAATTTGCAAAAATAACAGATCCCACACCAATTACAGGTATTTGGAACTCCACACCACTCCTTCTTTATACTAGTTAATAAAATCTAATCTTTCATTGGTGTGTTTTGTTTTGTTTTGTTTTTTGGTTGAGTCTCGCTCTGTCACCCAGGCTGGAGTGCAGTGGCACGACCTGGGCTCACTGCAACCTCTGCCTCCTGGGTTCAAATGATTTTCCTGCCTCGGCCTCCCACATAGCTGAGATTACAGATGCCCACCACCACGTCCAGCTAATTTTTGTATTTTAGTAGAGACAGGGTTTCACTAAATTGGCCAGGCTGGTCTCAAACTCTTAAACTCAGGTGATCTGCCTGCCTTAGCCTCCCAAAGTGCTGAGATGACAGGCATGAGTTACCACACCCAGCCCTAATCTAACCCATAAATCAGAATTAAATTCATAAAAGACATGACACTGAAATATAAATACCTTCACAAATGAAACCTGAGGGTGTTCTTTAGCTAACTCTGCCATAACTTCGTTCATCTGTGCACATTGTGGAGCCCATGGTGCCCAGAAATGGACCACAAGGAGGGACCTGTAAATCAATTAAATGCATTGATTTAAAATTATACCAATTTTGGAAACAAATACTGATATAGATTAAATGACGAAAAAGGAAAAAAGAAAACCTTTAAAAGAACTGCCTGAATTTTTTCGTACTGCTAGAATTTTGCTGTATACAACATTGGAATACAAAAGGACTCTGCAAGGTCTTAAGACTCTTTCAGATAAATTTTCAAGTCAATGATATTTCAAGTCAAGCCCATATGAAGTACATCTGAATATTCATCCACCTCAATTAAAAGTCACGTAAATCACTGCTGGAGTATAAATTAGTTCAACCATTGTGGAAGGCAGTGTGGTGATACCTTAAGGATCCAGAACCAGAAATACCATTTGACCCAGCAATCCCACTACTGGGTATATACCCAAAGGATTATAAATCATTCTACTATAAAGACACATGAACACATGTTTATTGCAGCACTATTTACAATAGCAAAGACTTGGAACCAACCCAAATACCCATCAATGATAGACTGGATAAAGAAAATATGACACATATATACCATGGAATACTATACAGCCATAAAAAGGAATGAGTTCATGTCCTTTGCAGGGGCATGGAAGAAGCTAGAAGCCACCACTCTCAGCAAACTAACACAGGAACAGAAAACTGCATGTTCTCACTCATGAGTTGAACAATGAGAACACACGGACACAGGGAGGGGAACATCACACACCGGGGTCTGTAAGGGGGTTGGGGTAAGGGGAGAGAAAGCATTAGGACAAATACCTAATGCTTGTAGGGCTCAAAACCTAGATGACAGGTTGACAGTTGCAGCAAACCACCATGGCACATGTATACCTATGTAACAAACCTGCATGTTCTGCACATGTATCCCAGAACTTAAAGTAAAAGAAAAAAAAGCCAGGTAAATCAACCATATTTTCAGACCCCTGAGGAAAGTGGAAACTGAATTTCTGTATTAAATGGCACAATGTTTGTGAAAAATGGTTGTAGACACATTATTACAATTATTTACTTTTTAAATGTGGTATAGTGATGAAGAGACATAACCCTGACCATAGAAACAGCAATAAATGATGAAAATGAAGGCATGCCAGTAGAAAAACGAGAAAAAGAACAGAACTGCTTTTCACAAAGACATTCTCTTATACTTTTTAATATTATGCTACAAAAGATTTTTCTAGGCCGGGCACAGTGGCTCACACCTATAATCCCAGCACTTTGGGAGGCCGAGGCGGGCGGATCACTTGAGGTCAAGAGATCGAGACCGTCCTGGTCAACATGGTGAAACCCCGTCTCTACTAAAAATACAAAAAAATTAGCTGGGCGTGGTGGCACACGCCTGTAGTCCCAGCTACTCGGGAGGCTGAGGCAGGAGAATGCTTGAACCCGGGCAGCGGAGGTTGCAGTGAGCCGAGGTCGCGCCACTGCACTCCAGCCTGGCGCCTGGTGACTGAGTGAGACTCTGTCTCAAAAAAAAAAAAAAAAAATACAAAAAATTAGCCAGGTGCATTGGTGCACACCTGTAATCCCATCTACTCAGGAGGCTGAGGCTCAATCGTTTGAGCCTGGGAGGCAGAGATTGCAGTGAGCTGAGATCGCACCACTGCACTATAGCCTGGGCAGCAGAACAAGACTCCATCTCAAAAAAAAAAAAAGATTTTTCTAGGCCAGGCAAGGTGGCTCATGCAAGTAATCAGCATTTCGGGAGGCTGAAGTAGGAGGATCACTTGAGCCCAGGAGGTCGAGGTTGCAGTGAGCCATGATTATACCACTACACTCCACTGTGGGCAACAAAGCAAGACCCATTTAAAAAAAAAAATTCTGAACATTTACAGTATGAACACACAGAATAGCAGAGTAACAACTTGTATCTATTTTAGTTAATTTTCACACAAAATTATCTTGGCAAAGACATCTACAGGCATATCCAACTGAAAAATCCTTCAGTTTTACAGAATTCGGCTCAAATATACCACCTCCTAAAAAACTCTGAACAATCACGAACAGAATATGTTCCATGATGAAAAGAACCAAGGACAACTAACCTGTGAGTAAAGAAAGGAATAACTGTAAAAATCAATCAAATAATACCAGTGAGAAAGAATGAGCTTACAATAAAGTGTCAGGAAAGCAGAAGCAAAGAGCAGCATTAGGATTTCAAAGGTAGAGGGGGCAGGATTTGGTGACAGATGAGGCACAATCTACAGCTGGCTCCAAATTCTGGCTTAGAGGCTGATGGTTAGTGGTGGCACTATGTCTCAAATCATAGTGCAGAAGCGGCCAACCTGAGGGAAGGAAGTTTAATGGGCTATTAGTACGACGTCTAGAGTTCAGGGGAAGAAGTCTGCACTTGATATGCAGATTTGGGAATCAAGAAAGGAACCGTGCCAGCACCACACTGCAAAGGGATACAGAGGGACACAGAAGAGACCCGAGGTCAGCGACTCAGGGGCTTATCAATATCAAATTAGGACAGATGGAGGAGAAGGAACTCATGTAGTGAAGCAGAGAAGGGGTCTAAAGCGATACTGGAAGATTAAAGGGTCTCACAGAAGTCAAGAGAAGAGCATCAAGAGGGAGTGACAATCATCCAATGCAGCAGGAAAGGGCAACTAACAGAGAGAGTAACTTCAATGGAATAGCAGAAGCACAGGTCAGACTGCAGTCTACTGGGAACGGAAGTGAAGATGAGGAAGCAGAGATCCACTCTAAGAGATCTGTACAGGCAGAGGAAAAGACAAAATGAAGGAATGGCATTTTTAATATATGAAAATTTTCATATGTTTACTTTGCCTGGGGATAGTGCAAATGGAAACGGTAATGTAGACACAAGACAGCTGAGGACACAAGGACTCAGAAGGGGCAGGAGAGGGGAAATCCAGAGCAGAGAATAGCTTACCTTGCAGAAGAAGAAGGGCAGTCTCCTCTGAGTCAGGAGCCACGGAATTAAGAATGGGTAAGGCTATGAAAAAATGGTATGTGTTGGGAAAGGTGGGAGTGGAAGGAGGGCTCAGGGAGATGCTACCTGAAGTCCTGTTTCTCTCAGGTGGGAAGCAAAGTCATTTGCTGAAACATAGGAAAACAGAGTGCAGAGACCACTGGTAGAACTGATGAAGGGAGAGTGTCCACAGGCACACAAAAGGAAAGCAGGAAGCTCCAAAGAAAGACCCACCTAAGGCAGGGAAGGACACACTGTAGAGGCCCCTAGCCACTGCGTGTTAATTTGCATCCCACACAACTCAGCAGCTTCAATGGTTGAGTAGGTAGGTGGGGCCTCAGGTCCAAGACAGAGACTACACTGTTTCAATCAAGCACTGTTTCATCTTCCTCCTGTGCATTCAGCTAGATTACATTTTTCAGTCTTCCTTGTAGTTTTCTGGGGCCCTGGAACTGAATTCTGGCCCTAGAACTAGAGCAAAGGCCTGACCCCCTCAAAACCCTCCCTCAGGAGCCTCTGTCCACTACAGCCTCCAGCAATGAAGAGGATCCAGGGAGGCTCCATGGCCTAAGAATGGTGAGAACAAAAACAGAGGTTTCACAGTGGCCTCATGCGAGAATGCTCACAGCAGCCCTACAGATAATAACCCAAAACTGGAAATTAGCCAAATGTCCGCAAATGGGAGAAAGTTATAGATATTTATACAATGGAATGTAACTCAGCAGTAAAATGAAACCAACTACAGACACAGGCAGTGACACGGATGAAGCTCAAAAATATGTGAGCAAAAGATGCCACCGACATGAAAAAGAACTGTATGACTCCACTCGCACAAAGTCCAAGAGCAGGGAAACTCATCTACAGTGACAGTAAGAGATCAGTAGTTAAGGGAAAGGGGATAGAAAACTTCCTGGGGTTCTACATTCTTCCTGTGAATGGTGGTTACTGGTGTGCATACAATTGTCAAAATTAATCACATCTGACGATTAAGATCTGTGCATTTTTTTTACTGCCTTTTGTTAGTGCATTTTGTTCTTTTTTTTTTTTTTTTTTTTTTTTTTGAGAGAGGGTCTTACTCTAATGCCCAGGCTAGAGTGCAGTGGCATCATCACAGCTCACTGCAGCCTCAACTTCCTAGGCTCAGGTGATCCTCCCACCTCAGCCTCCCAGACTACAGGTATACGCCACCACATCCAGCTAGTATTTCTGGGTTTGTTTTGTTTTATTCTTTGTAATAATGGGGTTTCGCCAGTGAGCAGGCTGGTCTCAAACTCCTGGGCTCAAGCAATCCACCTGCCTTGGCCTCCCAAAGTGCTGCAATCAAGGCATGAGCCACCGTCCCCAGCCAACAAAAGGACTGTTTAAACCCTAATATTCAATGATAAAAAGGATGGTGAGAAGTACTTTCATATCCTGCTGGTAAAAATTAAATTGGGATCTTTCAGAAATTTCTTACACATAAATATCAATCCTAAGGAAGTAACTAAGAGACAAACATTTCTGTATATGGATATTCTCCCACTCTTTTACGTAGCAAATAACTAGAAAAATCTGATGCTCCACAATACAGTTTGCATATGGTCATAAGAAAATATTATAAAGCCATTACAAATCAAATTTTCAAAGAACTTTTAATGCCACAGGAAAATATTCATACTGTAACTACATTTTTCAAAACTTAAAGTAGGTTACCCAACTTTCTAACAGTATGAGCCCAAAAAATAAAACAGAGAAGAAAGTATGTTATAAAACCTGAATTTAGCTGGGTGTAGTGGCTCATGCCTGTAATCCCAGCACTTTGGGAGGCCAAGGCTAGGTAGATCATGAGGTCAGGAGTTCAAAACCAGCCTGGCCAATATGGTGAAACCCCATCTCTACCAAAAACACAAAAATTAGCCAGATGTGGTGATGCGTGCCTATAGTCCCAGCTACTCAGGAGGCTGAGGCAGAAGAATCGTTTGAACCTGGGAGGCGAAGGCTGCAGTGAGCCGAGATCGTGCCACTGCACTACAGCCTGGGTGACAGAGTGAGACTCCGTCTCAAAAAAAAAAACAAAAAACCTGATTTCAAGTTTCAGTTTCATAATTACAAACATAGCTTTGAAGAGTAATAACTTCTCCATCTGTGAAACAGCAATACCCAGCACTCTGCGATGTTGAAAAGAGGAAACAAAAATATAAAACATTTGAAACATTAAAACATGGTATTAATGTTAGCAGTTAGTTGAAATTATTCACAATTCTCCTATTTAGATGCTTAACTTCCATTTCTCAATTAACCACATAATGTCCAATATTATAAGGATATACTCTATCTGAAACAAATATAATCTTTTGGATTACATGTAACAGGGTTCTTTCCATCTTCATGGATGACCCAGTATGCCTGCATTGTTGAAAAAAAGCATCAGACAAAAACCATTCAAATCCTGACTAATGTAATTTTATACAATGTAACAAACCAGCTCTCCATCAGTAAGTAGTTGTTTTTCAATTATTATAGTATTCTACTTCAGTTATTCATCCGCAGATAATACCAGCTACTACTTATTAAACATATCATATACTAAGCAAACCTGCTTAATTACTCTGCAAATGGATATTAATAACCCCACAGTATAGACCAGCTGAGATTTCAGCAACTTATATCTGATTCAATTACTTAAAAAAAATTTCAATGCATGTCAAATTTTAAAATTGGAGAAGCAAAGATTTGGAAAATAGATTTAAAATTATTACATCCACATAAGCAGTAAAATGTGGGCACTTTGTGTTTGTTTTTTGAGACAGGGTCTCACTCTGTCACCCAGGCTAGAGTGCAATGACAGGATCATAGCTCACCACAGCCCGGAACTCCTGGGCTCAAACAATCCTCCCACCTCAGCCTCATGAGTAGCTGGGACTATAGGTACGCATTGCCATGCCTGACTACTTTTTTTATTTTTTTGGAGAGATGGCATCTCACTATGTGGCCCAGGCTGGTCTCAAACTCCTGGCCTCAAGCCATCCTCCCAAACTGCTGGGATTGCTGGTGTGAGCCACCACAATATTCTTAAATGTTTCCATCTTCACCAAAAAAGCTGCAAAGATTTGCTCCTTCCCCAGATGCCACACATCATTTCCCATGTGTCCATTGAAGCTAGTCACTGAGGAAAGTGTACATTATTTTCTGGGTCATTTCAAGTACAGGCCAGTGGCAAGGATACATCCAAATGGTATTTACATTTAAACTTTATCCATTTTGGCCACACACAATGGCTCACACCTGTAATCCCAACACATTGGGAGGCTGAGGCAGGCAGATCACCTGAGGTCAGTATTCTAGACCAGTGTGACCAACATGGTGAAACCCCATCTCTACCGAAAATACAAAAATTAGCCAGCTATTATGGCGGGCATCTGTAATCCCAGCTACTCGGGAGCTAAGGCAGGAGAACTGCTTGAACCTGGGAGGCAGAGGTTGCCACTGCACTCCAGTCTGGGTGACAGAGCAAGACACCATCTCAAGAAAAAAGAAAAAAAAAAAAAACTTTTATCCATTTTGCTAGTTTAAGGACTTTTTAAAAAATGAAGCATAAAAACAAACATAAAACACACACCCACAAAACAGTCTTTTCAGGTGATGTAAATTCAAAACGTTTATTTAGGGCAGGTCCACACAAGAGCTGCTCACTTCAAGAGGCCACTTCTGGTGACTCCTGTGATTGTGCTGACCTGTACTGGATGATTAAGAACTCAGCTTCCATCAGTGAGTAAACGTTAAGTGTTCTCCCCAACCCCTGCTTTTTTTTTTAAACAATTTCCCAGGTAAACGTGAAATGCCTAAAGAGCTGTTTTAAATAACACTTTTAATTTTATCACCCCCATAAAGCATTTCTAACCATTAGTAAAGCATTTCTAACCATTAGTAACTCTCACTCCTCCCCATTTCCAAAGGCAACACTCCCATCTCACCTGCACTCTCCATGACAAAATCATACTACTACCTGTCTCTAATTCAAATTCAGTCAGCAAAATTTCACTCACTTTAGATCAACAGGGCCAGTCATGGGGGCTCAAGCCTATAATACCAATACTTTACAAGGCCGAGGTAGGCGGATCACTTGAGTTGAGTTCCAAAGACCAGCCTGGGCAACAGGAGGAAACCTCATCTCTACAAAAAATACACAAATTAGCCCGGCATGGTGTCAGCACATGTAGTCCCAGATCCTCAGGAGGCTGAGGTGGGAGGATCGCTTGAACCTGGGAGGTCGAGGCTGCAGTGAGCCAAGATCACACCACTGCACTCCAGTCTGGGCAACAGAGCAATAGTCTGTCTCCAAAACAAAACAAAACAAAATTTACATCAGTAAGTATTTTTGGCCAGGCATGGTGGCTCATGCCTGTAATCCCAACATTTTAGAGGCTGAAGAGGGCAAATCGCTTGAGTCTAGAAGTTCGAGACTAGCCTGGGCAACATAGCGAGACCTCATCTCTACAAAAAAATATAAAAATTGGACAGGCACGGTGGCTCTCACCTGTAATCCTAGCACTCTGGGAAGCCGAGGCGGGCGGATAGGTTGAGGTCAGGAGTTTGAGACAAGCCTGGCCAAAATGGTAAAACCCAGTCTACTAAAAATACAAAAAATTAGCCGGGTGTGGTGGTGGGCGCCTGTAATCTCTGCTACCTTAGAGTCTGAGGCAGGAGAACTGCTTGAGCCAGGGAGACGGAGGTTGCTGTGAGCCGATATTGCGCCAATGCACTCCCAGCCTGGGCAACAAAGCGAGACTCAGTCGCAAAAAAAAAAAAAAAAGGTAGTGGTGAAAGCCGTGTGGTCCCAGCTACTCAGGAGGCTGAGATGGGAGGAGGAGATGGGTGGGATCACTTGAGCCCCGGAGGCAGAGGCTACAGTGAGCGGTGATCGCGCCACTATATTGCAGCCTGGGTGACAGAGCCAGACCCCGTCTCAAAAACAAAAGAAAACAAAGCATTTTTTGCCTGTGAATTCCATGAACCACTCTGCTCCCTACTGAAATAACTAACGGCCAACATCTATTGTTTCCTGCATACTAGGCATTGTATTAATAACATTTTAAGTGCATCATCTCATTTAACCCTCACAGCAACCCTGAGGTACTAATAGGTGCTAATCTATTTCACCGTTGGGAAACTGAGGCTTGGGTATGAAACGTGCCCAGGGGTTACACGGCTAGTGAGTGGCTGGGTTGGGACTGGATCCCAGGCAATCAGACATAAGAGTTCCCTTAAAAACCACTAATACAACTAAGAGAACAACTCAGTCCTTGGAGTGGTCTGCAGTGTGAGGTGGTATTAATTATCACGGAGAGTCCACGTGCAGACCTTTCCCTGCAAGCATGCTTGCGGTTCAGAGCTTCTAGTACACCCAAAAAACATTTTCTATGCACTCCCATGGATCGATCTCCTTTTGTGGTCTTCCCCAAGGCTTTTAGGCTTGACACCGGTGCCAAACCTGAACAGACTCACTAAACCAGTTCATGGAACAGGAAATCTCTGTCTCCGGCAACAGGTTAAGTCTGAACAGACTCTACCTGCTAACCAATAAACTTTAAAGGCTGACTTCAAAAACCGACCAGGCCTAGCGAGCGCAGCGGGGCTTCCCTAGTCACTCTTCCTGCGACAGGGGCGTTCCTGGAGGGAGGCGAAGAGGAAGGGGCCGACGCCAAGCCTGCAGCACCCTCCCGTCGGGCGCAGGAAAGGTGGAGCCCGCAGCCGTGGCTCCCCGCTCCGTGGCGTGGAGGGCCGGGGTCTCGGCGCCGCCCCTCACCCCGCCCCGCCGCTGCGGCACAGCTGAGTCACCGCCTCTGTCCCGCTGCGGGGCTGCCCAGGCCAGGGGCCGGGAAGGTCCGCATCCCTCGGGCTTGGACAACCGTCGTCGGCGTCGGGGCCGGGGCCGGGGCTGGAGCTGCGGGGCGAACCTCGCGCCCTGCTCGCTGTCCCGGGGCGGGAAGCCCGCGGCTCAGGCCAGTCAGCGCCTTAGGCTCGGGGGAGTCCACGGGCGGCGCCGGGCCCGGTCCCCCCGAGGCCGAAGCAAACCGGGCGCCAAGGAGCCGGGCTGGGCGGCCCGCCGTCCCACGCCGGCCCGGTCCCGCGGCCACTCCTGCCCCAGCTCCTCACTCCTGCCGCCCGCTTCCCCCGCTTACTTGGCCTTGAGACGCAGCAGCTCCTCAAACTGCCCGACTGAGCCGACCTCCTCCACGGCCGCTGCAACCGCCTCAGCCGCCCCCGCCGCCATGCTGCCGCCGCCAGACAGGAGCAATCGAGTGCCCGCGGCCGGATGTGGGCGGGGCAGCGGAGCGCAGAACGGCTGCGCGAGGAATAGTCCCGCCCCTGTCTGCACCGAATGCTGCAGAGCCTGAGAAATCCCAGAAGTGGCGGCGGACGCTGGATGCCGCTGGGGGCCTCTGACCCTGCCAGGTCTGGGCACTCCACTGCGGGCCTCCCGGCTCCCGCGGTTCCTGGCTGTCATGGGTCCTGGCTGTCGGGGCTCCCTGGCTGTAGTGGCTCCTGGCTGTCAGGGTTCCTGGCTGTAGTGACTTCTGGCCGTCAATGCCCCTGGCTGTGGAGGTTCCTGGCTGTATTGGCTCCTGGCTGTAGGGGCCCCTGGGTATCGAGATTCCTGGCTGTAGGGGCTCCTGGGTGTTAGGGTTTCTAGCTATAGTAGGGGCTCCTGGGTGTTGGGGTTCCTGACTATAGTAGGGGCTCCTGGGTGTCGGGATTCCTGGCTGTAAAGGCTCCTGGGTGTTGGGATTCCTGGCGATAGTAGGGCCTCCTGGGTGTTGGGGTTCCTGGCTGTAAAGGCTCCTGGGTGTCGGGATTTCTGGCTATACTAGAGGCTCCTGGGGGTTGGGGTTCCTGGCTATACTAGGGACTCCTGGGTGTCGGGATTCCTGACTATGGTAGGGGCTCCTGGGTGTCGGGGTTCCTGGCTATAGTTGGAGCTCCTGGGTGTCGGGGTTCCTGGCTGTGGGGGCCCCTAGGTGTCGAGGTTCCTGGCTATAGTAGGGGCTCCTGGGTGTCGGGGTTCCTGGCTGTAGGGGCTCCTGGATGTCAGGGTTCCCGGCTAGCAGTAGGGGCCCCTGGGTGTTGAGGTTCCTGGCTATAGTAGGGGCTCCTGGGTGTTGGGGTTCCTGGCTGTAGGGGCTCCTGGATGTCAGGGTTCCTGGTTATAGTAGGGGCCCCTGGGTGTCGAGGTTCCTGGCTGTAGGGGACCCTGGGTGTCGGGGCTCCTGGTGGTAGAGGCTTCTGACTATTGGGGTTCCTGGCTGTCAGGGCCCCTGGGTGTTGGGGATCCTGGGTGTCAGGGTTCCTGGCTTTCTGGACACCTGACTCCTGAGGCTCCTGGCTTTTGGGGCTCCAGACTTTCCTTGCACCTCCTGTGTCTCCTGGGTGTGTAATAGTGAGAAGGGGCTGGTGGAGGCATGGGGTTGAGATGTGAGTGAAAGTGAAGTCAGATGTGTACATTTAGGAAGCTGAAATTATCAAAAATGAAACTGCAAAAAGGTGAGGAAGAACAGAGAGACCTGGGAACAAAAGTGGTAGGTCTTGAACTTCAACACAGACAGGGTGCTTCCAATTCAGTCCTGGGACCTGAACCTGGGGCCCACAGCATGTCCCTCCTCCCCTAGCCCTCCCTGCATGCCACTTCTCATTGCAGCCCCATGGAGTCATCACCCATTGTAACCTCAGAACAGAAGGGGCTGGAGTGGCTCCACCGGGTTGGGGGCCTGCCTCCAAGATCCCTGCACTCTCCTGCCTGGCCTCCTCGGGTGGTCCCTGGGTTTTCTTTCTCCCTTGGGCATCCACCTGATGTTGGCTCTCCACGTGGTGGACTCTACCCAACTCTCCATGCTTCCCACACACTTTCTGGCCTGAGTCATCTCCACACCTCCAGTGACATCAACCTCCAAGAAAACTTCAACAGCAAGCCCAGAATCCTGCCCTGCACCCCAGAGTCCAGCATCCATTCACTTTGAGGAGGGGGGCCATCTTTTACTGGATGTCCCCAAACCACACTGGGCCTTCCCTCCAAAGTGCCTCTCCTCTTGAGGGCTCCCCACCCAGACACTTGGGGCTCCCTCTGGCCAGTCCCCCTGCTGCCACTGGGCTTTGAGGCCAAGCCCCCACAGAGCCTTCCCTACTAACCAGGTGTTCCCAGCCTGCCATGCGTGCTTCTACCATGGCCTGTCTCATGTTCTAGAACTGTGCTTGTCCCCTCCATTGCCCTGTGTCCTCAAAGGGCAGGAACTGGTCTGTGTCCCAGGTCTGGAACGGAGTCAGGCACATAGTATGTGCTCAATCCATGCTAACAGCTGGCAGAGGAGCAGGCCCACTGGATTGCAAAGACTTTGTATGAGAAAAGTAGCAAATCATCCATACTTTTTATATTGATTACATGTTGAAATGAGGATATTTGGATATATTGGGTTTTCTGAAATATATTATTTAAATTGGCCTCTTTTACCTTTGGCTCCTGGGAAATGTCTAATTTCATAGGCAACTTTTGTTTGTTTGTTTTTGTTTTTTGGGGTTTTTTATTTATTTTTGAGACAGAGTCTTGCTCTGTTGCCAGGCTGGAGTGCAGTGGTACGATCTCTGCTAACTGCAACCTCTATCTCCTAGGTTCAAGCGATTCCCTTGCCTCAACCTCCTGAGTAGCTGGCACTACAGGTGCGCACCACCACGCCTGGCTAATTTTTTGTATTTTAGTAGTGACGGGGTTTCACCATGTTGGCCAGGATGGTCTCCATCTCTTGACCTTGTGATCCACCCGCCTTGGCCTCCCAAAGTGCTGGGATTACAGGCGTGAGCCACCACACCCAGCCATAGGCAACTTTCATTTGTGGCTCTTGGGTTTTCTTGGGCAGTACTACTGCAGTGATTAAAAGTGACCTTTTAGGCCGGGTATGGTGGCTCACGCCTGTAATCCAAGCACTTTGGAGGCCAAGGCGGGCGGATCACCTGAGGTCGGGAGTTCAAGACTAGCCTGACCAACCTGGTGAAACCCCGTCTTTAAAAAAAAAAAAAAAGTGGCCTTTTGGAGCCTGTCACATGTGTACCTCACCTGGAGAAATACATGATACTGAACACGGCAAATTATTTTATTTAAAATGCAACAGGAGAATGATGAGGAACCATCTTGTATCTTGCCTGTGGTGGTAGGAACACAAACTAAACATGATAAAATTGTGTAGAACTTGGCTGCACGCTCTGACTCACACCTGTAATCCCAACACTTTGGAAAGCCAAGGCAGGAGGATTGCTTGAGCCAAGGAGTTGGAGACCAGCAGGGCAACTTAGGAAAACCTAGTCTCTACCAAAAAAAAAATTAGCCAGGCATGGTGGCTCACACATGCGGTCCCAGCTGGGTGAGAGGCTGAGGTGAGAAGATCACTGGCGCCTGGGAGTTGGAGGCTGCAGTGAGCTATGATCCTGCCACTGCTACTGCCCACTAGCCTGGGTGACAGACCTTGTCTCAAAACCGAAAATAAACACACACACACACACACACACACACACACACAAACGAGTAAAACT
Source organism: Ateles fusciceps (assembly GCA_036589455.1). Classification (NCBI taxonomy): domain Eukaryota; kingdom Metazoa; phylum Chordata; class Mammalia; order Primates; family Atelidae; genus Ateles; species Ateles fusciceps. Next base: position 6,147,351 of record JAZHEH010001784.1, on the reverse strand, counting down.
GGGAAAATCTGAAAAAGATCCCTGGATTGTTCATAAATATCAACATCCTGGTTGTAATATTACAGTTTTGCAAGATGTTATCACTGGAAGAAAGTATACACAGGATTTGTATTATTTCTTACAACTGTATGTGAATCTACAGTTACTTTTAAATAAAAAGTTCAGTTAAAAACGGCTGAGTGTGGTGGCTCACACTGGTAATTCCAGCACTTTGGGAGGCCAAGGCGGGCGGATCACCTGAGGTCGGGAGTTTGAGACCAGCCTGACCAAAACATGGAGAAAACCCCGTCTCCACTACAAATGCAAAATTAGCTGGGTGGGATGGCACATGCCTGTAATCCCAGCTACTAGGGGGGCTGAGGCAAGATAATCGCTTGAACCCAGGAGGCGGAGGTTGCAGTGAGCTGAGATCACACCATTGCACTCCAGCCTGGGCAACAAGAGCAAAACGCCATCTCAAGAAAAAAAAAGTGTAAATAAGACTTTAAAGTTTACTATGAAAAGAATGCAATAGGCAGGAAAAAAAGACACCATGTCATAAAACAAGATACAGGTTCTGATTATTGTTTTTAGGCAGAATTGAATGTAAATGAGACATAAAACTATATCAGTGAGTGGCACTTAGAAAAGGGTCTCCAGAATGATGCTCCCCAAATTATTATCAAGCTCACTCCAGAGAGCGAAAGCAGAGGAGTGCTAAAGGGAGGCCCTTCACTTTCACTTACACACTTCCTTGTGTCATCTGCATGTTTTCCAATAGCATGGACTGCTTTTGAAATTTAAAAAATAATGAAATTGTAATGAACAAGGGAAATGTGCTATAGTGAATCCTTTTCCAAAAAAAAGCAGTAATCACCCCTTAAATGTGGCTGTTTTATAAACTTTAATTTTTCTTTTAAATGGAATTTGCTGAAAATAGCACAAACCCAGCTGCAGAGCAGACTCTTTAAAAAAAAAATACTGTGAAAACTTCTGGATAACACTCATTTCTGCCCTTTTTGTAGTTATTATTGTAGGGGCTGAGAATCACTGACAAAAGGCAGATCAATAGGAGAAAGATATACAAATTTACAAATTTATTTGATCACAGTTTTCTCGTGACATGGAAGCGCACAGAGTGAAGACTCAAAGATACAGGGAAAACTGTCCATTTTTATGCTTAGGTTCAACAAAGTACGGACAGTTGTGTAGAAATACGATTGGACAAAGGGGTATGCTCTTATGCTAGCAGAACCGACTGGGACTTTGCAGATGCCGACAGATGCCCCGCCCCCCCAACCCCCTGCTCCCCAGCATGGTCAGTCCCACCAGGTTCTTCAACACGGCCATCAGTGGCAAGCCCTGGGGCCATCACAGCCCTTCAAGCTGTTTGCAGACAAGATTCCAGAGACAGCAGAGCACTTTTGTGCTCTGAGCAGGGAGAGAAAGGACTTTGTCATAAGGGTTCCTGCTTTCACAGAATTATCCCAGGGTTCCTGTGTTAGGGTGGTGATTTCACATGCCATAATGGCACTGGTGGCAAGTCCATCTACAGGGAGAAATGTGGTGATGAAAACTTCAGCCTGAAGCATACAGGTCTGGGCATGTCATCCATGGCAAATGCTGGACCCAACACAAACGGTTCCCAGTTTTGCATCTGCACTGCCGAGACTGAGTGCTTGCATGGCGAAGCATGTGGTCTTTGGCAAAGTGAAAGAAGGCATGAAAACTGTGGAAGTCCGGGAGTGCTTTGGGTCCCAGAAATAACAAGACCAGCAAGAAGATCACCATTGCTGACTGTGGACAACTCTAATCAATTTGACTTTGTGTTTTATCTTTTAAAAGAACGGACTGGGAAAACCCAGCAAGGCCTGACTGGTGTTCAGATTCTTCCTGGCCTCTGTGCAGCCTCCTTCCTCCTGGGTAATGGAGCAAGACCCTCTCTAGAATGGGGGTCTCATGACGTATATGGTCAAACAAGATAGGTCAGGTCATATCTTTTTGGCCAGGTTTTGTTTGTGTTTGTTTGTTGTTTGTTTTTGAGACAGAGTCTTGCTCTGTCGCCCAGGTTGGAGTGCAGTGACACGATCTCTGCTCACTACAACTGCTGCCTCCCAGGTTCAAGCAATTCTTCTGCCTCAGCCTCCGGAGCAGCTGGGACTACAGGCATGCACCACCATGCCCGCATTTAGCCATGTTCTATTCCTTCTTGGGGGGGGGGGGGGGTTCCCATAGCCTGAAGAATAAAGACCTGGGGCTCTGGGCCTGGGGGCTGAAGCTTGGGCCTGGGAGACCTGAAGCTCCAGTGGAGGATGTTTTCCTGGCAGCAAAAACTCCACCTCTTGCCTGTGAATTGACTGTATTTTAAAGGGTGTGTGTGTGTGTGTGTGTGTGAGAGAGAGAGAGAGCGAGCGAAGAGAGAGAGAAATTGAGGTGTCATTATTTTGCTGCGTAATGACAACTAATATTTACTGCTCCTAAACAAGCAAGGAAATGATTTAGCCATGAACTTTTCATGATGCCTCATTCCCTCCTGTGGCCCCATGCTCTTCGGCCTGCGCAGGTCCCGTGGTCCTCAGCCTACGCAGTGTGGAAGAAGCGGGGTGGGGGGGCCACAAATAACCCACATGGAGAGGAATGCCCAGTCAGCCTCAGGAAAACTGGGAGGGGAGGTCCCACCTGATGGGGCTCTTTGTAAACCCTACCAAGGGAAGCCGAGAAACACAAAGAGGTACAGGGAGAGAAAAGAAGGAGGTGTTTTAAAGAGTAAAGCCTGGCATTAAAAAGTGTTGTTTCGAGTAAAATGGCCAACGTTTCCTGTCTTTTAAGAGAGACTCTTAAATTCCAATTACTCCGCCCCCAAAGACCAGTTGAGAATAACCCCAACTGGAGAGAATTAATTTCCTTAGGAATTTCACTCTTACAAGATTAATGGAGCCCCCTGCAGAGAAACAGTAAAACTGTAAGTACAGTAGATTTGCACCTGAAGGATACATATTTTAATTTCTCTTCTCAAGCTGCGATAACATCTTCTCCAGCTACTATAAAAAGCATAAATGAACACCCGCACGTCTGCTGAGAACTTGCAACCCTAGGCTCCCTGGGAGAAGCCCCGCGCCGGCCGCCCACGCTGCTCGCCCGGGCTCGGGGACCTCGACGTGGGCGCGGGGGAAGGCAAGGCCCGGGCAAACCGCCTCCCCCGAGAGCCAAGTCGACCCAGCCCAGAGCAGAGCCCCTGGACCAGATTATCCTAAGTGGACCTCTACCCCACCCCCAACCCCGCCACCCACCCTGGTACTGCCCTGGCGCAGGGACAATTGGCCTGGACCGAGAATGGGGAAGCCGGAACAGTGGTCGGTATCCCACTGGCCCCTCTGGAGCCTGCAGCAGGGTTCAGCCTCTGTCCGTCAGACTTCCTGGCCCCAAACATCGGCCTTGGGAAGGATCTTCCCCGACTTCACTTTGAGAGCAGCCCGTCCCTTCTCCTTAGCCCAAGCCACACTGGCAATGGGGGACCCCCCACCTCCCCTCACCCTAACCAAGGACCGGTCTGGGATGGGGAGTTGGGGATGGGCTGTGAGGACTCCTCTCTCAGCCCTTAGGAGTCCAGAACTTATCTGGAAACCCATGAGCCAATTTTCTGTTCCCTTTCTTGCCAGGAACTGCTTTTATTGGAAGAACTCTATGTATATGCCTGCTATAAAGGTTGTTTATGCTGTCATAGCTAGATTTTTATTGGTTGTATTTTTGCTGCAGTTGCTTGAAAAATAATTATTTTCAAGGAAAAGAAGAATTACATATCCAGTAAACTAAATAAGACTCACTGTTTATTAGAGACCTCTGACAGCTCCTCAAACGCGAAAAAAGATTTCCAAGCAGTGGATGGACAATTTACGTGTAAGTTTATTTGTAAAACAGATTTCAAGCCATACTTCATCTTGGCTCTGCCAATAAAAATACATTCCATTTCTTTTCAGAAGTATGTCTTATCTGATGGCTTCACAGTAATCTGGTTTCCCCTGAGAAGCTAAGGCTATCTGGATAAGTATGTGCCCAGTAGCCTCATCTAGTTTTGGGTTCAATGTTGCAGGTTGCTATACAGCGGGGGAAAGTGATTGCGTCCCATAAGAAGTTTTCTAGAAGAAATGCATTTATAAGAAATGTAGTTCATAAATCCTAACCCAGCTGCTGAAATCTCTAAAAATCATTTATTAAAATCATTTTTAAACATGTATTTCATTGTCTACAATTTACGGGGGGGGGGACTCATCTTGGGAGTTGCTTCCCCATTTTCCATTCCCTTCATAAATTCTAATCTCCCACCTAGGATGAGCCAGGAGTTGGGCACGAATTGTAGCGTCAGATTCCAGCCTGTAGGTGGCATCAGCGCCTCTTCAGGCTGGAGAAGCCGCGGCCTTTGTTCAGTGCAGCCTTTATTCAATCTGAGAAACCACATCTGAGAATTCACACAAATTGATGCTGTATTGTGGAGGCACTGCCGACCCATCCAAAACACGTGCTTTTCCCCGACCTGCCGAACTTTTTAACACCTTCTTCTTCCCTTCCCATTTCAGTAGGCTGTGTACTTGAGATCCTGCAAGATTTATCAAGACTGCACTGGCCATGGGAAAGCATGTTAACACAGGAGGGAGAGAGGACCGCCCTCCACATGTTGTGACTAGCATACACACTTCCAAAGCATCCTGACTAACCCGAAGGCCCAGTTCCTGAGGCGATACCCCAGACACACTGAATGCAATGTGTTGGTCACTGAGTGCGTGTACCTAATCACCGCGGATGCTCACATGTAGCTGCACTGTCTCTCCTTTTGTTTTATATGTAAATAGTATTGTGTGCCTATGTGTCCTTATCCTCCAAGTCCAGTTGGAGTTAATTTTCTGCTGTTATTTGTAGTTCTTGTTTCATATCTGAGAAACTAAGGACGCAGATAAGCTTTCCTTTGTGTCACAAACTTTTTTTTTTTGAGACAGTTTCGCTCTGTCGCCCAGGCTGGAGGGCAGTGGTGAAATCTCAGCTCATTACAACCTCTGCCTCATGGGTTCAAGAGATTCTCCTGGCTCAGCCTCCTGAGTAGCTGGGACTACAGGCTTGTGCCACCACACCCGGCTAATTTTTTGTATTTTTAGCAGAGTCAGGGTTTCATTGTGTTAGCCAGGATGGTCCGATCTCCCAACCTCATTCATGATCCACCTGCCCTGGCCTCCCAAAGTGCTAGGATTACAGACGTAAGCCACTGTGCCTGGCCTTTTTTTTTTTTTTTTTTTTAATAGAGATGAGGTCTTGCTATGTTGCCCAGGCTGGTCTCCAGCTCCTGAGCCCAAGTGATCATCCTGTCTCAGCCTCTCCAATTGCTGAGATTACAGATGTGAGCCACTGCACCTGGCCAACAAACTTCTGATTCTTACAGAATCAGATGTAATTCCTTAGAGACCTGAGAAGTTCTATAGTCAGGTTCTTTCATGCCGTCTGGCTCTGAGAGCTCTCGTCCAAAGGAGGTCTCTTCCCAGACACTGTGTCCCAAGTCACGCTGCCTCCTTGGAATGTGCCCTTCTTCCGCTGACCTTGGCATTCTTTCACAGGCTGCTCTTGCATCCAGGCATGACCTCCCAGAGGGGACCTCTGGAGTGGCCCCAGGCACAAGGCACAGTCCGCCGCTCCTGCTTTTAGAAGGAAATCAGGGTAGAAAGGTCTGGGAAGCACTAAAAACACACACAGCCCTTACAAACACAACTCGGGATACACGCTAAAACACACACAGCCCATACAAACACAACTGGGGATACACGCTAGAAACACACACAGCCCTTACAAACACAACTTGGAATACACGCTAAAACACACACAGCCCTTACAAACACAACTCGGGATACATGCTAAAACACACACAGCCCTTACAAACACAACTCGGGATACATGCTAAAACACACACAGCCCTTACAAACACAACTCGGGATACATGCTAATCGTTCTGGGCTTCAAGCTGGGGCCAAAGCACAGCCTCCATAGCTAGTTCCAGCCTGCAAGCAGAACACTGTGTGGCCACTGATTTAACTAAATTTCAACCAAGTCGCGTTCCAGGTTGGGTGACTGGACGCGACTTGGTTGAAACTTAGTTAAATCAGTGGCCACACAGTGTTCTATTTGCCCAGAGTCCTCCAATGTCCACCACACCTGTAGTGGCTTCCTTCCCATTCTCTCTCTCTCCTCTAAAATACAAGTGGCATTTCCCCCCCAGGTGCAGGAAGATGGAAATGGACTATTTTGGTTAATCATCTAAATTTGTGTTCCTGAGCTTCCTCTGGAGTTGTCCATCCTGGGGCTGCATGCACACCGGCCCACCACTAATGCCACCCCCTCCAACGGAGAGTGAGATGGGCCAATCGGGGCTGAACGCCCACTTCTCATGGCACCCACTGCTCACTCAGCTCTGGGAGCCCCCCCTGCCAGTGTGCCAGAGAGCTACTCTAAATGAAGTTTGAGTTCCACTTCAGGAAGGTGGTGAGATGATAAAATAACCCAGGATGACACGAACAGTTTTGTATTTGCTTCAAACTCTGAAAGGATTCATGGTTCCCACGCTCTCCAGACTGAATGGCCCACTTTGGGTTTCAATGGCAGAATGATTTTTCTGTAAAACAACGACTGGCTTTAAGTTTCTTCTAGAACAAACCAAAAGAGAAAAGAAAAAACAAACCACTATTTTTTAAAGGATGCATAGGCCCCAGTTGCCTGATGGTATGTATAAAGAAGGAGAGAACACAGCAGTAATGTTCTGCTGGAGGAGCTAATTTCAGGAGAGTCAAGTGGAAGCTTGGTGTTGACTCCATTCTTTGAGGTCGTATCTATTCCTTGGCCATCCTATGAAATATGCTTTACTTTAATCAGAAGAAACATCTCACTGAAACACTTCCATGCCAACATTACCTTCAGTCTTTCCCACCATAACATACACTCTTTTTCCCAGTTCACCTCTGGTGTAAATAACTAGGAAGTGGAGATGCAGGAAGAAAGTCACCCTCCTATGATAAGAGACAGATGTGTGAGGCCCTAATGAGGAACACTTTACACCATGAAACTGAGGGGAAATAGCCACGCTGAGCCACGACTGGCTGACTCTGCACAGACACAACAGGGCAGCTCTGCCGGCCACCAAGCCCATCAGCAGCCAGGTGGCCAGTGGGCAGCAGCTGCCCTGAGGGCTGATGGTAGGAGGTAGAGAGCCCAGAGGCTGAGGCCGAATGAACCAACGGACGGCTGGGTGCCCTGCTCCCTTCTCCTCAGCCCCTCCATAGGGGAGCACAGTTTGGCCCCATTTTTAAAACCACTGTGTTTTATTCCTACCGTCCCAAACTCCCTGGCCTTCTCGTCGTGGCTCACACCGGTAATCTCAGCACTTTGGGAGGCCTAGGTGGGCAGATTACCTGAGGTCAGGGGTTCGAGACCAGCCTGAACTACATGGAGAAACTGTCTCTACTGAAAATACAAAATTAGCTCGGCATGGTGCCACATGCCTATAATCCCAGCTACTCAGGAGGCTGAAGCAGGAGAATTGCTTGAACCTGGGAGGCGGAAGTTGCGGTGAGCCGAGATTGTGCCATTTTACTCCAGCCTGGGCAACAAGAGCAAAACTCTGTCTCAAAAAAAAAAAAAAAAAAAAAAAGACATACCCAAGACTGTGTAATTTATAAAAAGGAAAGAGGTTTAATGTACTCACAGTTCCAGATGGCTTAGGAGGCCTCACAATCATGGCGGAAGTCAAAGGAGGAGCAGTCACAGCTTTCATGATGGCGGGCAAGACAGCTTATGCAGGGAACTTCCCTTTATAAAACCATCAGATCTTGTAAGACTTCTCACTATCAGGAGAATAGCACAAGAAAAACCCACCCCCATGATTCCCACAACATGTGGGAATTATGGGAGCTACAATTCAAGAAGAGATTTGGGTGAAGACACAGTGAAACCATGTCACCAGACTGCCTCTTCAGGGAGTGAATCACAAATGCATTTTTGACCACCCAGTTTTATCCCCTCTTGAATCAGGTAAGTAAATAATTCCTTGCCCAGGACTGATATTGGTCATAACTATATTTGCCTTAAAGAAATATGCCCTTTTGCCGGCTGCAGTGGCTCACGCCTGTAATCCCAGCACTTTGGGAGGCCGAGGAGGCAGATCACCTGTGGTCAGGAGTTCGAGACCAGCCTCGCTAACATGGTGAAACCCTGTCTCTACTAAAAATACAAAAATTTGCCAGGTGTGGTGGCACGCACTGATTGTGTCACTGCACTCCGGCCTGGGGGACATGAGAGAGACTGTCACACACACACACACACACAAAAGAATATGTCCTTTTATGATGGGATATATTTTTTAAATAACAGTATTCTGTTATTTAATGACTACTTGGCCACTAACACAGCTGGATGAAGTTGAATTCCAAACGAATCCCAAGGCCTAATCCTATCCTTAAATGAAATATTATTTTTTTTCTTTGAGAAAGGTCTTGCTCTTTCACCCAGGCTGGAGTGTAATGGCGTGATCACGACTCACTGCGGCCTAGACCACCCAGGTTCAAGGCATCCTCTGCCTCAGCCTCCCAAGTAGCTGGGACCACAGGCCTGTGCCACCACACTTGGATCATTTTTTTATTTTTATTTGTCATAGAGTTGGGGGTCTCCCTATGTTTCCCAGGCTAGTCTCCAACTCCTGGGCTCAAAAGATCCTCTGCCTCAGCCTCCCAAAGGGGATTACAGGTGAGAACCCCCACGCCTGACCTAAAATGTTCTTTTTTAAGGGATGGCTGTAAGAATCTTTAACTATTTAGGAATCCTTTTTAGGGGGGAGGTTTGTCTCTTTTTTATCAGCAAATGTAGTATGTGAGTTTACATGGCTTTGCTTTCATTTTATAATTCCAAATAGTCAGAAAATATTGCATTCACTGGCAATCAATTTATTTTGATTGATAAAAGGGGTTAATAAAAACCCCCTTAGAAATAAAAAGAAGGTGAATAGTAATATATCAGTCAGGGTGCCTTCTTTCTGCTATGCATAAAGAAAACAAGCTTTTTACTTCTCCCCAATAAGTCTTTTCCCCTTATTTTGTACACCTATGGAGTCATTTATAATCTTTATTATTTCCAACCACACACTAACACGGCATCAGTCATATTTCCACATGCTGGTTTTTTTTTTTCCTTACTATGTTGTGAGAACTGAGAGGCAAAAATGTCCTATAATTTATATGAAAATACATGTCCAAAATGGATTATCAGACATAATCAATGTGACTTCATACACTCACAAATAAGAAGATTTAGGATGAAATATAAAACATTGTGCTAAAATTTCAGTCTATTGTTGAAACAAAGCGTCACACAGAAAGGACGCTGGTGTGTGGCCTTCCACAAACATTGTCAGGCTGTTAGAAGCAGGGGCAGGTTAAGATGGGAGGCAGTACTTCCCAAACATAAAGCTATTGACTGTGGAAGGCACATTTGTGGTTTATTAATATTTTTATTTATCTATGGCACCTATGAAGAAAATGCAAAATGACAGACTACAAAATTCTTACCTTCTGTATATAGCGAGTGCTTACGGTTTCATTGTGCGATGGACTAGGGCATATACATTATACAGTGTCATATAGATCTCTACATTGCACTGGTCGTAAAGTCTTTTTATTTTGTTTTATTTTATTTGAGACAGGGTCTTGCTCTTTTGACCAGGCTGGAGTGTAGTGGTACAATCTTGGCTCACTGCAACCTCTGCCTCCCAGGTTCAAGTGATTCTCATGCCTCAGTCTCCTGAGCAGCTGGGATTACAGGTGCCCACCATGACACCTGGCTATTTTTGTTTTGTATTTCTAGTAGAGACAGGGTTTTGCCATGTTGGTCAGGCTGGTCTTGAACTCCTGACCTCAAGTGATCCACCCACCTCAGCCTCCCAAAGTGCTGGGATTACAGGTGTGAGCCACTGCACCCCGCCTAAAGTCTTTTGATAGTAAATAATTATCTGTTTCTTTATCATCCTTAAAAAGCACATTTACAATGTCAGAAAATAATTTGGGGAACTGGCTTAGATTATAAAAGTCTACATGTAGAGATATTGTTTTGAATATCTCTACAAAATAGTGGATTGTTACTTTCTTTTTTGTTTTAATGAAGTATTTCTGGATTGTTAAAAGGATTGCATTTAGAAAAGCCTTTCTCTTTTTTTAATCTCATTTTTATGAGCAGGTAGAAAAGTCTTAAACAGAGTCTTGTAAAAGAAAATGCAGCCTAAGCTAAAATGATATTGACCCTCAAAAAACAAACATGTGGCTCCCCCTGTAGGGAGAAGGGCAACCTTCATGTTCGAATCCTCCTGGGCAGAAACCTGCCCTGTCCACAGGGAGAGGAGAGGGCTGAAGACTGAGGCTAGACAGGAGAGACCAGAGACAGCAAAGCGTGAGACCCTCCGTAGACAGTCCTATGCAGCTCCTCTTCAGTGACGTGATTTGAACACACGAACGTAGATGTCATTAGAAAGTCAAGAAGTGGCGTCTGCGTGGCTTGTGCATTCTCACCGTCTTGTCTCACTTAACATGGAGCTGTGTCTGCTTTTCTGGAGTCTTTCCTGCAGAGAGGGCAGGAGGGCAGGGATACCTCTCCTAGAGGTCCTCCCAGGGCTGGGCCTGAGTGGACACTCTATAGCTAACTGCTGACTCACCCATCCCTCGGCCTCGAGCAGGCACCCACTCTGCGCCCCGCCTGTGTGGGCACCAGGACACAGCAGGGCGTTTGTACACCTGGACTTGCTCAGGGAGCTCAGTGCCCTGTGTGTGCTTATCTTGTACATCTCAGTAAGATGAGCAGACATGGTGCTTTTTAGAAGATGTCATGGGAGTTTGAAAGGGGGAAGATTAGGTAAATGGAAGAAGAGAAGTAATGGCTTTGCAACAGTTGAGTCAGAACTGCTCCTTGGCCCTGCCCCACCACACACACAGATCCTCCCTGGCATGGCCAAGCTGAGTGTGTTCACTGGCAAATCAGCAGCCACTCTTGGAAGCTCTCACTTCTCTGGAAGGCAGGCGACAGGAGCAGTCTATTTTATTCCTGTTTTATAGATGAGGGAACTGAGGCTCAGAAACAAACACTCATCAGTTGAGTACAGGAGCCATTACCAAAACAAACCTCTCTGGAAACTTCCTGGACTCTGTGTGGTCCAGGAAGGGGAAACACCATGTGCTCAGCTGAAGAAAGGCAAGAGGTAATCACACCAGCTACCGTTAGTTAAGAGCTTACCAGACACAGGGCTCACCACTCCAGTCACAAAAAGCATCTCACTTAAAACTCAAAAGTATTCTGCTGAGGTAGATACCATTAGCACACCAATTCTTAATTTTATTTCTTTAGTTTTTAGAAAAGGTCCCATTATGTCCTCCAGGCTAGAATGCAGTGGCCATTCACAAGTTACACCATACCACACTATAGCCTCAACTCCTGGGCTCAAGCAACCCTCCTGCCTCAGCCTCTTGAGTACCTAGGACTACAGGCATGTGCCACCGCACCAGGTTTTATTACTCCAATTTTATACACCAAAAAAGGGAAGGGGATTTAGAGGTTCAAGCAGCTTTGTCCAGGTGCTGGAAACTGGCAGGGTGGGATTGAACTCAACTCCACCTGAGAGACACTTCCCTTGAAGGAGGTATGCAAGATGACAATTAGTGGTACAGAAACAGGTTTTTTTTTTTTTTTTGAGACAGAGTCTCATTCTGTCACCCAGGCTGGAGTGCAATGGTGCGATCTTGGCTCACTGCAACCTCCACCTCCCAGGTTCAAGCTATTCTCTTGCCTCAGCCTCCTGAGTAGCTGGGATTACAGACGCGTGCCATCGAGCCCAGCTAATTTTTGTATTTTTAGTAGAGACGGGGTTTCAACATCTTGGCCAGGCTGGTCTCGAACTCCTGACCTCGTGATCCACCCGCCTCGGCCTCCCAAAGTGCTGGGATTACTGGCGTGAGCCACCACGCCTGGCACAGGTTTTTTTTTTTTTTTTTTTTTTTTTGAGGCAGGGTCTTGCTATATTGCCCAGCTGGAATACAGCGACATAATCATGACTCACCACAGCCTTGACCTGCTGGGCTCGAGCGATCCTCCCACCTCAGGCTCCTGAGTAGCTGGGACTACAGGTGCATGCCACCATGCCAGGCTAATTTTTATATACTTTTTTGTAGAAACTGGGATCTCCCTGTGTTGCCCAGACTGGTCTCAAACTCCAGAGCTGAAGTGATCTCCCCACCTATGCCTCTCAAACTACTGGGATTACAGGTGTGTGTCACCATGCCCAGCCATGAGAAAGAATTTTTATTTTTAGAGATGAGGTTTTGCTTTGTTGCCCATGCTGATCTTGAACTCCCGGGCTTAAGCGATCTGCCCTCCTCAGCCTCCAAACGTGCTGGGATTACAGGCACGAACTACTGGACCCGGCTGAGAAACAACTTTCATTTTAATGGTTAATGTATTTTTTATTGTGGTAAAATATATATAAGATGAAGTTTGCCACCTTAACTATATTTAGGTGCATGATTTAGTAGTGTTAAGTACATTTACAATGTTGTGCAAACATCGCCATCATTATCTCCAGAACTTTTTCATCTTCCCAAGTGAAAACTTGACCCACTTGAGAGCACCTTCCCATTCCTCCTCCTCCCAGGTCCTGACAGTCACCATTCGGCTTTCCGACCCCATACCTTTCGTTACTCTAGGCAGTTCATATAAGTGGAATCATAGTTTGGACTCTTTGTGATTGGCTTATTTTACTTAGCATTATGTCTTCAAGGTTCATCCATGTTGTAAAACGTGCTAAAATTCCCTTCCTTTTTAAGGTTGCATGTTATTCTACCCTATTTTTATATAGTAGGATATTATATATATATACACATACAAACCACTTTTTAAAATTTATTTATTTATTTATTGAGACAGAGTCTTGCTCTATCCCCCAGGCTGGAGTTCAGTGGCATGATCTTGGCTCACTGCAACCTCCACCTCCCAGGTTCAAGTGATTCTCCTGCCTCAGCCTCCTGAGTAGCTGGGATTACAGGTACATGCCGCCACACTGGGCTAATTTTTGTATTTTTAGTAGAGATGGGGTTTCGCCATGTTGGTCCAGCCGCCTTGGCTTCTCAAAGTGCTGGAATTACAGGCGTGAGCCACCACACACGGCAACCACATTTTGTTTATCTACTGATGGACATTTGGGTTGCTTCCAACTTTCGGCTACTGGGAATAAGGCTGCTATGAACACAGGTGTGTGCAAATATCCGCTAGTCCCTGCCTTCAGTTATTCTGTGTGTATTCCCAGAAGTGGAATTGCTGGATTACATGGTAATTTTATTTTTAATTTTTTGAAGAAACACTACACTGTTTTCAACAATGGCTAGAGCGTTTTACATCCCCACCAGCCAGGCGAAAGGGTTCCAGTCTCTCCACAGCCTCGCCAAAACCTGTCATTTTCTTTCCTTTTTTTTTTTAAGGGGGTCTTCATCTGTTGCCAGGCTGGAGGGCAGTGGCACAATTTCAGCTCATTGCAACCTCAATCTTCCAGGCTCAAGCAATCGGTCCTCCTCTAAGCCTCCTGAGTAGGTGGGACTACAGGCAGGAGCCACGATACCTGGTTAATTTTTGTATTTTAATGAGGTCTTGCCGTGTTGCCCAGGCTGGTCTCAAACTCCTAGGCTCAAGAGATGCACTCAACTCGGCCTCACGAAGCGCTGAGATTTCAGGTACGAGCCATCCACCATGCCCAGCTACTTTTTTTTTTTTTTTTGAGATAAGAGTCTCACTCTGTTGCCCAGGCTGGAGTGCAGTGGTGTGATCTCGGCTTACTGCAACCTCCACCTCTTGAGTTCAAGCAATTCTCCTGCCTCAGTCTCCCAAGTAGCTGGGATTACAGGCCTTCACCAGCATACCTGGCTATTTTTGTATTTTTAGTAGAGATGGGATTTCACCATGCTGGCCAGGTCTTGAATTCCTGGCCTCAAGTGATCTGCCTGCCTCAGCCTCCCAAAGCGCTGGGATTACAGGCATGAGCCACAGCACCTGGCCACTGTTTTTTTTCTTTTTGATAATAGCCATCCTAATGGGTGTGAAGTCTCAATACGGTTTTGATTAGCATTTCCCTAATAACTGATATTATTTTCATATGCTTATTGGCCATTTGTATGTCTTCTTTTCAGAAATGTCTATTCAAGTTTTTTGTCTATTTTTCTGTTTTGTTTCTTTTTTGAGACAGAGTCTTACTCTGTCACTTAGGATAGAGTATAGTGGTGAGATCATGGTTCACTGCAGCCTCAAACTCCTGGTCTCAAGTGATCCTCCCACCTCAGCCTCTCTAGCACGAGGCTAATTCTTTGCTTTTTGGAGAGACAGGATCCTGCTGTCTTGCTCATGCTGGTATTTGTCTACTTTCAATAGGTTTTTTGTTGTTGTTGAGTTGTAGGCATTCTTTATATAATCTGGATATTAACTCCTTATCAGATATGTGATTTGAAAATATTTTCTCCATTTCATAGGTTGCTTTTTCACTGGATTAGTAGTGTCCTTTGATGTATAAAATTTTAATTTTGATATAGTCCAAATTATCTGTTTTTTTCTTTTGGTGACTATGCTTTTGGTGTCATATGCAAGAATCCAATATCATGAAGTTTTCTCATATTTTACTTTTTTAATTTTGAGACAGAGTTTTGTTTTGTCACCCAGGCTGGAGTGCAGTGGTGTGATCTTGACTCACTGCAACCTACACCTCTGGGGTTCAAGCAATTCTCATGCCTCAGCCTCCCAAGAAGCTAGGATTATAGGCATGTGCCACCATGCCTGGCTAATTTTTGCATTTTTAGTAGAGACAGGGTTTTGCCATGTTGGCCAACTGGTCTCAAACTACTGGCCTCAGGCAATCCATCCAACTTGGCCTTCCAAAGTGCTGGGATTACAGCATGAGTCACTGTGCCTGGCCTCCCATATTTTCTTCTAATAATTAACCTATTTAACATATTAAAATAATGAGCATTCAAACCATCATTTTATAGATGTTACATATTATTTTTAAAGGTTTTCAAACTTAAGCTATTGAGAATTTAAATAAATATACTATGTAAATAATAGGAGAGATTTGGTATACATCTTGCAGTTAGTAGTACCCAAGTGACTGATGCTGGGTAAACAGTGTGCTAAGCTAAACTGCATCCTTCTAAATACAGCTATTGCTGTATCTCATTCCTGGGCTAAGTATCCTCCCCGCATTACCAAATGGGTGTCTCACGCATCCATTTAAGCAGGCCAAAACCAAAACTGGAGTCATGAATGCTAAGGATCCATGCCACCAAAGTGAAACCTGGGTTACTTACTTGTAAGATCTGATCTTCTGAGAAATCAGGAGAGAGAAAAAAGCTAAATAAGCCACACTTTCGTTTACACCCCTATAAGGAAAGTAATCTTGAAATGACTCACCGGCTATTTGTTCATTCTTCCTGCTTTCCTCCACGTTTTTCTGCTGGTCAAACTCAGCCACTCTGTCCTCACTGGAGCACTTTTCTGTCTTGTCTACTGCGTGGTGCATGCATTGCTAATAGAAGCCAATCAGATCTTTGAAAGGAAATTTATTGAAATTTTGTTTGACACATCTGAAAAGCAGTCACAAGTATAAAGGCTGGTGATATCAAAAATGGGTGACAAAGAAAATCAACCAATCTAAACTGCAAGACTAACGTTTTTAGAGGCCCATGACAGTACCTCATTTTCAATTCTGAAATGCAGAAAGTCCTCCAAATCATTATTTTTTCCCTGCGTTTGGAGTAAACTCATTTGAACTGATATGAGACTATTTAGACCTTTATTATTTATTGTATTTGAGACAGGGTCTCGCTCTATTGCCCAGGCTGGAGTGCAGTGGAGTGATACAGCTCGATGCAGCCTCAATCTTCCAGGCCCAAGCAATCTTCCCACCTCAGCCTTCTGAGTAGCTGGGACTACAGGTGGGCGCCACAGTGCCTGGCTAATTTTTTTATTTTTACTCTGTAGAGACGGGGGTCTCACAATGTGTCCTGGGCTGGTCTCAAACACCTGGGTTCAAGCAATCCTCCCACTCTGGCCTCCCAAAGTACTGGGATTACAGGCATGAGCCACTGTGCCTGGCCCTATTTACAACCTTTATATATCCTACTTAGGGTGAATATTTGTGAATACTCACACATTTCTGCTACAGAAATATTGTTTGACTACGGGGGTATACAATATATCTCACCTTTTTTAAACATTCAAAAAATTCTGAATTCCACAAACACATTTGGCCTGAAAGGTTTTTGATAAGGGACTATGACTCAGTGGTGGCATAATTAGTCCTAGGAGTACTAGCAGGAGAAATATAACATTTGTTGAGCACTTAGTTTGTGTCCAGCATTGTTCTAAGTATGTTCTAGGTAAATGCCTCATGTAATCCTCACAATCTTTACACTTTATCATCCTATCCTTTATAAACGAGGAAACTGAGTGAGATTAACTATTTAATTTGCTGAAGATCATGTAGCAAGTAGCCCAAAGAGGGATTCATGCATTTCACCATAAAGGGCTTTGTGCAAAGGATGCCTTCAACTGCAGCAGAATGATGGTAAACTCACAGCGACTCAAATCACAGAGACACGACATGTGACCTGGAGGCTGGTAGTCAGGTGTGGGTTGGTTCGGAGGCTCAGGCTGTTCTGGTTCTAGGTGCTTTCCTAGGGTTCCCACCAGCTGCCCCTCATAGTGAGAAAAAGGCTGCCGCAGCTCCAGGAAACTTACACTGGGCAATGACAACAGGAAGAAAACAGCCCTCATCCATTCACCTCCCTTTTTAACTAGAAGAAAAATAGTTCCCAGAACTCTGCCTCAACAGATCTCCCTGGCCCATACTAGGTCATATGCCCATTGCTAGCCAATCGCTGGCAACGGAGTGGACCCGTTTTAATTCATCCAAAAAAGCCGCCGGTCTGCGCTGTTTGGAGCAATCAAGGGAGCTCCTTGCTAAGGCAGGAGGGGCCTGGGCAAGCGGCTGCAGGAGTCCAGGCCTCGCTGCCCTAAGATGAGGGCTCAGCGGTGCTCAGCACCGCGCCGGGTCGGAGACGGAGCGGCCGCCGGCTGTGGAGGGTTGGCTGGATCCCCGGCAGCGGCCAGGCGGAGCGCCAGTGGCAGCGCTTTTCCGCTTCAGCCCAGCCCAAAGGCCCCGGCAGCTCAGCGCCTGCGACCTCACAGTGCCCTCCAGCCAGGCGAGAAGCAGAGTGCTTCCGGGGCCTCCCACCGAGCAGCCGCCAGACACAACAGCTACGCGCCGCGGGGGTGGCCGGAACGCTCTGCGCCTTCCCACCGCGGCGCCCGCCTCTCTCACCCGGAAGCGAGGCGGCCCTGAGGACCACAACTCCCAGAAACACCCCCGTCTCGCTCAAGCGTTATTGTCAAAGCTTGGCGGGTTCCTGAAAGAATGGTTTCTTCGGAGCCCCATGGCTGGTCCTGTGAACTGAGACGCGACAAGACGGCCTCTCTCCGAAGCAATGACTTGGGGCAGACGGACAACGTCCACACCATCCCAATAGCCCCGGAAGACTCTGGTCTCTGCTACTTGTGCCTGCGGTCCTCGCCTAGGCGCTCTCGCGCTTCCCGCGGCGCCCCGCCCCTCCATCTCCCCCATTGGCTCCCCCAGGGCCGTGTGCGGAAGAGGGCGTGGCGCGCGGGCCACTGCCAGGCCTGAGACGCCGGGCGGGCCTGAGCCTGCGGCTGCATGGAGAGCTTGGCGCTTGGCCGCTGGCGACGGCGGAGGGCGGAGGAGCTGCAGGTTCTGGGGGACGTGGTGAGTCCCCCGAGGCCTGGGCGTTAGGGACGGGAGGACCGACGGCCCCTGGGCAGGCTCCACCGCGCCTCGTGTTTCCCGGCGTGGCCATCCCTGTGAGAAGGCCCGGCCGAAGCCCCTCACGCGCGCGCGCACCTGCCTGGGAGGGCGTGCGCGGGTGGGCGTGGCCAGTTATGGGCGTGGCCTATACGGGAGGGGTTTGACACCGCCCTCCCGGTTTCGCGCCTGCGCGGACTCGCGGAACCCGGGCATATTCCTGACCCGCACGCTCGCTGAGATTTCAGACACAGGCTCCGCAAAACGTGGGCCGGGGCGTTTTGCATGAGCTCGGGTGCTTGGTGTCTGGGTCATGTCTTCTCCTGCCGTCTACACTTTACTGTTCCTGAGTCTCGTTCACTGAGCGCCTGCCGCGTGCTAGGCTCGGGGCTGGGTGTTGGGGGACGGGTACGGGGCCAGCGAACAGCGCAGAAAATTACCCGGCATTGAGCGTATTAGTGCTGCTTGGGTTGAGTCCATTAATTGATGAGAAGAGGGTAAAATATGATTATAATCGGGGGGACCCGCACAAGATCCAGGGTAGGAGGGTAAGTCAGGTGTGTGTGAGTCTTGAAGGATGACCAGGGGTAGACAGGGTGGGAGCTGGCAAAAAAACCAGTGTTGGAGGAAGTAGCTTAGTGTCTCAGGGGAACTGAAAGAAAACCTGCAGGATTGGAGCAGGAAGACAGCCGCTTGGCATTACTGTATCTTATCTTCCACCTCTGCTTGCAAATAGGCTAGTTCTTAACCTCGTTTATTTCAAAGTTCCTTTCTAAGGGCAGCAGTGAGCAGCCAACATACCGAATACTTGCTTTTTTTTTTCTTCCAGAGCTACACAGGCTTGGTAAGTGCAGGAAGTCGCATCCCCCCTCCAGATACCAATTGTTATCTTACTAGGGTGCATGTTACCCCGGTAATATAGTAATAGTATGGTACAGTAATGTAGCAGGTTAGGGTGCTTTTGTAACCAAGAGCCTCCAAACCATGCTGGCCCTAATAAGATGGAATTTTGATTCTCCTGCGCAGAACAGCATGAAGGTGAGCAGTCCAGTGGGGTGGAACCCAGGGTCACTAAATCTAGGCATAGGGCTGGTGGCACCCAGATCAAGGGATATGCAGGGACGTGGATTCCTTCCCCTCATACCATCCCCTGGGTGTTACCCTCCTCTGCATAGCCAAGGCCAGCTCCCCCACTACCATGCTACCAGACAGCAGGAAAGCAAACAGGAAAGTGACGTGATTAAGCTGATGTGTTAAGACCTTACTCCACTGCTCTGGAAAGTGAAAGGGGTGGTGGTCAGAGTGCAGGCAGGGAGGCAAGGCTCATGGCTACAATAGTATATCAGTCAGAGGAGAAGTGACAGAGGCTTGCTCAAGAGAGGGCAGTGGGGGGGGGGGGGGGTGACACTAGACAGACGTGACTGTATATTTAGAGGGAGAACAGGCAGGCTCACTGATGGAGTGGCCATGGCAGGGTAATGTGAAGGGAGGAGTCCAGGGTGATGGCAGGGTTGACGAGCCCTGGGAGGGCAGTGCTGCTGTTCCTTGAGAGAAGAGTGGTGTGGAGCTGTGGGAGGCAGTGAAGAGCTCCTGTTAGATTGTGCTGTGTTTTCTACGACGTTGAGAAATTTAGTGGAGACATGGCAAATACTGCTAGTGATTGAATGGTTATCTGATTTTTTTTTTTTTTTTTTTTGAGACGGAGTCTCACTCTGTTGCCCAGATTGGAGTGCAGTGGCGCGATCTTGGCTCATTGCAACCTCCGTCTCCTGGGTTCAAGCGATTCTCCTGCCTCAGCCTCCTGAGTAGCTAGGATTACAGGTGCCCGCCACCATGCCCGGCAAATTTTTGTGTTTTTAGTAGAAACGGGGTTTCACCATGTTGGCCAGACTGGTCTTGAACTCCTGACCTCAGATGATCCGCCTGCCTCAGCCTCTTAAAGTGCTGGGATTACAGGCATGAGACACTGTGCCCAGCCTGGATTATCTGAATTTATAGCACAACACTGCTAAATTATTCCCATGATACAAATGAGGCAACTGAGACACAGAGGGGGTAATTAACTGGCCTAAGGATACACAGCTAGTAAATGGTGGAAGTAGGTTTTAAATCCAAGTCATCTGGCTCCAAAGCCTGCCCTGTTAGCCACAAGGCTACACAGCTTCCCATGTGGCATTTGTGGAACTAAAATACAAAGCCGGCCCAGTGCATTGGCTCACGCCTGTAATCCCAGAATTTTGGGAGGCTGAGGCAGGCAGGTCACTTGAGGTCAGGAGCTCCAGACCAGCCTTGTCAACATGTGAAACTCCATCTCTACTAAAAATTGAAACATTAGCTGGGCTTGGTGGCATGGGCCTATAATCCCAGCTACTCAGGAGGCTGAGGCAGGAGAATTGCTTGAACCCGGGAGGCAGAGGTTGCAGTGAGCTGAGATCACACCGCTGCACTCCAGCCTGGATGACAGATTGAGACTCTGTCTCAAATAAAAAAGTAAAAATAAAAAATACCCACAAAGCTTCCCAATGAAGTCCTAAATTGGCCATCAAAAAATGATGAAAAGCGTGATGTTGTGGGCTGTCAGGGAAGGGGGAGCCAGAGGTCGTTATTGATCAGAGAGAACAGGGAAGACTTAATGGAAGACACCCTGAATGATCTATCAGATTGGAATTGCTGAAATTGAGTGCCAGGCTCGAGGTTGCAATACTTCCTGTTACTAAAGAATAATGAGTATCTTATTGCTGTGGTGTATATTGCCTCTTAATTTGATAAAGTTTTGTTTATATTGTATTGTGTCTTAGTCTTTGATTTAATAATCCAGATTGAGTTCAATAAAGTATCCAAGTTCTTCTACCAAGTTTTCTGTCCTCTCTCTGCCTCTCTGTGTGTTTCTCTCTCGCAGATGTCTCCAGAATTTGGTTACTTGAGGAACAGTAACTAGTTTCTTACTTCACAGCCTAGAGGCTGTATACTCTGCGTATAACACCAGCAAAGTTTTGGAAAACACAGCAGCCAGGACCCATCTCTGTAGTGACTTGGCAGGTGATTCACACAGCAGCCTGGGCCCATCTTTGTAGTGACTTGGCAGGTGATTCTTGGGCAGAGCAGAGTGAGGCACCTCTCCTGTAATGTGAGTGTCTCATCACTGTGAGTTTCCTTGCAGTCCGGTTAGCTAGTGTGGACACGTGTCAGTTCAATGACAGTAGTGTTTATCGTTTCCGTTGGGCAGACGTGTTTTGAGCACCTGCTTTGTCTCAAGCCCTGTCCTAGGCACTAGAGGAAAGATGAGTGAAGGCCTTGCTTACATTTACCCTGCATCTCAGGACTAGGCTTACTGTACAACTCCAGTGCTTGGCTTTTTTCACAGGAAGTCCCCCCTGCTTACCACACACTGACCATGTTTGTATGTTTCAGATTGAAAGTTGTTTGAAAGTTGTCTGCCTAGAACGCCTAAAGCTTCATGTCCACTCAGTCTTTCATCTCTGCTGAGACTCTTCCCTAAAGAACTCACTGAAGACCAGATTTCTTGGGTAGAGCCACATCTTAGATGCCTGGGCTGAAAAATCAAGTTGATATTTATTTTCTGGTGTCATAGTTGATTCAAGATCCTTCTTTCTAGCTTTTTTTTCTTTTTGAGACAGAGTCTTGCTCTGTTGCCCAGGTTACTGTGCAATGGAGCGATGATGGCTCACTGCAGCCTCGATCTGGGTTCAGGTGACCCTCCTGCCTCAGCCTCCCGAGTAGCTGGGACTACAGGCATGCACCACCATGCCCAGCTAATTTTTGAAAACTATGCTGTAGAGATGGGATCTTGCCATGTTGCCCAGGCTGGTCTCAAACTCCTGGGCTCAAGTGATCCACCTGCCTTGGGCTCCCAAAGTCCTGGGATTATAGGCATGAGCTACTGCCCCTGGCCTAATGTACAAGTTATTGATTGCTTAATTGATTGATTGAGATAATTTCAGTCTGTCACACAGGCTGGAGTACAGCGGCACCATCTAGGCTCACTGCAACCTCTGCCTCCTGAGTTCAGGCATTTCTCCTGCCTCAGCCTCCCGAGTACCTGGGAGAACAGGTGTGTGCCAGTTAATTTTTGTATTTTTAGTAGAGATGGGGTTTCACCATGTTGGCCAGGCTGGTCTCGAACTCCTGACCTCAAGTGATCTGCCCACCTCAGTTTCCCAAAGTGCTAGGATTACAGGCATAAGCCACCATGCCCGGCCAAGTACAAGTTTTTATATGGGCATATGTTTTAATTTCTCTTCAGTATATATTTAGCTTTGGAGTTCCTAGATATCATATGGTAACTATGTTTAACCATTTGAGGAACTGCCAGATTGTGGCACAAAGTGGCTGTGCCATTTTACATTCCCACTAGCCATGGATGAGGGTTCGGTTTCTCCACATCCTCACCAAAACTTACTTGTCCTTTTAATTATAGCCATCCTAAGTGGATATGAAGTGTTTCCTCCTTGTGGTTTTGATTTACATTTCCTGGATAACTAATGATGTCAAGCATTTTTTCATGTGTGTTTTGGCCATTTGTATATCTTCTTAGGGGAAATGTCTCTCAGATCCTAGCCCATTTTTCACTTGGGTTATTTCTCCTTATTGTTGAGTTGTAATAATTCTTTATACTAGATACAAGTTCTTTATTTGATCTATTATTTGCAAAAACTTCTCTCATTCTGTACCTCAATGTTTTCTTCTAAGAATTTTGTAATTTTACGTTTAGATCTATGTTCCATTTTAGTTAATTTTGAGTACAGTTTGGGATGGGGTTCCAAGTGCTTTCTTTTTAAACAGAGTCTAGCTCTGTTACTCAGGCTGGAGTGCAGTGGTGCGATCATGGGTCACTCCAGCCTCAACATCCCAGCTCAAGGAGTCCTCCCACCTCAGTCTGGCAAGTAGCTGGGACTACAAATGTGTGCCACTATGCCTGGCTAGTTTTAAACAATTTTTTGTACAGACTAGGTCTCACGGTGTTCCCCAGGCTGGTCTCAAACTCCTGGGCTCAGGTGATCAACCCACCTCAGTTTCCCAAAGTGCTGGGGTTATAGGCACAAGCTACCACGCCCAGTCAGCTGCCTTCTTTTACATGTGAACATCAAGTTTCCCCAGCACCATTTGTTAAAAGACTGTTGTTTCTCTTTGTTAATTGCTTTGGCACCCTTGTTGAAAACTACTCCAATGTGAATGTGAAGTTTTTTCCTGGACTCTCAATTCTATTCCGTTGATCAATATGGTTGTCTTTATGTTAGTACCCTACTGTCTTGAGTACTGTGTGTTTTGTAGTATGTGTTGAAATTTGGAAATGTGAGTCCCTCAACTTTGTTTTTCTTCTAGATTGTTTTAGCTGTTCTGCGTCCTTTGAATTTCTATTTGAATTTTAAGATCAGCTTGGCAATTTCTGCAAAGAAAGCTGGGATTTTTGATAGGGATTACATTGAATCTATAGGTTAATTTGGTGACTAGGACTACCTTAACAAAATTAAATCTTCTGATCCATGAACATGGGATGTCTTTCCATGTTTCATTGTTTTTTTTCTATTGCTTTTCTATGTACTATCTTACTAATTTTTACTCAGATTTCTTCTATTTACTATGGGTTCAATTGCTTGTTTAAATCTTTTAAGATGGAAACTAAGGTCATTGGTTTGAGATCTTCCATGTTTTCTAGGGTAGATATTTAGTGCTATAAATTTCCTCCCACGTACTGTTTTAGTAAAAATTTTGATATAATTTGTTTTCTTTTTTTTCAGTTCAGAATACTTTATAATTTTTCATTTGATTTCTTTTTTGATGCACTGGTTATTTAGAAGTGTGTTATTTAGTTTCTAAATATTTGAGGATTTTTAGAAATATTTCTGTTGCCTGCTTTCTGATTTAATTTCTCTGTGGTCAAAGAACATACTTTGTATGACTTAGGTTTATTGAGGCTTCCTTTATGGCCCAAAATATAATCAGTCTTGGGAAATTTTTATTCTGTTGTTTTTGAGTGAAGAGTTTTATAAATAAGTAAGTCAGGTTATTTGATAGTTTACTTTATTTAATTTTAATTTTTAAAAAAAATTTTTTTTGAGACAGTCTCACACTGCCACCCAGGCTGAAGTGCAGTGGTATGATCTCCACTCACTGCAACTTCTGCCTCCAGCAATTCTCCCACCTCAGCTTCCTGAGTAGCTGGGATTACAGGGGCCTGCCACCATACCCAGCTGATTTTTTGTATTTTTAGTAGAGCTGGGATTTCACCATGTTGGCCAGGCTGGTTCTCAAACTCCTGACCTCAAGTGATTGCCCGCCGTGGCCTCCCAAAGTGCTGGGATTACAGGCATGAGCCAGTGCACCCAGGCAATGGTTTAAATTTTCTATATCCTCGATGATTTTATTCATATAGCTATCAATATTTGTGAGAAAATGCTGAAACTTACGAATATAATTGTGGATTTGTCTATTTTTCCTTGCAATTCTGTATTTTTTGCTTCACATATTTTGAAGCTCTGTTATTCGATGCATAAACATTGATGAATTTTATGTCCTCTTGATGAATGACTTTTTTAATACTGTGAAATCACCTTTTTATATCCCTGGTAATATTCTTACTCTGAAATTGACTTGTATTTTATTAATATAGCAACTCCACCTTTCTTTTGTTCAGTGTTAGCATGCTATATATTTTCATCCTTTCATTTTTAATCTATTATATCTTTATATTTAAAGTGGTTTCTTGTAGGTGAACTATGATTGAGTCTTCATATCTTTATTCAATCTGACAATCTCTGCCTTTTCCTTTGCGTATTTATTTATTTATTTTTATTTTTTATTAATATGGGGTTTCACCATGATGGCCAGGCTGGTCTTGTACTCCTGACCTCAGGGATCCACCCACCTTGGCCTCCCAAAGTGGTAGGATTACAGGCGTGAGCCACTGCGCCCGGCCCAGGTATTTAGTTTTTCACTATGACTATTGATATAGTTAGGATAAAATGTAACTGTTAATGTAGTTGGGATAAAATCTATCATTTTCCTTTTTGGTGTTTACTTGTCCTATTTGTTGTTTGTTTACTTTTTCTGTTTTTCTCCCCCCTTTGGAGAGAATATCTCATTTTTATTTAATGGGATTCCATGTTCTTTTTTATTTATTTATTTTTTTTGAGACAAGGTCTAACTCTGTTGCTCAGGCTGGAGTGCTGTGGCATGATTATGACTCACTATAGCCCTGACCTCCCAGGCTCAGGTGATTCTCCTACATCAACTCCCATGAGTAACTGGGACTACAAGCATGTACCACCCTGCACAACTAATGTTTTGTATTATTTGTAGAGTCTAGGTTTTGCTCTGTTGCTCAGGCTGATGTTAAACTCCTAGGCTTGAGTGATTCGCCTGTCTCAGCCTCCCAAAGGTGCTGGGATTACAGGCGTGAACCATCATGCCTGGCCTCCATGTTATTTTCCTTGCTGGCTTGCTAGCTGTAGTTTTATTTGCTTTATGATTTAGAATGCCCGTCTTCGACATATACAACCCATCTTCAGTTGATATTATACCACTTCACATGTAAGAACCTTCTCTTTGTCTCCTCTGAACTTTCCTGCTTTTGTGTCCTGCATTTTACTTTGACATTGCTATACACTCTCTACTTTATTGTTACTATTTTTGTTTCAACAGTCAGTCAGTCTTGGTTTTTTGTTTTGTTGTTTTTTTTTTTTTTTGAGACGGAGTCTCCCTCTGTGGCCCAGGCTGGAGTACAGTGGCATGATTTCAGCTCACTGCAACCTCCACCTCCCAGGCTTAAAGCGATTCTCCTGCTTCAGCCTCCTGAGTAGCCGGGATTACAGGTGCACACCACCACGCCTGGCTACTTTTTGTATTTTTAGTAGATATAGGATTTCACCACATTAGTCAGACTGGTTTCAAACTCTGGACCTCATGATCTGCCTGTCTCAGTCTCCCAAAGTGCTGGGATTACAGGGGTGAGCCACCACACCTGGCCTGACAGTCAGTCATCTTTTAATGAAGTTTCAGTAACAAGAAAAAAGCCATACGTTTATCCACTGGTAATATAATTAGCGTTCCTGGTATAACTCATTCTTCTGTGTAGGCTCATCTTTCCATCCGGTATCAATTTTTTTTTTTTTTTTTTTTTTTTTTTGAGACAGGGTCTCACTCTGTTGCCCTGGCTAGACTGCAGTGGCAAGGTCTCAGCTCACTACAACCTCAAGCGATCCTACCTCAGCCTTCTGAGTACCTGGGAATACAGGCATGCGCCACCACATCCCGGCTAATTTTTGTACGTTACTGTAAAGACGGATTTTCACCATGTTGCCCAGGCTGGTCTCAAAATCCTGGGCTCAAGCAATCTACCTGCCTTTAACCTCCCAAAATGCTGGATTACAGGCATGAGCCACTGTGCCTGGCCTCAATTTTTTTTCTGCCTGAAAGAAGTCTTCTAACATTTCTTATAGGACAGGTTTGCTGGTGATACATTTTTTTTAACTTCTATATTCTGAAAAAGTCTTAATTTTATCCTTATTTTGAAAGATACTTCTACTGTGTATGGAATTCTAAATTGATAGGTTTAATCTTTCAATAATATGAAAATGTTGCTCCACTGTCTTGCCACAGTTGCTTCCATTGAGAGATCTCACTGTTCCTTCTCTCCCTGTTCCTCAGTGTTCAATGCATCTCTCGTCTCTGGCTGCCTTTAAGGTTTCCCTTTATCAGTGGCTTTAAGCAGTTGGCTCATCATGTGCTCTCGTATAGTTTTTTTCATGATTTTGTGCTTGGGGTTATTGAGATTCTTGATTCTCTGAATTTATAGTTTACATCAAATTTGGAATATTTTCAGCCTAGATAGATTTTTTTTTTTTCCAGACAGAGTCTCACTCTGTCACCCAGGCTGGAGTGCAGTGGCGTGATCTCAGCTCTGCCTCGAGTTCCAGCAATTCTTCTGCCACAGCCTCCCAAGTAGCTGGGATTACAGGTGCGCTCCACCACACGCAGCTACTGTTTTGTATTTTTAGTGGGCATGGGATTTCACCATGTTGGCCAGGCTGGTCTCGAACTCCTAACCTCAGGTGATCCACTCGCCTTGGCCTCCCAAAGTGCTGGGATTATAGGCATGAGCCACCATGCCCAGCCTCAGCTATTATATCTTTCAGTATTTTTTCTTTCCGTTTTCTCTCCTCTCCTTCTAGATCTCCCTTTACACATCTGTTAAGCTTCTTGATAGTCGTCCCACAGTTCCCTGATGCTGTGCCTACTTTTAAAACTCTCTTTTCTGTTTTTGATTTCTGATAGTTTCTACTGCTGTGCCTTCAAGTTCATGAATCTTTGTTTCTGCAATGTCTTAACCGTCCACTAATTATATCCAGTGCATTTTTAATCCCAGACATTATAGCATTTGATTTGGAGCCTATAACATTTGATTTTGATCTTTTAAAATATATCTTCCATGTTTCTGTTCAGTATTTTGAACATACACAGTTATGTTAAGTCTTTTAATGTTCTTCTCTGCTAAATCTAACATCTGTGTCAGTTTTTATTTTATTTTATTGAGACAGAGTCTCCCTCTGTTGCCCAGGCTAGAGTGCAGTAGTTCACTGAAGCCTCCGCCTCCCAGGTTCAAGCTATTCTCATGCCTCAGCCTCCCAAGTAGCTGGGACTACAGGTGCACCCTACCCTGCCTGGCTACTTTTTGTATTTTTACAAAAATTAGAGATGGGGTTTCATCATGTTGGCCAGGCTGGACTTGAACTCCTGAACTCAGGTGATATACCTGCCTCGGCCTCCTAAAGTGCTGGGATTACAGGTGTGAGCCATCATGCCTGGCCCTATTTTGTTCATACAGAAGAGTAAATCTTGTTGGTCCAACTTGGCCCAAAGAGGAAGCTGGTTAATACATTTTGGGTCAGAGTTTAAAAGAAAGTGAAGACCGGGCGCTGTGGCTCACACCTGTAATCCCAGCACTTTGGGAGGCTGAGACAGCTGGATCACTTGAGGTCAAGCGTTTGAGACCAGCCTGACCAACTTGGTGAAACCCTGTCTCTACCAAAAATACAAAAATTAGCTGGGCGTGGTGGCGCACACCTGTAACCCCAGCTACTCAGGTGGCTGAGGCAGGAGAATCTCTTGGACCCCAGAAGTGGAGGTTACAGTGAGCCAAGATCACACCACTGCACTCTAGCCTGGGTGACAGAGCGATGCTCTGTCTGAAAAGAAAAGAAAATGAAACACATACATACATGTGTACATACAATAATGTTAAGTTTGAGAGACTCCTTTAAGAGTTCAAGAATGTTAATGCTAAATGCTTTCTGCCCTGTTTTGGTTTAGAATATTCTTAAGATTGTCTTGGAAAAGGTGGTTCGTGCACTTCAGCAGCGGCTTCACTGCTAAGCAAAAGCACTAGCAATGTGAGTCTTCTGCGCCGAGTGCAGCTCGCCAGCTGTGAGTGTGACTTTATGAGCTGCGCTGTTGTTCCCTCTGTGGATTCCTCTGCAACTCCGACAGCAGTCTGGTGCGCATCGTTTTTGGCAGTTGTGGTTTTCCTTTCACGTACACCCCCACACAGGCCATGCCTTTAGTCCAGAGGTGAGCAAGCTTGAGCCTTTATTTTGATTTTCAGCCTGGAATGTTTTTGACACAACTGTGGAAACTTAGATGTGAGTAAACTGTAAAGTTCCAGTTCCAGCAATTCTGGTGTTATGAATAGCCACTTCTGTTCATAAAAAGGCTGAGCATATTTTGTGTTTACTCTGCTCTGTGGTTGTCTTTTAGATCTGATATTGTCAACAGTTGAGAAATTACCCAGTCAAGCTCTAAGTCCTTGTCAGCAAAAGCACTTAAACATATTAATGGCTTTAACTCCATTCAAGTAGCCCTAAGGGGTCTAACTTACAAAGTAGGAAGATTCAGGCAGGGCACAGTGGTTGAAGCCTGTAATCCCAGGACTTTGGGAGGCCGAGGTGGGCGGACCACTTGAGGTCAGGAGTTCGAGACCAGCCTGGGCAACATGGCGAAACCCCGTCTTCACCAAAAAAATACAAAAACTAGCTGGGCATGTTGTCACACAGCTGTAGTCCCAGCTACTCAAGAGGCTGAGGCAGGAGAATCACTTGAACCCATGAGGTGGAGGTTGCAGGGAGCCAAGATCATGCCAGTGCACTCTAGCCTGGGCGGCAGAGTGAGACTCTGTCGGGGGGGAGAGAAAAAAAAAAAAAGAAGATTCAGATTTAAATTTGCTTGCTTTACCCCATCAGATGCAGGTTTTACAGCTCATCTGCGGCGTGAGGTCCTGCCATGAGAACCTAGAAAATCCCAGCTGTTGATGCGGCCCCTGACAGAAGCCCTTATTTTGCCTTTCTGTGGTCACTCTTCTCACTAAATCATTATAACCTATTCCTTAAGAAACAAGGTGTTGCATTCTCTCACCCACTTTTCATTTTGAAAACAATCTGTTGAGCTATGTTATACTGTTATACTCAGTTTAATGAGATTCCATCATCATCCCGTCTAGATATAGGAAGTTGATTAATGATAATTCATCTTTAGTTACAACCCTAATGCAGGTGTTCACCCTGCCAGTTATGCTTAACCTCAATCATTTCTTTCTTTTTTTCTTTGTTTTTTTTGAGATAGAGTCTCACTCTTTCACCCAGGCTGAAGTGAACTAGTGCGATGTGGGCTCATGGCAACCTCCGCCCTCTGGGATCAAGCAGTTCTCCTGCCTCAGCCTCTCAAGTAGCTGGGATTAAAGGCATGCACTACCATGCCCAGCTAATTTTTATATTTTCAGTAGAGATGAGGTTTTGCCACGTTGGCCAGGCTGGTCTTTAACTCCTGACCTCAGGTGATCCACCTACCTCAGCCTCCCAAAGTGCTAGGATTATAGACATGAGCCACCGCACCTGGCCAGTCATTTCTAATTTTTGATAGGTTTCTTTATACGTGACACAGAAAAGTCACAGTGTGGTTAGCATCAGCAAGGACGTCATTTTCTGTGGTTCACCCTCTCTTTCAGGTGTTTGTTGTGTCCAGCACTGACCCTGGAAGGACTCTGCCTTGGCTTCTACTTCTTTAATTACCAAGTGCCCAGAACTGAGTGAGGCACTTAGTAGGTATTCAGGAAAGGCTTTTTGGTTGACTGACATGTGAGGGGGTGTGTGTGTTTAACTGAGAATTAATGAAAGGAGGATTAAGCAAATGCATAAAATTGTTGGTATTTTCAAAACATCATTTGTTTAGGGAAAAACAATTCATTTGGGGAGAATGCCGTCAGTGTTCCACATGGTCACCTTTCATTATCATCACCTAGCTACTATCTTTTTAGATTTCTCTCTTGCAGTTATCAGACCATGTTATTGAGGTGTAGAGGTTTTTTTGTTTTTTGAGATAGAGCCTGTCTCTGTAACCCATGCTGGAATGCAGTGGTGCAATCTCAGCTCACTGCTACCTGCGCCTCCCAGGCTCAAGTGATTCTCATGTCTCAGCCTCCAGAGTAGCTGGGATTACAAGCATGTGCCACCATGCCCAGTTAAGTTTTGCATTTTTTAGTAGGGAAAGGGTTTCCCTGTGTTGGCCAGGCTTTTCTTGAACTCCTGACCTCAAGTAATCCTCCCCGCCTCGGCCTCCCAGAGTGTTGGGATTACAGGTGTGAGCCACCTCGCTTGGCCAGGTTTAGAGTTTTAAATTTTTAAAAGTGTGTAATTAAGTGTTTTTTTAGTAAATTTATAGCTGTGCAACTATCACTCCTAACCTCAGGTGATCCACCTGCCTTGGCCTCCCAAAGTGCTGGGATTACAGGTGTGAGCCACCGCATCTGGCTGTTCATTCCTAACTTTTTAGTAATTGCCATTCTAGCTGGCGTGAGATGGTATCTCATTATGGTTTTGATTTGCATTTCTCTAATGACCAGTAATGATGAGCTTTTTTTCTTATGTTTGTTGGCTGCATAAATGTCTTCTTTTGAGAAGTGTCTGTTCATATCATTTGCCCACTTTTTGATGGGGTTGTTGGTTTTTTCTTGTAAATTTAAGTTCCTTGTAGATCCTGGATATTAGCCCTTTGTCAGATGGATAGATTGCAAAAATTTTCTCCCATTCTGTAGGTTGCCTGTTCACTCTCGTGATAGTTTCTTTTGCTGTGCAGAAGCTCTTCAGTTTAATTAGATCCCATTTGTCAATTTTGGCTTTTGTTGCCATTGCTTTTGGTGTTTTTAGTCATGAAGTCTTTGCCCATGCCTATGTCCTAAATGATATTGCCTAGGTTTTATTCTAGGGTTTTTATGGTTTTAGGTCTTAAGTTTAAGCCTTTAATCCATCTTAATTTTTTATATAAGGTGTAAGGAGGGGGGTCCAGTTTCAGTTTTTTGCATATGGCTAGCCACTTTTCTCAACACCATTTATTAAATAGGGAATACTTTCCCCCATTGCTTGTTTTTGTCAGGTTTGTCAAAGATCAGATGGTTGTAGATGTGTGGCATTATTTCTGAGGCCTCTGTTCTGTTCCATTGGTCTATATATCTGTTTTGATACCAGTATCATGCTGTTTTTTTTTACTGTAGCCTTATAGTATAGTTTGAAGTCAGGTAGCATGATGCCTCCAGCTTTGTTCTTTTTGCTTAGGATTGTCTTGGCTATATAGGCTCTTTTTTGTTTCCATATGAAATTTAAAGTAGTTTTTTCTAATTCTGTGAAGAAAGTCTATGGTAGCTTGTTGGGGGATGGCATTGAATGTATAAATTGCTTTGGGCAGTATGGTCATGATATTGATTCTTACTATCCATGAGCGTGGAATGTTTTTCCATTTGTGTGTGTCCTGTCTTACTTTCTTGAGGAGTGGTTTGTAGTTCTCCTTGAAGGGGTTCTTCACATCCCTTGTAAGTTGTATTCCTAGATATTTTATTCTCTTTGTAGCGATTGTGAATGGGAGTTCACTTATGATTTGGCTCTCTGTTTGTCTGCTGTTGGTGTATAGGAATGCTTGTGATTTTTGCACGTTGATTTTTTATCCTGAGACTTTGCTGAAGTTGCTTATGAGCTTAAGAGATTTTGGGCCGAGATGATGGGGGTTTCTATATATACAATCATGTCATCTGCAAACAGAGACAATTTGATTTCCTTTCTTCCTATTTTAATACGCTTTACTTCTTTCTCTTGCCTGATTGCCTTGGCCAGAACATCCAATACTATGTTGAATAGGAGTGGTGGGAGAGGGCATCCTTGTCTTGTGCTGGTTTTCAAAGGGAATGCTTCCAGCTTTTGCCCATTCAGTATGATCTTGGCTGTGGGTTTGTCATAAATAGCTCTTATTATTTTGAGATACGTTTCATCAATACCTAGTTTATTGAGATTTTTAGTATGAAGGGGTATTGAATTTTATCGAAGGCCTTTTCTGCATCTGTTGAGATAATCGTGTGGTTTTTGTCATTGGTTCTGTTTACCTTTATTGACTTGCGTATGTTGAACCAGCCTTGCCTCCCGGGGGATGAGCCGACTTGAACATTATCTCAAGATAACCAGCCCCCTAGAATTAAGTCGCCCTCTTACTTTCAGCGTTGGCTTGCTCATCTCACCACTTGCCTTCTCTTTGCCAAGCTAAACTTGGTCAAGAGTGTGTACTGAAAGCGTGAGCATAGTAGGCTGAGGAGTCTTTTTAAAAAGGACACAGAATCAAGATGTTAAATCCAGTTGGTTAAAGCCCCAGCGTGCCCTGGTAATGCAGGAGTTCAGTGTGAGAATCCTAACTTCTGGCCCTCTTTAGTTGATGCAGTACCAGACGTCATAGAAAGAAACCTAAGAGTACAAGGCCATTCTCCAAATGAAAATGTCATAGAGAAGGAGGCTTTCCGTGGTGGAAAGCATGCTTTCTTTCTAAATGGCAGTCTGTGCGGCCTTAATCTCGCTCCATTCAGCGTTACCTGTCTGTGTTAAGACCAGTGGGCATCCATATCCGCTGTTCCATCCAGCAGAAGCAGCTTTATCGTGGTAGGACTTGAACTAAACTGAACTGAAGAAACCTCCCTCAGCCAACTGTTCCTCGTAGCTAAGGACTCAATTACCCAGCATTACACACATACACTATAAATGATCTTCAGCATAAAGGTCAGTAGTCAGTAAAAATTCTCAAAATACCTTCAGAATGAAAGATTAGATTATTTTATATAAAATATGTTTTCTTATGGACTTAATTGCGTTCCTGAATTCTAATGATTTTCTTTGGTATTTTATTTAATTAATTGATTAACTTTTTTGAAACAGAATTTTGCTCTTGTTGCCCAGGCTGGAGTGCAATGGCACAATCCTGATTCACCACAGCCTCCGCCTCCCAGGTTCAAGCAATTCTCCTTCCTTAGCCTCCCCAGCAGCTGGAATTACAGGCACGCGCCACCATGCTCGGCTAATTTTTTGTATGTTTAGTAGAGATGGGGTTTCACCCTGTTGGCCAGGCTGGTCTCGAACTCCTGATCTCAAGTGATCCACCCGCCTTGGCCTCCCAAAGTGCTGGGATTACAGGTGTGAGCCACTGTGCCCGGCCAGCTCCTTTGGTATTTTAATTTGCTGTATATTTGCTTAACTCCTGTGCCAGCTCACGTGTTAACACGTGTAGTATGTATGCTTAATCCAGTGCATTTGATGTTGAACAGTGTGCCATTTTCTTGGTCTGCGGACTGAAGAAGGTGCATGGTGCTCTTCTGTTGAAGACGCAGAGAACCATGCATATTCTCTGTTCTCCACCCTCCTCTTGAGCCCAGAGTGTAGGCTGCCAGCAGGGCCGAGGGCCCCACCCCGCCACCCTGCCTCGGCGGCAGAGCTGGTGCTGGGCTCTGCTCACCATTCTTGCTGTTCTCTGGCTGTGCTTTGTGTTTCCAGGGACATTAGGGAAACATCCCCTGTCTGGTTTCTATAAGGGCTGGCTCTTCTCAGCATGGAAACCAAGGCTTTGAGTCTCATCTCTGGCAAATTGTTAAGTCGTCAACCCCCTATTCTGTACAGACACTTCACTCATTAAGCTCACTTGGGACCATCACCTCCCATAAAGGAAGAAGTCTCCCCCCTCAACTAATGGTTGCTCTCGCGTCCTCAGGACAGGCAGCTTCGCGTGTTTCCATCTTTGAGGAAGCACCATCCCTGTTTGCTATTTTAATTTAGCGTCTTTTGAAACAGCATGTATTTGTCGGCCACGCTCCTGCTTCACTTTTGATGAGGATGCTGGTCACTTGATCTACTGTAGTTATTGTTATGTAGGGTCTTTGTGTATATTTAGGATTTTCCTTTCGTTTATATAGCGCAAGTGTCTTTTTAGTTTGGTGTAAGTCTTCATTTGCCTTTGCGAAGGCAGACAGATCTCTCGTTCAACACCAGCAGCCCCAGATGTCGGTGCCTCTGTGGCAGTCATTTTTCTTTGGTTCAGGCCAATCCGTGACAACTGAACTATTTGCCAAGTAAGTGTATAGATTAATATCATATGTGGTCAGCTCTCAATAATCCACAGTAAGAAACAGAAAATACGAATACATTAATTCACTCTGCTGGCTGAGTGCCACTGAGACGTCATCCTCACATTGCCTCGTGGGACCCACCTTCTGCCCGCCTTGGTGGCAGAGTGTGGCTCTCCTCTCTCCTACCACAGGCTGTGGGGACCCTGGCCCTTCAGCTCCCTGTGCTCCTTGAAGAATGTCAGCTCATCATTGCAGATAATCACAAGTCTGCTGACCTTAATGTGCCAGTGGTCATTCAACCACACAGAAATGGTGTAGGATATAGTTTCATAAGTGTTGTAAATTTCATCCAGAAAGCACAGTCTCTCATTCATATTCATGCATGCCTGTTTGCTTTCCTTTTGAGTAAGTCCCATGTTATTGAGAAAAGAGGAAGGGAAGTAATATTACTGCTATTAGGTGACTGTGATGTTACTGATGGGGGAAAATTGAAACTTGTAAAATTATGTGGGGGAATACTTAATATTTCCACTTTTTTCCCTTTAATCCAGATGACTGAAAGTTGACAGCAAACCAGTTTTATCATAACACACTTCCTTTTGCACTATAAGGATTGAGCAGATCCTGAATCACCAGAGATTGAGAGCTTTGATCTTAGTTCTTCAAACTCTCATCCAACTTAGGTGAAGACATAGAAAGCTGCATTATTTGCAAAAGTCCTAAGGATGATCAATATGATTACTGTAATATATGGCAGAACAAGGATTGAGTATATTTTGATATGCCACAAATCAAATACATATTCCATGGAAATCAGATTTAACTAGTATACATAGGAGAGCCTGCAGTTAAATTAAAAGAAGAAAAAGAGGAAGACAACGACGACTAATAAGCCCCAGGAGTTGGAGAGTACGTTTGTGTGGAGAAGCCACGGGGGCTGCAGGGGAGGTGAGCTTGCGTGGACCTGTGTGTGATGTGGCTGCTGGGGCTGTTAACCTAGCATCGGTTTCTCCTGTGGAAACACAGTGGCCAGGTCTTGGCAAGTGGTTATTCTATTCTGCTATTACATGGCGTTGAAAGTATTTTGCATGCTTTATTTTAAGCAGGATATTGGCAATTTAGAAACACTGGAGTAGGATGTCTAGGCTATGAAGTCCGAAGAACATCTCTGAAATGGAATAGTGAGACTAGGGATGTCTGCTTGGAGAGAACAAATCTCCAAAGTGTCTGAGAATGATCAACAAATATCTGAAAGGATGTTTATCTCATACACAAGGGGCTTCTTACTCTGTTGCCCAGGCTGGAGCACAGTGGCGCGATCTCGGCTCACTGCAACCTCTGCCTCCTGAGTTCAAGTAATTCTCCTGCTTCAGCCTCCTGAGTATTAAGGCATGTACCACCACACCCAGCTAATTTTTGTATTTTTAGTAGAGATGGGGTTTTGCCATGTTGGTCAGCCTGGTGTCAAACTCCTGACCATGTGATCTGCCCACCTCGGCCTCCCACAGTGCTGGGATTACAGACCTGAGCCATCACACCGGCCACTTTGTTTAAGTTGCTCAAAGGGAAATAATTAGAATCAGTGGGTTGAGGTTCTGAAAAGGCAATTTGGTTTAGATCAGTATTTCTCTCACAGTAGGGATGCAAGAGATTTTTTTCCTTTTAAGAAAACTTGTTATTTTGAAATAGTTTTGGACATACAGAAAGGTTGCAAAAACATAGTGTGGAGAGTTCAAATACATCTTTCACTTCAGCTTGTTAATAATCTTAGTATAGTTAGCAAGCTATGAAATTAATGTTGGTGCAGTACTGTTAACTATAGACCTTATTCTAATTTTACTGGTTTTCCACTAATCCTTTTTCGGTCGCAAGATCTAACCCAGGATCCCACATTGCATTTAGTTGTTGAGTTTCCTCACTCTGTTCCCATCTGTGACACGTTGGCAGTCTTTTAGGACCTCAACACTTAATGATTATTGGTGAGTTATTTAGCTGTCTAACGTTTTCTGTGATTAGAGTCAGGGTGTGCATTTTTGGCATGAGTACTGGAGAGGTGGTGTTGTGCCATCTTGGTACATTGTGTGGAGGAGGGTTCATGATATCTGTGTCGTATTACTGCTGTTGTTAACCTTGTCACTTGCTTAAGATGGTTTCATCCACTGACAAGTCAATATTTTTCTCTTTGTAAATAACACAAATCTTGGGGAAGATATTTTGAGACTGTGCGAATATCTAGTTTCTCCTTAAACTTTTGCCTCCTGATTTTAGCATCTATTATTAGATCTTGCCTGCAATATTTTTTACTGTGGCATTTACTTAATGCACAAGTCCCTCTTTGCTTTTGCATTTATTAATTAGAATTCAACTGTAAGGAAGTCCCGTCCCTTCTCACCCATTTATTTACTCAATTATTTTTGATATGGGTAGCCTAATAGGCATTTACTTTATTCTGTGGATTATAATCCACTGCTATTTTTATTTATTTTATTGCTTAAATCATTCCAGCTTTGGCTAATAGGAAGTCAGTCCTTCAGATTGGTGCCTATGTCTTTTTGACATGCCCTCATTTTACAAGAACTTTCTAAGTGTTTGGCCCATAAAGTGTTTCAGGCTCATTTTGTATTTTCCCTGCTCCTTCCCTGTATCCGCTGCCTCCCATGGAGTCTAGATTCCTTTTATGGGAAAAAGGTATTTAGAAATCAGTTTCTAGGTGCTAGGTGTAATCTTGCTACTAGGATGCCATTATCCTTAGGGGGACACAGCTAGGATGTGTGTGTGTGTGTGTGTGTGTGTGTGTGTGTAGTTTTTAGTGTGTGTGTATCACACCCATACATAAACATATATACACACACAGTAACCCATACATACATATTTATATATATTTCTATATCTCTGTCTGGATATGTATTAAAAATTCCAATTCAGTACCACTAGGTTCATTGTAGCCTCTCTCTTTTCTGTATTTGTAGCTTATTTCTTCAACAGTGAGAAACTTAGCTCTCATTATTTAGAGTGAATATTTAATTATTTATCCAATGCCAATAAAGTAGTTTCAAAATTGCTAACCCTGTCATAAGCACATTTACTAGCTAGAGTACAGCATTACAGTGCTTTTTGTCTTTAGCCTTTGAATTTCTAGTCAAAATAGTGTTTTTTGTTGTTTTTTTTGAGACGGAGTCTTGCTCTGTTGCCCAGGCTGGAGTGCAGTGGCGTGATCTTGTCTCACTGCAACCTCTGTCTCCCGGGTTCAAGCCATTCTCCTGCCTCAGCCTCCTGAGTAGCTGGGATTACAGAGGCATGCTACCACACTGAGCTAATTTTTGTATTTTTAGTAGAGATGGGGGTTTCATCATGTTGGCCAGGCTGGTCTGGAACTCCTGACCTAATAGTATTTTTAAAAGTTATTTGGGATACTTCTTTTCTTCAGTGTGGCTGTGCTACTTATTTGTAATGTAGTTAGGTTTATTATTTTTGTATTCCAGTTGAATTCCCCTCCCGTGATGTCCTGGTTGACTTACATTTTCAGTGCAGAGCTGGATACTCCTTTTTCATTTCTGTTCCCATGCCATCCTTTTTCCTAACCCTTTCCTACCCACTCTCTATAGGAAAGCAGTCTCTTTCATTTCTCAGTATCCTTCCTGTATTTCATTTGCAGAAGATAGTGTCTATTTTCTTACAACCTCTTCTTCCTTACACAAAGGATAGCATAGATACTCTTGTACACTTTGGTTTTTGCACTTCACAGTGTATTCTGGAAATCACTCTACACCAGTGGTTATGGAAATCTTCCTTTTCCTTTTCTCAGTTGCATAGTACTTCATTGCTTGGATGTACCATAGTTTATCCAACCACTCTCCTGTGTAGAGGTATTTAGGTTGTTTCCACTATATTGCACTATTGAATAGCTGTGCAAATGTGTTTCTTTTCCACATTGTTGGAGGTATATGTTTAGGGTAGGTTCTAGAGGTCTAATTGCTGGGTTAAAAAATTTGCATATAGCTTTGTTAGGTATTGCCAAATTTCCCTGCAGGAATTTGTATTCTCACCAGCAAAGTGGGGCGTGCCTGTTTTCCTGCAGCCTCACCAACAGGGGCTGTATCACACTCTGCAATTTTTGCAATTCTGATGGTAAATGCTATCTTTATGTTGTCTTAATTTGTATTTCTCTAAATATGAGTGCGTTTGAACATTTTTTTTTCATGTTTGTGGACCATTTTAATAGCTTTTGCAAATTCTTCATATCTTTTCTCCATTTATCTTTCAGATTTTTGGTCCTTTGTACCTCAGTTTTTGTAATAGTTTCTTTTTTTTTTTTTTTTTTTTTGAGACAGAGTCTTGCTCTGTTGCCCAGGCTGGAGTGCAGTGATGCAATCTCAGCTCACTGCAACCTCCGCCTCCCAGCTTCAAGCAATTCTCCTGCCTCAGCCTCCCAAGTAGCTGGGACTACAGGCGTGCACCACCACGCCCGGCTAATTTTTGTATTTTTTTTTAGTAGAGACGGGATTTCACCATATTGGCCAGGCCGGTCTCGAACTCCTGACCTTGTGATCCACCCACTTTGTCCTCCCAAAGTGCTGGGATTACAGGCGTGAGCCACCATGCCCAGCCTGTAATAGTTTCCTATATTCAAGTTACTCACCCTTTCTCTGTGGTATATGTTGCAAACATTTTTCTTTCAATGTATCAGTTATCTTTTGATGTTGTAGGATTTATTTGGCCCTACAGAAGTTTTTATTTTCATGTAGTCAAGCTTATCAATCTTGATTTTATTGCCTCTGCATTTTGAATCATAGTTAGAAAATCTTTCCCTACACCAAGATTAGAGAATTCACTCGTATTTTCTCCTAGGAATTGCATAGTTCTTTATAATTAGATCTTTTACATTCAGTCCCTGATGCACCTGGTTTGGTTTTGTATGTGGTTGTATTAGTCTGTTTTCACACTGCTGATAAAGCCATACCAGAGACTGAGTAATTTATAAAGAAAAAGAAATTTAATGGCCCCACAGTTCCATGTGGCTGGAGAGGCCTCACAATCATTGCAGAAGGTGAAAGGTACGTCTTACTTGGCAGTGGGCATGAAAGAGAATGAGAGCCAAGCCAAAGGGGGAGCCCCTTATAAAAACATCAGATCTTGTGAGACTTACTACCATGAGAACACTGTGGGGGAGCCGCCCCGTGATTCACTTACCCCCAGTGGGTCCCTCCGACAGCATGTGGGAATTATAGGAGTTACAATTCAAGATGAGATTTGGGTGGGAGCCAGTCAAACCATGTCATGGTGTAAGATGCAGATCTAAATTTCTTTTCTCCAAATGGCTCTAAGTTGTCCCAGCACCGTATATTAAAAAGTCAGTCCTGCTGGGCACGGTGGCTCGTGCTTATAATCTTAGCACTTTGGGAGGCCTAGATGGGAGGATTGCTTAAGGCCAGGAGTTTGAGACCAGCCTGGTCAACATAGTGATTCCTCATCCCCCACCCCCCGAAAAAAAGAAAATTGTATATGTATATATAAAAGTCCATCCTTATCCCGGTGATTTGAAGCCAAACTTTCATATGTATTTCAGTTTCTATCTGGACTTTTATTGCTGCCACATTGGTCTGTTTGTCTCCTTGTGTGCCAGTACCACCGTGTTTAATTACAGAGTCTGTGGTTTATTTTAATGTCCAGGAGTTGTTTTATTTTTTTCTTCAGAGTTTTCCTGGCTCTTCTTGCATATTTTTTTTCAGTGTGACCATTAGTATCAACTAGTGTAACTCTATAAAAATAGTTTACTGGGTTTTTTATTGGGATTATATTGAATTTACAAATTAATTTAGGAAGAACTGTCATCTTTATAATATTCGGTTATCCAGCCAAGAGTTGGGGATGTCTTTTCTCTTGTTCATATCTCCTTTAGTGTCTTTCAAGAATGTCTTACATTCTCCTTATATAGAGTTTGTGCAATTCTTGTTAAATTTGTTCATAGGTATTTAATGTTTGTTGCAATTATTTTAAATGGAGTTTTCTCTGATTATTGTTTTGTATTTGAAAGCTATTGATTTTTGTATGTTAATTCTGTATTAGTGAATTCCTTTATTATTTGAGTTAGTTTTATCATTGACTCTCTGGGGGTTTCCAGATATATATGATTATCAACTGCAAATAGAAGTGGTTTTTCTACTTTACTCCTTCTTACACTGCTGATTGATTTCTCTCGTCTCAATATATTGGGTAATACCTGTCATACAATGTTGAACAGAAACGGAGACAGTGGGCATCTTTGCCCTGTTCTTGATAGTGGTAGAAATGCTATTAGTTTTTCCCCTATGTAGTAATGAATTAAGGAATGTGTATTTTATCATGTTTAACAGTGTATCCCCTCAATTCCTGTTTTCTTTAACTTTTATCATAGATTTTAAATTTTGTTAAGGGATTTTTCCGAATCTATGGAGGTAATCACACTATTTCCTTATGTTTATTAATATAGTACATGATACTAAGAGTTTCCTAATATTTCTGATATCTTAGACCTCGTTTCATATTTTTATGTCAATATTGAAGAGCAATTGATTGGTGTGTAGTTTTATTTTCTTGTTCTTTCTGTCTGGTTTATCAGTGTTACATTTGCTTCGTAAAAGGAGACAGTGTGCTAGAATCTTTTTCACAGAGCATTGGCATTACCTGGCCTTTGAAGGTTTGGAAGAATTCCCCTGGGAAACTGTCTGGTCCTGGGGCTTCTTGTGGGCTAGTTACTTAATAACTCTTTCTGTTTCTTCTGGGAAATCATTAGTTTAAGCTTTCTACTCTAATGGGATCAGTTTTAGTAATCAGAGTATCCTTAGGAAGTTATCAGTTTCATCTACATTTTTCGAATTCATTTGCATAGAGGTCTGTGAAATATTCCCTTAAGATTTTAAAAATTTCCTGTTTAATTATATTTCCCCTGTGTCCTTTCTTATTTTCTATTTTTGTATTCACTCCACCTTTTTCTTGACCAACTTATCTAGTGATTTGTTAAGAAACAGTACTTTTTCCCTCCAAAAACCAGAATTTGTATTTGTACATTAAATCTGTTTTTCTGTTCCCTACCTCATTAATTTTATCTTATGTATTCTTTTTTCTTATTAATTTTAGCTTTTTCCTTTATTTTTTCTTGGTGTATTCTTTTGGTTTGCTTTTTTCCTTAGTTTTTATGAGCTGGGAATTATTATTGTTCTTATTATTTATTTTTTGAAACAGGCTCACTCTGTTACCCAGGCTGGAGTGCAGTGGCATGATCTTGGCTCACTGCAGCCTCAGCCTTCTGGATTCAGTCTTCCCACCTCAGCCTTCTGAGTAGCTGGGACTACAGGCACACCACCATGCCTGGCTAATTTTCATATTTTCTGGTAGAGACAGGATTTCACCATGTTGCCCAGGTTGGTCTCAAACTCCTGGCCTCAAGCGATCTGCCTGCCTCAGCCTCCCAAAGTGATGGGATTACAGGCGTGAGCCACCGTTCCTGGCTGGGAATTATTAATTTTCATTCCTTCATTTTTATTGATAAAAATGTCAGTGTAATGAATTTTTCTCTGATTACTGCTTTAAATGTATTTCATGGATTCTGATATGTAGTATTTTCATTGTAATTATTATTTTTTTAAATTCTGTCCTTTCAGTTTGGTGACCTAATAGATAGTAAGACTTAAATTTCCAGGTGGAGCACCCTTCTGTTTTTTTTTTTTGTTTCTGTTAATAATTGATAGTTTATTGCATTGTAATCAGAAGTATTGGTTATGTTTCTACCACGTAGAAATCATTGGCTTTTTTTTCCTTTAATGCAATCAGTTGTGACTGTGGGAGGAACGTGTATTCTCTATTATTAGGGTACAAAGTTTGATATATATGTCCATAAGGTCAGCCTTGATTGATTATGTTGTTTAGCTCTATTTCCTTACTTGTTTTCTGTATACTTGCTCTGCTTTGTGCTGAGAATGGCGTATGAAACCTCCTGTTACTAGTATGTTTCTAACTGTGTTGCCCACATCTCCTATAGTCTTTGATAAAGGTTGTAGTTACATTATTTGGCTCATAGATGTTTATGAGTATTATGTCTTCACCGTGGACTGTGGCTTTCAACATTAAAGAAAAGTCCTAGGTTGTATTTAACACTTTGGGGCTTGTGTTCTATGTGATCTGCTTCTGCTCTGTTTTTATTTTTATTTCCTTAGTATACCTTTGTCCATCCTTTTTATTTTTAGCCCTTCAGAATCACTTGATTTTAAGTGCATCCCTTGTATACAGTGTATAGTTGGGTCTTGTTCTTAAAATTTTAGATGTCGAAGGATTTGTATTTTCTAGTGATTATTTGTATTTAATTCTATTTAATATCCGTAGGTATGCTGTTTATTATTTAACCCTTTATTGTCTGATTATCAGTTTTTTTCAGTATCAGTTAATACTCACCTGTTGCTTATATAATAATGAACTATACAATAATGAGAATTCTCCTTTCTTCATTCTTTTTCCTTTATCTCCCATTTTTAATGTATCATTTCTAGTCTGTCATAAGGTTTCTATATTGTGTAAATGCATTAAGTGAAAAAAGTTCATTAAGAATATATTAAATAATAATAGTACAGATAATAAACACATTTTGCAAAACTCATAAAGGTGCTTTGCAAGTGACTGAAGAAGTTGGGGGAGATGCCAGTATACCATGAAGTGTGTTCTGACGTCGAGGTGTCCAGCAGTGGGGCCTCTTGGGCTGGCTGCCAGGACTCCCGGGGTGGATTGCTGGCCCTGGGCCAAGGTGGCCTCCATGACTATTTACAGAGGTCCTCCTGTCTCTGAAACTCTGTGTCAGTTACAACATGGCTACCCTAAAAATACACAAAATCTTGGGACTTTGGAACTGAGTACTTTTTTTCTGTAGCATTAGAGGATTCTGATTGTAATTATTTTCTTTAGTTCACATAGTAGTAAAAACCAAATGCTAACTTTCCCAAAGGTTATCAGTTATAGACTGTGTGTGCAACCTTTGAAATAAATAAAACTAATTTGTTCTCTAGTGCCAGTGAGACAGAGAAGTAGTCACATGTGAATTATTCATATTGTATTAAGAAAGTATGTAATTTGATACCAAGCCAAAGCATATAACTAGTTTCTTAAACAAAATTTATAGGTTTTGTACATTTTCAATATCAATAAACCAGTCACCCTAGTTTATTACAAGAGTTTCAGCCAAAATTGTTTGAAATTACTATTTTAAATGTGCAAAGCTAAGTAAGTATCAGACAATGCAAGAAATAATGAGGTTAAATGTAATTGATGATTGTTATTCTGAAAAGATAAGTTTAAAGTCATCTCCTCAAATGCCCTATAAAGTTTTCCAGCTCCACAGGGGTCTGTATTTGCAGCTGAAGTTTTCTGAAAGCAAATTCAATTAGAGTGTTGTGTGCTTTATGAGACCATCTAAAGTGAAATTTTGTTTGTTTCAGAAACGGGCATGCAGAAGATTAGAAGCCAGTGGGCATGAGCATGGCTGCCACCAGCTCAACGCCTGTGCCCTGGCATCCTGGGGCCCAGAGGACCAGGAGCCTCCATCAAGAGCCCCAGCACCGAGGCTAGAGAGTGGCCAGGGGAGGCCAAGTACAGGGGTATGTTCCTGTGCCCACCAGTCCAGTTGTGAGCATGTTTAAATATTTTAATAGAAAGTGTAAAGAGTCATTGTTCTGATATATCTGCAACTGTGATTTGTTAAATAGATTTCTCAGAATGGTGGAAGGAGCTCGGCCCAGCCTTGCGTAAGATGTATTGCAGGGGAATCTGTAAGTGCATTAACCTTCTTGCTGTGACATAAAAGATAGACTTCTTCTTAAATATTAGATCCATAAAGCAAAGTTAATAAAAACTGCAATTACGTTTCTGAAGAATGAGGAACATAAATAAAAAGGTGAAGACTGATTTAAGCTTTTCTTAGCATTCTATTGGCGTGTAAACTAATTTGTGTCCAGCTTCAGACTGGAAATAGAAATTGCAAATACATTTAAAATTCCTTCTAAAAACAGTGTTTAAGGAAGGGACCAGGCCACTGGATATGGTTAAAATAGAGAATCATTTAAGGACATCTTGGAGAAAAGATCTTTCTCATTTAATTTCCCAAATAGGAATCAACATTGCTTTGTTCTTTTCCCTGTTTAAGCTTTTCTTGCATGTTTCTATCGTAAACTTCACATAAATCACAGATTTCAGAAGGAAACACAGTGTTCACACCATTAATTCAAAGTAAAGTGACGTCAGAAACTGCCCGAGTCAGATTCTCAGTCTCTTCCATTGGGCAGAATATCATAAAGTGTATATTAGCATAATAATACCTTTGTTATTAATTTCTGAACGTACTCCAAGAACAAGTTAATATGTCTTTGATAACCTCTATAATTCTTGGGTTTCTTTAATTTTAAATTTGAAATCTTAATATTGCAATAAAATAGAATTATATTTAAATTCCACATAGAAACCAGGAATTTGTGTGTGTATATATGGGTATTTCTAAGATTGCCCCCTAAAGATCTTTAGAGCAATGTAT
This sequence comes from Ateles fusciceps, assembly GCA_036589455.1. Lineage (NCBI taxonomy): Eukaryota > Metazoa > Chordata > Mammalia > Primates > Atelidae > Ateles > Ateles fusciceps. The sequence goes on along the minus strand of JAZHEH010001784.1, from coordinate 6,102,474 downwards.
TGCTCTGTTTTTGATAAGCAAAAGATTGAGTCAATAAATTACGGAGATCCTCAGTTGACACACTATAAGCTACTGTGTTTTAAATTGATAAGCACTGATTTTGTTTCAAACAAAGACCTAAAACCATGACAGCCATCACCATGTCTGATGACAGGGTGAACCTCGGATTATCTGAAGTCCTTAGACGAATATGAAAACAAAGTTTAGTATTAACCTCACTCCATGAAGGTATACTTTGCTACTTTTTGTACTCTCTCTTTAAAAACATTTTCATAGGTTTTGTTGCTTTCTATGGTATAATTTCTGAACAGTGGTGAAATTAAAGATCCAGCAACTTGAATTTAGTGTGTTTAGGTTGATTCATGTAGCTGTTAGACATATCCTAGAGTATGAATGAATAATGCTTACTTTGAGAACTATGTCCCCATTGGGGTTGAATTCTGTGTTTGCTGAGACCAACCGATGCCTTCTTTGTCCCCACCCTATTGCCATGGAATGCCTCTTTCACATCCCCCGTCTATTGGAGGCAAACACTTGGAATGTAGCACAGATTCTTAATGCTTTGAGAGCTTGTGTTCTGGCATGAACGGCTTAAAGAAAAAAACATTTAGTTCAAGCAACTGATTGGATCATTTTGACTAATATTCTGTTTGAACAACAGTACCTATTTGATTAGGGTTTTTCCTTTCTTTGTAATTCCCAAGCTTGCCTCTGTTATGTTTCATAGGAAATGAATCTATGAGCAGAAGACCTTCATTGATATGTAAATATCATTTTTTTTGCTTAATACTCAATATTCTTTTCATCTAAATTTCAGAAACTGACTTTAAAAAATCAGTTTCCTTTATTTGTAGTTATTCTCAATAAAATTTCACCCAGGCTTGGGCGTTTTAATATTTACACCCACTATTTCTGAAAGTCTAATGTAAATAAAGATTGAAATGTGAATTTGAAAAGTCACACCTCTTGATATTTGAACAGACTATAGCTGCATATATCTTCTTTTTAATAATATGGCTAGTTTCTCTCCTAAGCTTTTAAAATAATAAGACACTATTTTTGTATTACAAAACATCAAAAGGTTCAGTGTTAAATAAAAAGCAAATAGTATTTTTAGAAATGCAAGATCCCTGGGAGTTGTATTTAACAGTAAATCACCAATGGGGAACAATTCCAAATTTCAGAAGACTTTATTAAACTTGCAGTTCCATTCACAAATGCCTGCTGACATGTGGGCCTGCCCACTCTCCCGTAATGGCGTAGGCGGCTCAGAATGGTTCTCTTGGTCAGAGAGAAGCCAAGGTGATAGCAGGGGTAGTTTGTGTGAATTCCTAATGGGAAACTTGTATGTGATTCTCAGTTTATTTGGTGGCTTTTCTCCAGTAAACTCCTTTGCATCCTGAATTCTCTAGTGTATTTTTGACCTTAGTAGGATGTCACCTGATCTGATCTGTTCTGCTCTGAATTCTCTGTATAGCCATCTGAGCTTGGTGGTCCTTCTATTCCTAAGCTTTTCCTTACGTTTATGATTGAGTGTCTCACACATACAGGGTCTTGACATTTCCTCTGTAGACCTCTTCGAACTCATTTTCCAAGTTTGAATTTCAGTCTATTTCTGTTGACCCATTCAGGCTCATTGTAACCACTGTTACAATGGTCTTATTTCAGGAGTGGCTGAGGTGGTTTCTTAGAGTAATTACCATTAGAGTTCACCTCCTGCTATACATTATTATTTAGGAGCATCTCCTTGTAGCCCTGAATCACCCTGCTCATGTTATTGACGATGGAAATGAATGTGGTGGGACCCCGTCTTGCAACATTCAGGGTATCTGCTCCCGCCCAGGGTTGGGATGCTCCCTCTCCCCGTTGCGCGCTGTCTGGGGCTGCAAGCCGCATAGAGGATGATCGCCATCGCTAGGAGGCTTCCTTTCCTGCCACCAGCGGCTCCCACGCTGGGCAGGCAGTTGCCTGGGGTACAGGCTTCCTTTTCTGGATACGCACGGCTTGCTTTTGCATGGGCCACATGGTAACCAAGTGTAAGATGGAAAGGAAGCTGCTCCTTGCAAATTCAAACCAATTAAATGAAACCTTAGGAGGCTGCCAGAGGTCTCCAAAATAATCAAAAGATGGTACATAAAATGGGAGGAAGGCTTATAAATTAGAAACCTGTAGAAAGGATTTATGATATTGGTTGAGGAGAGGGATGATGATATTTCCTCAGCACCGTGTTTTCCTAGAGGTCTCCCATCTCTGATATTTTGTAACCTCTCAGTGCTGGAATCCTCTGGGGAAGGGGCCACTCTCAGATCTTACTAGGTCATAGTTGGCCCGTTGCCTGGTTTTTCTCTAGCTCCGACTCCCCTTTGTCTGCCCCTCCTCAGTGTTGTGGAGACTGTGTTTCCCAGACTCCTTTGCTTCTGACTTCTGGGAGAATCCAGCCAACAGGAGGCACTGGCAGGACACAGGAATGTGGGGGAGGAGGCCAGACCATTTCTCTCTCTCTCACTCTCTCTCTCTTTCTCTCTCTCAGCCCTCCCCCCAGGATACAGCTCCTGCAGAGCATTCCCTCTGGGCCCAGCTCCTGCCAGGTCCACCAGCTCCTGAGTCTGAGGTCACACTTCCTCTTCCCTTTGTCCTCCCAGCCCTTGGAGGGGGCTTCTTACGGTGATGAGTGATTGGCTCCTGTATTAGTCCCATTTTCACACTGCTATAAAGAACTACCTGATGCCTGTAATCCCAGCTACTTGGGAGGCTGAGGCAGGAGAATCGCTTGAACCTGGGAGATGGAGGTTGCAGTGAGCAGAGATCGCACCATTGCACTCCAGCCTGGGTGAGACTCCCATCTCAAAAAAAAAAAAGATCTACCTGAGACTAGATAATTTATAAAGAAAAGAAGTCTAGTTGACTCACAGTTCCACAGGCTGTACAGGAAGCATGGCTGGGAGGCCTCAGGAAACTTCCAGTGGTGGTGGAAGGCAAAGGGGAAGCAAGCATTCCTTACCATGACAGCAGGAGAGAGGGAGAGAGAGCAGAGAATTGCCACGCACTTTCAAACATCCAGATCTCGTGAGAACTCACTCACTATCATGAGAACAGCAAGGGGGAATTCCACCCCCCATGATCCAGTCACGTCCCAACCCCCACATATGTGGGGAGTACAGTTCGAGATGAGATTTGGGTGGGGACACGGCACTGAACTGCATGGGCTCCCCTGCTGGCTTCTCATCTCTTCTGTCATTTGTGGAGCCAAATCTATGATACATTCCCTCTGTTTGAGATATACCTAGATTGGTCTCTGTTTGCTTACCTGTGCTAATCAGCTGATGAATGGACGGATTCTCCTGGGGAGAAAAGTTGCTGTTTCTAACAGAGGTCTCTGGGCCTTTGTTGTCTCCTGCAAGGACCCAGTCAGTAGTTCACAAGCTTGGCACTCCAGAGTGCTGGCAGGGCTGATCCTGGTCATGAGCCACATGAGTCTCGAGAGCCTGGACATGAAATCTAAAAATACCGTCAGGCCCTTCAGTGTTGCCCATAGCTAATGCTCCCTCACTCCCTTTTATCTGTGGTTTTGTTTTTTTTGAGACGGAGTCTCACTCTGCTGCCCAGGCTGGAGTGCAGTGGCGTGATCTCTGCCCACTGCAACCTCCGCCTCCTGGGTTCAAGCGATTCTCCTGCCTCAGCCTCCTGAGTAGCTGGGACTCTGGGACTACCGGTGCACTCCACCACATCCGGCTAATTTTTGTATTTTTAGTAGAGACGGGGTTGGTTTCACCAGGTTGGCCAGGCTGGTCTCAAACTCCTGACCTCGTGATCTGCCCGCCTTGGCCTCCCAAAGTGCCGGGATTACAGGTGTCGAGCCACCGCACCATGCCGGTTACTGGTTTTTATTGCTCAAACCAGTAGGGAGTTACTACTGAAAAGCCAGCATGCAAAACATGATGTTTCCTGGTGTTGTGGAGCCTCGCTCCCCATGTTGATTGTGGATACCAGCACTGTCATTAGCCTTAGCAAGCTTTTTTTTTTTTCATTGAGGGCAAATAGTAAGGGAACAGTTTTAATAAGCCTCCACAGTATTCACTTTTTGACACTGAAATCTATTGTCAGACAGCATTTATGTGTGTGTGGTGTGTATGGTGTGTGTGCATGTGTGTGTCTGTGTATGTATGTGATGTGTGTATGTGTCTGTGTGTGTGGGAGGCAGGCAATGTAGGAGTAGAAATTAAGGGCAGGGGGAAGGGAGGTGTTTGGTCCAAACCAATTGTTTTGGTTCAGTGTTCCCTTCTAGGGATAGCAGGAGGAGCCAGAGTATGATTATTCTGATTCTAAATGGATGTATTTTTTTCTTTGTATTTCTTTTTATCTCCAAATGGGTGACCTTTAAAATGTTTCTGTTTATTTTGTTTACACATCTGTAAATTATTGGTCATTGCTTGCTACATCTGCGTCATCTGTAAATACTGCACTAGAACAGGAAACCTCAGAACCCAGTGATCCCTGCCCTCCGGTGCCTGTGGTGACAACTGAGAATGCTGCCTGTGCTTGCTAGGGCAGGTCCAAGTGTCAGAGCTGGGGACAGGCCCGAGGATGGAAATGTAATGTTCTGACATCAGTGAACAGAGATCGATGTGCAGTGCCCTGTTCTTTGTGTCGTGTCTCGACCACAGCTGACAGCAAGCATCCTTGTCAGTTCATTCTTCCTCTGTCCTGAGAGAGGAAAACACGATCACGGAGGATCAGCGGGAACTTCATTGTTTATTCCAGTAGAATTAAGTTGTGCTCCATGCACTTCTCCCCCCCAGGTTTGTCAAGGATCCTGGAGTTCATTGGTCTAACCCCGTCAATTTATGATAAGGAAAGTGAGGTCCGCAGGGGCCAAGTGACTTGGCCTGCCACACACCGTGGTTGGTTGGGAGGCAGGGCCCGAACGCTTGGCTTGGAGCCCCCGCTTTCTGCTGTTTTTGGCTGATCTGTGTGTTTGCAGGCAGCGTGCCGGCATCTCTACCCTACGCTGGCGGTCCAGCGTCAAGTCGAACACCCTCTGAGCAGCGTGGCAGTGATAGTGTGGACTTTTGTGAACTTCATCCCTAGACACAGTGAGAAGTTCTTGGCTAAGACACAGGGCCGATCCGCTCGAACTGTGAGGGAATAAGCTGCGCAGCAGAAGAGTCTGGCTGTGTCGCTGGAGCCCAATATGAACTCCAGAGCAGGTGAGTCTGAATAGAGCACTGATAAAATCTGCAGGTTTAGCTTCTAGCAGTAGCTGACAGTAGTTTCTCTGGAATATGGATATTGAAAAACTACCTTTAAAAAAATTTAACTGTTATTTAGATCATTTTCTGGTGCTGAAGGAGCTAAAGGGCTTCAGATGACTAGAAGAAAAAAACAAAAAAGTTCACTTTATTCTTTCTACAAACATGTTAGATAAAACCAACACAGATGTGTCCCCCTCCTGCTGCAGAGACTCAGGCTAGACTCTGATAAAAACACACAGTTGTTCATATAATAGGCAAAGAGAGAAAACAAAAGCAGAGCTGTTGGGACCAACACTCTCTTTAGTGGCCATTACTGGGTCTGGGCACTTGCTGGGTTTGGTCCTAGAATGCACCCCAGGGCTGGGAACTAGAATGCTCATGTCCAGAGATAGATGTGATGTTGGCCTTACAGATGTGTGGGAGCTAGAATTTGGATCCTTGCGTAAAGTTTAGAGCCTTGAAGATCGATTATACCCTAAAAGAGGACTGGAAATTACAATACCAGGCCCTGCATGAGTGTGGGCTCCAAGTTTATTTTATCTCAATTGTATAGGAACCATAAGTAGAAGTACTGACTTAGAAACAGTTACAGACCATTGAAGTTCTTGAGGCCTTGGGTGGCAGCAGATGCAGAATTGTCCTGTAGGCATGCTTCCACCACCCAGTGGGTAGGAGATTCAGACATGAAACAGCTCCCACTGAGGATAAGATCACAATAGAAAAATAAGCACATAAACAAATCTACTACTATGGTGAGAAGAGGGGTCAGGAAATATAGCAGGCAGTAGAATCTAAATCTCCAGGAATCTGAAATAATAGAAGAATCTAAAGTTTGATATAAAGTACAAGCCCACCTCATTTTATTGCATTCCACTTTATCGTGCTTTGAAGATATTGTGGTTTTTACACATTGAAGATTTTGTGGCAACCTTGCATTGAACAAGTCTATTTGGTGCCATTTTCCCAGCAGCGTACTGTCACCTCATGCTTTTTTGTCTGCATTTTTTAACAATAAAGTATTTTAAAATTATGGTAGGTACTTTTTTTTAGGCAGAATGCTGTTGTGCACTTAACAGACTACAGCAAGTTATAAAATGAAATTTTATATGCTCTGGGAAGCCAAAAAATTTGTGTGACTCACTTTATTGCAGCATTCTGCAACCAAGCCTGCAACGCCTCCTGAGGTATAGTGTAGTTATTTTACATTTTGAAAAACGATTAAAAAGAAATAGAGCCATAATAAGAAAGGAAGACAGTTTGAAAAAAATACTGGAAGATTTTTTTTTTAAGAAGAACTAAAAGTTCATGATGTGTTCATTGAAGTTTTTTAAAAAAAGTCATCAGATTAGACACAGTTAAAGACAGAATTAGTGAATTAGAAGAAGACAGAGCTGGATAAATCCCCCCCCAAGCATAGCAAGAGAGATAAAAAAGATGGAAAGTATGAAAGTGTAACTGGGAGTCACAGAGGAAAGAATGAGAAGGCCCATTAGGAAATCCGGAAGGAAGGACTTTAGAGAACGTTTGAGTAGAATAGTTGAAAAGATAATGGCTGAGAATTTTCCAGAATTGAAGAAAGGCATATGTGGTCAATTTTGAGGCAGAATAACAAGTAAGGGAAATTATCCATCAGATAGCAAGATATATTACAAAACTGTGACCGTTAAGACAATGTGTTACTGGCCCAAGCAAAGACTAACCAATGAAATAAAATTGAGATCTTTAAACATGCATATATGGCAGTTTGAAGCCATTGTGAATCGGATTTATATAAGTCTATAAATTGTGCCAGGGCAATTAGTTATCCATATATAAGGAAAGATAAAACTAGATCCCTTCCTCACACAAAATCAATTCTAGGAGGTGGGGGTGGGGGTGGGAGTTAATAAGAGCCTAAATATGAAAAAAAAAAAAACTTCTAACATTTTCACTAAAAAATATAAAATATGACAGCTGGGCGTGGTGGCTCATGCCTGTAATCCCAGCACTTTGGGAGGCCAAGTGGGCGGATCACCTGAGGTTGGGAGTTCAAGACCAGCCTGACCAATATGGAGAAACCGTCTCTACTAAAAATACAAAATTAGCTGGACGTGGTGGCACATGCCTGTAGTCCCAGCTACTCGGGAGGCTGAGGTAGGAGAATCACTTGAACCCAGGAGGCGGAGGTTGTGGGGAGCCGAGATCGCGCCATTGCACTCCAGCCTGGGCAACGAGAACAAAACTCTGTCTCAAAAAAAGAAAAGAAAAGAAAATGTAGAATCTGACTACATATATTAAGACATGCTACATATCAGAATTCCTTCACCATTGTCTAAGAAAAGGTCTTTGCAAGAAAGACATTTACAATGCCCAAAATAGAAAGATGGGTATCTTGAATAAATATGCAAAGCAGTGTCCAATAAATAAATGGGCAAATTGTTTGGCCTGGCATTTCAGAGAAGAGGAAACTAAAAATAGCCAATAAATATAAGTAAGTGTTCAACCCTCCTAGTAATTTAAGGACTTGCAAATTAAACCATAAAATTAGCAAAAATAAACATGTCTGGTGATACAAGTGTAGAGTGAAAAGATGTGTTCACTTCCTCAGATGCCATATAAATCGGTAAAGTTAATGTTGGGCATTTCTGGTGACCTAGAAGCTACCTACGTATATACCCTAATAGACGCCCAAGAAAGATTATACAAAGTATTTGTTGTATTTGGGAGGATGAGGCGGGCAGGTCACTTGAGGTCAGGAGTTTGAGACCAGCCTGGCCAATATGGTGAAACCCCATCTCTAGTAAAAACACAAAAACATCAGCTGGGTGTGGTGGCGCATGCCTGTTGTGCCACCTATGTGGAAGGCTGAGGCAGGAGAATTACTTGAGCCCGTGAGGCAGAGGTTGCAGTGAGCCAAGATTCGCCACTGCATTCCAGCCTGGGTAATGGAGCAAGACTCTGTCTCAAAACAAAACAAAACAAAATATCTGTTGTAGCACTGTTAACATAAGAAAAGCCAGAAGCAACCTAAATGTTCATTAATAGAATGGATAAATGAATTGCGATATATTTCCTCAATGAAATATACACAGCAGTGAAAATAGATCAAATGGATAAAAAAGGAAATTATGGAAGAATCTATATAGAATGATACTATCTAGATATAATTTTAAGCATGGAAAACATTGATATATACATTGATATATATACTAAAGTAATAAAAACATTTGTGAGCATGGTAAACAACTTCAAAATAAGGGGGTTATTTCTGCTGAGTGTAAGGGCTCATGGTGAAGTGTTTTGATATCTACTGTTTTATCTCCTAAGTTATGTGATGCTTCATGAGTGTTTGTTACATTGTTGTCTATAGCATTTTTTTGTACGTCTGAAGAATCGTGGTGAGCTTGGGCGTGAGGTATCCACACATAGATATGTCATGGTCACACTGGAGGACGTCAAAGGCAGAGAAACATCTGTAGAGCTACTAGAGAGAAATGACTTGGCTAAGCACGAAGGGATGATAATTTGACAGCAGATCTCTCATTAGTAGCAGTAGATGCCAGAAGACCATGGAATAGCATCTTTGGAGTGCCAAGGGCATGCACCTTGGTGTGCACGTGGACAGGCTACACTAGGTCTAGGGCTGATATGGCCACTGCACTGGGTTCCTCTCTCCACCCCAGAAAATTCAGTTACCAAAACTGACTCAAGGACAGAGAACATCATCAGATCAATAACAATGGAAGAATCTGGGAAGGTTATCAAAAAGCTACCAGTACAGGTATTTTACAGATTTGACAAGCCCTGTATAAAACAACACATGGATGATTTAACTTTAGAAAACGACTACATTGTCTGATCAAAGGGAAAAAGAGATCACCTATTAGATGCAGAAACAGCATGCAGTCAGATGCTAATCCCATTCATGATATATATTCAAAAACTCCACAAACCAGAAATAGAAGGTTTTCTCCTGGTAAAAATTAAGGATGTGATACTTAGTGGAAACATCCGTGTTGAAGAGAAAAGAACGAGGATGCCGCTGCTGTTAGCACTTCTGCTTGGTGTGCTCAGGCTCGTGATAAGGAAAAAAAAACAAGGGCATAAGAACTGGAAAGAGAAAAATAAAAAAAAAAATTTTTTTTTTGAGATGGAGTTTCCCTCTTGTCACCCAAGCTGGAGTGCTGTGGTGCGATCTCAGCTCACTGCAACCTCCGCCTCCTGGGTTCAAGCGATTCTTCTGCCTCAGCCTCCCAAATAGCTGGGATTACAGGCATGTGCTACCACGCCCAGCTAATTTTTTTTTTTTTTTTTTTTTTTAATAGAGATGGGGTTTCACCGTGTTAGCCAGGATGGTTTGAATCTTCTAATCTTGTGATCTGCCCACCTTAGCCTCCCAAAGTGCTGGGATTACAGATGTGAGCCACTGAACCTGGCTTAAATTATTTCCAGATAGTATAATTATCTACATAGAATATCCAAGGCTTAGCACAGTGACTCATTATTATAATCCCAGCACTTTGGGAGGCTGAGACAGGAGGATTGCCTGAGCCCAGTAGTTGGAGGCTGCAGTGAGCTATGATTATGACACTCTACTCCAGCCAGGGTGGCAGGGTGAGACCCAATCTCTCTCTCTCTGTCTCTACACATATACGTGTATGTATACACATATATATGTAGATATATATATACACACACACACATATATACACGTGTATATACACACGTGACGTATATACGTATACACGTATATGTGTATAAATTTAGATGTTTATATCTCTTAGATTTATATCTCTATCTCAAAATCTCTCATATCTCTCAATCTGTATATATATATCTCATATGTGTGTATATAGAGAGATTTTATATATATATATATATATGTATATATTTATTCCAGAAAATCTACAGATAAACCACTAGAACTAATATCCAGCAAGGTTGTTGAATATAAGATGAACCCACAAAAATAGATGAACTCTTCTTTACTGCTAACAGTCAATTAGAAGAAAACTCCATTCACATGAATGTATCATGAGGATATAAGTTACTATCTAGTGTCCTTTATTTCATCCTGAAGGCCTCCCTTCAGCATTTCTTGTAAGGAAGGTCTTCTAGCGATAGATTTTCTGTTGTTGTATATCTGGGGACGTCTTCATTTCTCTGTTATTATAATTTCAGTGTCATTGGTGTTGTTGGATATCGAAAGCCATCTGTAGCCACAGTTTTGAAGCAGAATAACAGGTGCTGACGGTCTTTCTTTTTGGCACTTGGGCTATGTCCTTTCGCTGCCTCTCACTCCCGTGATGTCTGATGAGAAATTAGCTGTTACTGTCAGTGGGGCTCACTTGCACGTAGTATGTCGTTTCTCCTTTTCTTCATTCAAGATTCTTTAGTTCTAGATCTTTTTTTTATGATGTGTCTAGGTGTGGATCCCTTTGGGCTCATCCTAGTGGAAGTTAATTGAGTTTCTTGGATATATAGATTAATATTTTCAAATCAAATCTGAGAAGTCTTTGGCCATTATTTTAAAAATATTCTTTCTGCCCCTTTCTCTGTGTCCTTTTCCTCTGAGACTCGGGCTTATGTGTGTGTTGGGACACTTGATGGTGCTGCACAGACAGGTCTCTTTGAAGCTCTGTTCATTTTCCTTCAGTCTTTTTTTTTCTCTGTTCCTCAAACTGGATAATCTCAACTGATTTCATGTTCATTGGTTCGTTCTTCTGCCTGCTTAAATCTACTGTTGAGCCACTTTAATGAATATTTAATTTCACTCATACTTCTAAACCGTAGAACTTCTGTTTAGTTTATATGTATAAAATTCTCTCTTTATTGATAATTATCTATTTGGTGAGATATTGTTCTCTTTTATGTTAATTCTTAATCACAATCTTTTTTTTTTTTTTTGAGGTGGAGTTTCGCTCTTGTTGCCCCGATTGGGGTGCAATGACGCCATCTTGGCCCACTGCAACCCCCGCCTCCCAGATTCAAGTGATTCTCCTGCCACAGCCACCCAAGTAGCTGGGATTACAGGCGTGCACCACCATGCCCGGCTAATTTTGTATTTTTAATAGACACAGGGTTTCTCCATGTTGATCAGGCTGATCTCAAACTCCTGACCACAATTGATGCACCTGCCTTGGCCTCCCAAAGAGCTGGGATTACAGGCGTGAGCCACTGCACCTGGCCATGATCTACTTTAGTTCTTTGACTATATTTAAAATGGCTGAGATGAAGTCTCTGTCTGGGCTTTGTGTTCCGTTTGCCCCTCTGGGTCAGATCCACCGCCCACCTTTCCCGGCATTCTGTGCAGGAGGCCAGCCTGCATGGCCTACATCTGTGGATGTCTGGGCTCTCCCACTTCCCTTTGGGCTCAGCCCCTAGGGGGTTTGGGGCAGGCAGCAGGAGACTGGAGAGGGAGGGCAGGGTACGTGGCCATGTCCCCTGGCCGTGCCACCGCTCCTCTGAAGGAGCCAGCAGCATGTGGCACATCCTCCTTCTGGGTTCTGGTAACCGCTGCTGCCCTTTATCCCTTGGGTCTGGCCCCTGCACTGTCCCTCGCGGCTCCCAGGACAACTCAGTGAGAATCCTTTTGTAGTCATCCCCTGTGAGGTCTCCTGTTAGCCCATGTATCTACTTCCTGTTGGGGCTGTGACTGGTACAGAAGGATGCACGCCCACTTTTGAGTGTTGACACCTCCAAGAAGGAAGGGAGGAAGATGAGGGAAGAGCATGACAGATGTCATCGGCATGGGGCGTAAGGAAGGGAGGAAGATGAGGCCATTGGTGTGGGGTGCAAGAAAGAGAGGAAGACGATGGGGCGTAAGGAAGGGAGGAAGACGATGGGGCGGAAGGAGGGGGAGGAAGACGATGGGGCGGAAGGAGGGGGAGGAAAACGATGGGGCGGAAGGAAGGGAGGAAGACGATGGGGCGGAAGGAGGGGAGGAAGACGATGGGGCGGAAGGAGGGGGAGGAAGACGATGGGGCGGAGGAGGGGGAGGAAGACAGTGGGGCGGAAGGAGGGGAGGAAGACGATGGGGCGTAGGGAAGGGAGGAAGATGAGGCCATCGGCATGGGGTGTGGCAGGTGTTATAAAGACGTTTCATCATGCAAAGACGCATACCCGCCAAGATGGGTGATTGTCCTAGAGGTCCGAGCTTTTGTTGTAGGCCTTTGAAGAATTCTCTTGAGAAGGGACAATGTTTTGTGGCAGTAAAGATGAATATGCTGTTGAAGGAAGGAAAAATGACTCCTCTGGCAGATGGTAATGGCAGGAACCATCAGCATCTTTAATCCACAGAGGCTTGCTGTCATTCTGTCACACAGGTGCTATGGAGAAGCGGAGCCACCACAGCCACCTCTGCCTGTGAGGGAAAATGGCTTCAGCAAAAGGGAAGGGGTGCGGGGTGGAGTTCCTCTCTCCCCCAGGCTACAGGGATGCCTTGCAGCTAGATGTACCGGAGGTGGAGGCATCAGTCTGGGTGTTTAGCACGATGGTTCCAGATGGAGTGAGGCGTGTCCCTGTTGGCCCTGCTGTCCTTGCCAGCCCCACAGACAGGTCATGGAGAGCCCAGTGAGGAAGCCTTCCAAAAGGGAAAGGGGGGACGTTCTGAGGGAGTTCATGAGTGGTGGTGAGCCCTGCAAAGAAGTCGTTGCCGTGAGAGATGAATGAAGGGCTGAGGCTGCATACGTGTGCCCCGAGGGTGCGGAGGAGAAGGCACTGGGCAGCAGGGGCAGCCGGAAATAGCTGGCCCCGGGCCCTTGTCATCCCAGGGTTACAAGCAAATAAAAAGTTCCTCTTCACAAATTTCGTTCTCTTGCTCCGTGGAATTGTGTTTTACCAAAAGTGGAAAAGGGTTTTCTCATTATTGCTTATCAAATCACTTTTCAAGCCTGACCAAACAGGAGGCAAGGCGTTTTAATTGTCCACAGTAAGACCCACAGTTGAGATGCAGTGACCCTGACGCTCCTCATCAGACCTGCCTCTGGTGGCTGGTGAGGGCAATCTGTGAGTCCCAGAGTCTGAGGACCTGAGGTCGCACTGGCCCAGCCCTTGTGTAGATTGGGGTCAGTAGCAGGCTTCTCTTTGGGTGTGCATTGGGGGCTGCTTGCTTTGAGAGAGAGACAAACTGGGATGTGTCGAGAAGAAAGAGCAGGACGATGTGGGGGCTTGAGATCACACCAGGGGCAAAAGGTTTAAACGAGCAATTTCTAAAGGCTCCTTTGTGTCTAAGATTCTAGGTCTTGGCCACCTGCGTTGGCTTACTCCTATAATCCCAACACTTTGGAAGGCAGAGGCCGGTGGATCCCGAGGCCAGGAGTCTAAACCAGCCTGGACAACATGATGAAACTTTGTCTCTACAAAAACAAACAAACGAACAAAATACAAAAATTAGCCAGGTGTGATGGCAGGTGCCTGTAGTCCCGGCTACTGAGGAGGCTGAGGTGGAAGGATCTCTTGAGCCCAGGAGGCTGAGGCTGCAATGAGCCATGATTGTGACGCTGCAATCCAGCCTGCGTAACAGAGCCAGACCCTGTCCAAAAAATAAAAAAAAATTCTGGGTCTCAGTCTTCAAATTGATGTGGCTCTGTCTTTGTCCCCAAGTTTTATCCATTGCGTCTCAAACATGTGTTCCAGATATACCCCTCCTTGAACAGGGCAGGGAAGGATGCGTCAGGAGTAAGACGCCTCAGTGAATAGCTTTTTTAAAAAAAAACGTGTTTTTCGAGTTACGTGGTTGGTGATGATGAAGTGAATTAAGTAGCATTTCCCTGCAATCCCCTTGTCTCTCCCCTAGAGAAGCCCCCTGTCTTTTGGGCCCCGCGCACCCTACGAAACCTCCAAGTGAGCCTCCCAGGCTTCTGCTGACTGCGCCTTCAGTGCACAGCCCAGAGCCACGATTCGCCAGCTGGGTTCCTGCACTCAGTCTCCCAGCAGAACAGGTTCCTGTCCAAAGAAGTTCAGGAAATGCTACGTAATTTCCCCTGCCTTTCAGAGATGTGATGTCCATTAGACTATGAAAGACCTTGAGAATTGCATGAGGAAACTTGTTTCCAAAATGTCCTTTGGTAAAGGGATACCTGCTGCACGTGTGATTCCTGGAATATTCTGGGAAGCACAGGCCTGTTGAACGAATGCAGCACCTGTATTCACCATGGCATCCAGGGCCCCTCACATCTCAGTGCTGCCTGACCCCCCAGGCAGCTGCTCCCATCCCTGCCGTGTGTGCCACAAGCCCCGCTCCAGTCGCCACAGACAGCCTGTCTGGTCCTGGCACAATCTAACCTCGTTCTTACTGCTTGGGATACACCCTCCCACCTCCAAAGATTCTCTTGCTCCTTTGTGGCCCACCTGAGATACTTCTCCTTGTGTGAAGCCTTCTTAGCCCCCTCACGAGGCAGGGTCACATGCTGTCTTCCCTGGCTCCTGTAGCATTTCGTTATGATTGGTGAAGGAGCCATCAGTGTCACTTCAGTACTCTGCTGTCTGATGGTACCTCCAGGCAAGGCTGGAGTCTCTCCTGTCTGGTCCCTGTGGCTCAGGGCAGCCCCTGTCTTCCAGGAAGCAGGGACGTCATCGAGGACCAGACTACTTTGTTCCCCCAGCACCCAGCCTACCCCACCCTTCCTGGGCTGCAGCCAGCCTAGGAGCCTATTACCCCAAGGGTGGAGTCCTTGCAGGAAAGGGAGGCCGTGCCTGTCTCTGCCTGTGGGCCAGGGAGCCACGCTGCTGTGTGCCAGGAGATGTGGCCAAGTGTGACAGAGATTCCTAGACGCCGACGAGCCTCTCATTGCACAGTGGTGCAGTGTGTGGCCAACTGTCTGTCCCCAGCCATCTGGTTCTCCCAGTTACTTCTGCAGGTGAAGGTGAGGGGACAAGAGCCCTGCTCCAGGAGATGGGTGGGGGTTGGAGGGGCCCTGGCAGGGATTGCCATGAGCCTCTGTTACTCCGAGATGTCCCCTGGTAAGAGGAGCCACTTTTGTGTTGCTTTTGTGTTGAATCTTGATTCAATATTTAGACATTTTTTAAAAATTTATTTCATGAATATATGAGTATTATTTTTATTCTCTTGTTATTCCTCATAGTACTATAGGAAAGAAGGGAAGTAACATTTGTTAGAAACGTTCTATGGACCAGGCACTAGTGGAAATGCTTTAAATATCTTAATATGATATAATATATATTAATATATCTATAGACAGTTACCTCAGAAATTAAGATATCACAAGCAGTCATTTTAAACGTAGTGCTTTGTGTTGGCAAGTGTATAGCCAAGGTGTATTAATGTGGCCAAGGTAAATTAATTCCTGCCATGTGCTGCTTTGTCTTTGTAGGGACATTTTAACCATACCAAGAATCATTAGGAGATGCAAGCTGGAAAAAAGAAGATTCCAGCTTCGGTTCCGAACCCTTCACGTTGCAGCAAATGGGAATCTCCTACAGATGGGATTGCACACCTGCCTGTTCAGATGGCAGCTGGTGCCCTCTGCAGGTGGGGAAGTGTGTGTGTCCTCTCCTTCTGGTGAACCCACTGTCCTCTGCAGGAGAACCAGGAATCCACGTCACTTCAGAAGAGCACCCAACTCATTACTGCGGACTGCAGCCTCCTCTCGAATGTTCTTGCTTGAGAGGGGGATCAGTTGCATTATTTACAAGTCAGAAAGTCTTGTATCAAACTTCCTGTGAGTGTGGGCACTCATGGCCTGTGGAGGCCCACCCAGATGCAGCCCTGCCATTGTGATTTTCATCGTTTTGCCAATGTAGCCAGCGCTGCTTACGTACTCTTTCATTGAAAGACTTATTTTTATATTTAAAATGTTCTAATCTGGAAGTGAATTTTACTAAATGCTAATGTCCAGTCTATTCCCCAACTGAAGCTACCAGCAACAGGATCCCTTTTATATTAAAGTGGAAATTATTCATTTTCTCTTGGGTTGTCAATGTATTGTCTGACAGCGAGGCCGGCATTCTTTTCTCTGGGTTTGAGGCTTCCTGAGATGTCCCATTTGTAAGTTCCTGTCCACATCATGTTATCTGCAGGGATGGTGTTCCCTCCAGGGACTGTCCTCGGCACTGATTTGCGAAGAGTCCACTCTATAAATAACCATGGCATTGGGTCATGGGGAGAGTTCCGCATGGGGAAGATGCAGCAGAGGAAGACAAGGTGTTGAAAGGAGTCCGGTAAGAGCCACCTGGGATACGGATTATCCAGCATTACAGGACACGTCTCCATTAACCTGGGTGAGATCCCAGAGCTGTGACTAGATTCGAAAATGTCAGTCCGTGCCAGACAGCCACAGCCGGGAGGGAGGGAGGAGGTGTTGGCATTTGTGACCTTAAAAAAGATTTTCATGGCTGGGCGCGGTGGCTCGCACCTATAATCCTAGCACTTTGGGAGACTGAGACAGGTGGATCACGAGGTCAGGAGTTCGAGACCAGCCTGGCCAACCTGGCAAAACCCTGTCTCTACTAAAATATAAAAATTAGCTGGGCTCAGTGACCAGTACCTGTAATCCCAGCTACTCAGGAGGCTGAGGCAGGAGAATCGCTTGAACCTGGGAGGTGGAGGTTGCAGTGAGCCAAGACCACACCATAGCACTCCAGCCTGGGCAAAAGAGTAAGACCCTGTCTCAAAAAAAAAAAAAAAAAAAGGTTTCCCTGAAGAGCTTTAGTTTGTTCTTTTTTCAAAATGAGATACACATCTTAATTTTTATGGGAAAAAAAGAAAATGTAGTTTCATAGCATGTTCATTTTATGTGTGTAAACTCTTCCTTCTCACCCTCGTTTATGGAGAGAGCGGGTGTCCATGCGGTGTCTTTTGGTGTTTCATAGCAGAAGTGGCATGTGTCCCTCGAGCTGTTTATACAAAGCTGGCTTTTGGTAGAGAACAGCCCCCGGGCATCCTCCTGCCCCACGGAAAATGTCGCTACTTGAGAGTCGGACAGACATGAGTTTCCATCTCATCTCCGCTGACCATCTCCACGTGTCCCTGATGAGTCCTTGGCAGATTGTAGCCTCCGGTTCCCATCTGTGTGGTGGGAGGTCGCCCTCGGGTTTGTCCTTAGCCCGCAGTGCGACTCCTCTGTGTCAACACCCTCCCTCCCGGTGCACAGCCCCTCCAGCCCAAAGCAGGCCTTCTGCTCTGGAAAAGCAAAGCCCGCGAAACATGATGACCAGGTGACAAGGACAAAAGGGATGAGGTGCAGCTGGCCGGAACGTGGGTGTAAATGAGTTCTCTAGAGGGACAGAATAGGATAGATGTGAATATGAAGGGGAGTTTATTAAGGAGGATTGACTCACACGATCACACAGTGAGGTCCCACAGTAGGCTGTCTGCAAGCTGAGGAGCAAGAAAGCCAGTCAGAGCCCCAAAACCCCAACTGTAGAGAAGCCAACAGTGCAGCTTCAGCCTGTGGCCGAGGGCCCAAGAGCCCCTGGCAAAGCACTGCTGTAAGTTCGAGAGTCCCAAAGCTGAAGAACGTGGAGTTTGATGTTTGAGGACAGGAAGCATCTGGCATGGGAGAGAGATGGAGGCCGGAAGACTCAGCCAGTCCAGTCTTTCCATGTTTCTGCCTGCTTATTCTGGCTGAGCTGGCAGCTGATTAGATGGTATTCACCCAGATTGAGGGTGGGACCGCCTCTCCCAGTCCACTGACTCAAATGTTAATCTCCTTTGGCAACACCCTCACAGACACACCCGGGAACAATACTTGGCATCCTTGGATCAAGTTGACACTCGATATTAACTGGCGCATTGGAGAAGCAGCAGCTATAATTATCCAGGTGCCGGAGTTCCTGAACTGTGAAGGGAATGGAGGAGCTTGTCACTGGGTACCTGAAATGGTGGATGGCAACAGTGTCTCCGTGTTTTCAACCGTTTTAGTGCAGGCCATGACATAGAAGGCTCAGAAATTCCAGACCTTCCTCGGTGTGGTCCACACCTCAGTCCCAGCCTAGTCTGGCCTTTGTGGACAGAGATCCTGTCTATGGCCTGGTTGTCCACTGGCAGCCGCCCCCCACCCACCTGCTGACTTGCTGTCACAGCTGCCCTGGCATCCAAGCTGGCCTTCAGCCCCACTGCCCTGGCTCCAGAGTCATCCCTGGCCACAGGACAGTCTGCTCTGCAGCCCAGCCTGCCTCATGCTGGGATTACCTGGAAGAGCTTGCCCCATGCAGAATGGTTTCTCCCTGCCAAATTAATTTGTCAGCACCACAGGTACTAAAACAGATTAGCTAATAGGCAAAACCTGCATAGATTTCCCTAAACTGGGTCTTGATGTACCCGTGACGAGCGTGAAATGGGATTATCCCTTTAAAGTGCTTCATCTTTGTATTCTTGTCAAAAGAGGAGAAAAAAGACATTTCCTTACACCCTGAGGAAACAGACTGGGCATTGATGTGTGTGTATTTCCATCAGATACATTTTCAATTTGTTCTTTAATTATAATCTGCTATTGCTTTTGGGAGGATGTGGAGGCTAAAAATGTCAAAACAGACCTTTAATAATTTCACACAGTACGTTTATAATTATGGCTTCTAAGCCAGCAACTTATGAAACTCATTTCAGGTCATTCAGAAGCATGGCAAGTGGCTAACAAAGATATATTAACATCATTTGAAATGTTTTTCATTTTAAAATATAGTTTATTTCCAAATTTGTTTTAAAAACAATAAAAAAGTATACTTGAAATCCATACCTATTAAAGAAAAAACTTTATACATTTTAGATAAAAATGAAAATAAGTCATCCATAATCCCGTTACTCAGAAGTAACTCGTTAGCATTTTGATGTGTGTCCTTTCAAAATGTTTTCTATGTGAATATATGCTCATGAGCTTATAGTTTTAAAATTTATATTTTATTTTGAGACAAGGTCTCACTCCTGTTTCCCAGGCTGTAGTGTAGTGGTACAGTCGTGGTTCACTGCAGCCTTCACTTCCCAGGTGAGTACCTCCTCAGCCTCCTGAGTAGCTGGGACCACAGGTGTGTGCCACCACGCCCGGCTACGTTTTGTATTTTTTGTACAGGTGAGCCTTCACCATGTTGCCCAGGCTGGTCTTGAACTTCCAGGCTCAAGCCATCTGCCCACCTTGGCCTCTCCCAGTGCTGGGATTACAGGTGTGAGCCACTGCGCGCGGCCTAGCATATACTTCTAATGTTAACACCATGTACATCTTTCATGTCAATATATATTGGATTACCATTTTAAGTATTACTGTTACACAGTATGCCATTAAATGGAAACGTCACATTTACCCAGTTCCTTCATAATGAGTGCGTAGGTTCTATCTGTCTGCTTCCTATTATAGAAGTGGCTGTCTAAACATCCTTATATTTTGTAAAGTTTTGCTTATATTCATAAGAACATTTTAGAAGTTGTGCTGCTGGATCAGAGGGCACCTTCTGGTTTTCTGCCCTCTGGAAAGGTATCAAGAGCCCATGTCCCATCCCTCTGCACCAACATTGGCAGAGCCATTTTTTTTTTTTTAAACATGGAGCATTTTGCATGCACAAAAGTAAGCAGGATAAACAAACGACATGGAGCTCCGTCAGCTCTCATCCAGCTCCAGTGATGCTTGGCCACTGCCAGCCCTGCCTGCCTGTTCCCACTGGGTCCCACTGTTAGATACAAATACCAGACAGAATATGGCTGCAGCTGTGCTTTCTTTCAATGTCTCTCCCAAAGAGACATTTGAAAACCAAAACCACAATACGATTGTCACTCCTGACACAAAATTTACAGTAATGCCTTATATCATGAAATATCTAGCTTTTGGTCAAATTTCTACACGCTTCATCAATTGCATAATGATTGTTTTTGTTTTTTGTGTTCTGCAACTTGCTTGAATTGGGATCCACATCAGGGCCACACATTATGACAAGCTGATGGGTTCCTAAGTCTCTATGCGAGGATCTCCCCTCCCTCACTTCCCCTCCAGAAACTGGATAGTAGAGTTTGTGCTGATTTTGCTAATGATGTGTCCCTGAGGTTTTACCTGCTTCTCTGACCTGTGTTTCCTGTAAATTGGTAGATGATGAATTGGTAGAAGCGTAAGCAGATTCCATTTTGATTTTTTGGCAGGGCCCCTCCTTTGATGGATGCCAGTGTGATCTTCGCTAGTTTCAGTGTTCATTTGCATGCCACACACTGCTTTTCGGAGGTGCTCACTGGCCGTGTGTGTCTTTTTAAAACTTTCCACTTTTGCCCAGTTTTCTATTGGAGAATGTGTCTTCATTACTTATTTTTAAGAGTTCTTTATGTATTAAGGCCATTGAGTCTGTTTTTCTCTCATGTTGGAAATGTTTTTCCCAGTTTATTATTTTTCACTTTCTTTTCAATAATGTTTATATACCGTGTGCCACACAATTTTTCTCTGTCATATCTGTCAGCCTCTTTTGCTGGCTTCTAGCCTTATAAACGTTCAAGAAAGGCCTTCCTTTCCCCAAGGTCATGTACATTACATGAGTTGATTGTAACTTATACCTCTACATTTTTGCACAGTTCTGACATTTAAAACTTTAGCTACAACTTTCTGAAGGGTTAAGGGTGATACATCTATTTTTTTCCCCAAATATTGACCAGTTATTCTAACCACATATTTCCATTGACTGTTCCATTTTTATCATACACGGGGCAGTTTTTGTACTTGCTTCTCTGTGATTTGATCTTTCTCACCTGGTGGCTGTAACACTGTGCATGTGTGGGGGTGGCTTTTTATTAAAATATAACACACATGCCAAAGAGTGCATACATGTGTGCCCAGGTCTAGTGCACCTGCATGGGTATGATCAGCTTTAGGATCATTTTGTCAAATGTCAAAAAAATACCCCACATAAAGTATTGATGGGTTTATGCTGATTATTGATTAATTGTAGGATAAGGGGTAGCTTTACAGTATTGAGACTTACTCAGACACATGGTACATTTTGCTCTGATAAACACTTTCCCATTTCGTTAGTATAGGTCCTGCACTTTTAAGTTTATCCCAGGTAATCTGTTCAATTACAGTTTCTGTTTATAACTGTTATATCAGATCATTCCTGAAAAAATTGCTGTTTAAAACATACTAGTGCATTTTTCCCAAATACAAAGGGAAGGAAGCCCATCTTTCCCTAGCACACTGTATGTCAGACACCGTGCTGAGTACTTGACTTACATGATCGTGTTTAACCCCCCAAACTCCTCGAGAGAAGAAGTACCTTTATTGTACTAATAAGAAGAGAGGCTCGAGGAGGCTGCATCACATGTCCATGATCAGATGCTGGGGTCAGGCCTGGCCTCCTGCACTCCAGCATCTGCCTCCTCCAGACCCTCACCCCTACAACTGCACATGGATCATGGGGTGGAAGAGTGGGGTAGGTGTCCGGTTGAAATGCAGATTCTAAGTCTGGGGCAAGGCCTGGGATTCTGCATTTTGAATAAGCTCCCAGGAGATGCCACAGACCACGCTGTGAACACATCAGGACTGTTACAGCACATTGTCTGCCCATGTCATTCAGGACACGGTAACATGCGGTCTTTGGGGAGGTGCAGATGATTCCCTGGCTGTAGAGTGGAAAGCATTCTGGGGAATAATTTGAAGAGTTTACCTTTCCAGTCTAGGAAGCCCCTCACCTTCACCTTGGTACCACTACCTAAGTCACGACATCTGGGGGCCTGGGCAGGCTGCCTGCCTGGGGCTTCTCTGCCGTTTACTAACTCAGTTTCCTCATCTGTAAAATGAAAATAACAGCATACCCGCGGCGTCACTCATTGAGAAGTCGGTGACACAGTTCTGTGTCTGAGGCTTTTGGAATGGAGCATGATGGTCGTAGCTGCTATTACTGCATGCACTTGCACAGGCCTGAGAACCTGCTAGTCCAGCGCCCAGGGCCACAGGGGTGAAGGAATTCAAGCCAGCCCTCTGCCACGTACATGCTGACCCTGTTGTGAAGCCCCCCACCCCCCAGAACCACAGGCCTTGCAGAGAGGCTGTCTCAGACCTTGTTTTCTCCACCCACTGCCTCTTAGCTAGGATTCATGATTTTTATGCGTTTTTGAGGACCTTTAGAAACTTCTGGCCCTCCAGTTACTTACCAATATGTAAGAGTGTTTGGTGAGGATTTCCTGGGCTTGGTTTCCATGGTCACAGTGAAGTATTCAGCAGCTTGGTAGGAAGACAGGGTGGTCCTGGTGTAAATTTGGAAGGGCTCAGAGGGGGCAGCGGGGAGTTAGTGTTTAACGGGCACTGAGTTGCAGATGGGGAAGGTGATGACGTACAGCAGTGTGAAAGCACTTAATGCTGCTGAACCAGACATTTCAGAATGGTTTAAATCATGCATTGTATGCCATCTATATCTTAACACCATGAAAAATTTAAAACTCAGCTGAATGTGGTGGCTAATGCCTGTAAACCCAGCACTTTGGGAGGCTGAGGAGGAGGATCACTGGAGCACAGGAGTTGAAGACCAGCCTGGGCAACACAGTGAAACCCCATCTCTACAAAATATACCAAAAAAAAAAAAAAAAAAAAAAAAAGTAGCTGGGCATGGTGATGATGCATGCCTGTAGTTTCAGCTAGTAGTGAGACTGAAGTAGGAGAGTCACTTGAGCCCAGGAGATTGAAGCTGCAGTGAGCCATGGTCACGCCACTGCACTCTAGCCTGGGTGTCACAGTGAGACTCTATAAAAAATAAAGAAATAAAAACTCTCAGTGGCTCAGCCCTTCCTTTTCTCTGTAAAATGACATTGTTTCTTTTCCTCATTTCTCACTACGGACAAGCCAAGTATGAGTTTTCAGGCACCCGCGTGAAGGTCCTGGGGTGTTCACTCTGAATGCCTGGCTCAGGGTGGCCCTTGCTGTTGAGCCCAGTGCATGCAGTGGCTCTCGGGGGGTGCTGCCCTTGTCCTGCTCATGACGCACTCCCACCCCTAATCTTCCAGTACAGCAGAGGCCACTGGAGCTCGGAGCCATGAGAGGCAGCTCTTCCCTCTGGGGATGAGCCCAAAGACCACCAGCGGCTTGCTAGGGTCAGTAAGGGTTAATTGCACATTTACTAAATACATGGTGATGTTCTTAGTCCTAAATCAGGACAAACAAGATTTCTGACATCTAAATTTACTTACGCGAAATTCATTACACAAAAATTTAAGTTGCATTTACTAATTTATTCAGTGATCATTATTAAAAAGAGTAAGTTATTTAAAAAGTTAACCATCAGCCACCAATGCATTTTTCAGTTAAAATGATCTATTTCATCACTCTTCTGGTGAGGCCCATCTTTTTTTTTCTTTCCAAGACAGAGTCTTGCTCCGTCACCCAGGCTGGAGTACAGTGGCGTGATCTCGGCTCACTGCAACCTCCACCTTCCAGGTTCAAGCAATTCTCCTGCCTCAGCCTCCTGAGTAGCTGGGACTACAGGCATGCACCACCACACCTGGCTAATTTTTTTGTATTTTTAGTAGAGACGGGGTTTCACCATGTTGGCCAGGCTGGTCTCAAACTCCTGACCTGGTGATCTGCCCGCCTCGGCCTCCCAAAGTGCTGGGATTACACATGTGAGCCACTGTGCCCAGCCAGGTGAGGCCCATTTATTCACATTTCAGGAAGCCAATTCAGTGATGATCCACAATTCTTAATTCTTTCAAACATTCTTGACAAGCCTTTTAATAATTAATTTGAATCAGTGGAAGAAATTAAATCTCAGGAGTCTATAAATGCATTGGTCGGTCAAAAATGACCCATGGCCATTCCTATGTCATTGGAGAAATGTCCAAAGCCCATTTTTAAACTGGACTGTTACTTTTTTTGCTTTTGAGTTGTGTGAATTCCTTATATATTTTGGAAATTAACCCTTTATCAGATATGTGGTTTGCAAGTATGTTCCCCCATTCTGTAGGTTCCTTTTTACTCATTTCCTTTGCTGTAAAGAAGCTTTTCAGTTTGATGAAATCCCACTTGTCTATTTTTGCTTTGTTCCCTGTGCATTTGGGGTAATATCCATGAAATTAATTCCAATGCCATGAAGCTTTCTCTCTTTTTTTTCCCTAGGAGTTTTTTGTTTGTTTGTTTGCTAAACATTAGCCCACTTGGTGAAATCTAGGAGTTTTATAGTTTTAGGACTTACATTGATGTCTTTAATCCATTTTGAGTTGATTTTTTTTTGTATGGTGTAAGATGAGGGTTCAGTTTCATTCTTTTGCATGTGTATATCCAGCTTTCCCAATTCCATTTGTTGAAGAGACTATTTTTCCCCCATTTTGTATTCTTGGCACCCTTATTGAAGAGCAGTTGACCTTATATGGATGGATTTCTTGCTTGACTCTATTCCATTGGTCTATAGATCGGTCTTTACGTTAGTACTGTACTGTTTTTTATTATACTGTGGCTTTGCAATATATTCTGAAATCAGAAATTGGGATGCCTTTAACAGATAGATGGAAAGATGCACAATGTCACTACCCATCAGGGCATTGCAAATCCAAATCACAGTGAGATACCACCTCATACTTATTTTAAAAAACAAAAGGTAAGTGTTGGTGAGAATGTGAAGAAACTGGAAACTGCGCACACTGTTGGTAGGAATGCAAAATGATGCCGCCACTACGGCAGACAGTGTGGAAGTTCCTCAGAAAACTGAAAGAGCACTACCGTATGAGCCAGCAATCCCACTTCTGAGTATGTATCCAAAAGAATTATAATGAGATCTCAGAGATGTTAGAACTCCTGTGTTCATTGTGGCACTTTTCACAATAGCCTGAATGTGAAAACAACGTGCATGCCCACTCCAAGGCAGTGGATGAGGAGAATGTGACATACACATATGAGGGAATATTATTCAGTCTTTAAAAAGGAGGAAACCCTGTCCTATGTGACAACATGGACAAAGCCAGAGGACATGATTCGAAGTGAAACAAGCCAGACAGGAAAACACAGGCTGCGTGGTTCGCTTCTGTCTGGAGCCTGGAAACTCTGAGCTCAGAGAAGCACAGAATAGAATGATGCTTGCCAGCGGCTGGAGGGAGGGGAAAACGCGCAGTTACAAATCAGTCGGTATAAAATTTCAGTTATGGCAGATGCATACGTTCTTGAGATCTGCGAACAGCACTGTGCCTGTAGGTAATAAGGCCATATTATATACTTAAAACTGCTAAGAGGGCACATCTCATGGCAAGTGTTCCTGCGACAATAAAATTAAAAAGCACGCTCGCCCGTGACCCACGGTGGCATTTGGAAGGAGGGCTCACGCTTGCTCTTGTGCTTTCCATTTGGGTGCAGATCTCACGCTCCCATGTAAGAATCCCCCTATCCCAGGGTGGTCCCTAAGGGGCCTTCCCCCCACTCTCCCGGGGACCTGCAGTTTCTCCTTGAGTTGGTGCTGGGCCAGCCTCCTGGCAACGGAGTGGGAGGAGACTCTGACAAAGCTTCCTTGTCCTTCCAGATGGTTCCACTTAAGATGTGGTTTCGCTGGCATCTGTAGTAATTGACACATGCACTCTGGGCCCCTTGTCCCAAAGTCCTGGCTTTTGAGGAGCCCTTGCGGCTGCTGTGCTACTCCCAAACTGCTCCGAGTCCCAGCCATTTGTCCCCTCGAGTCTCACGCCCAACAGCAAGCTCCTGACACAGGTGGAAATATTCCTGTGAGGGCCTCGCATGCCCGGGGCCTTGTTCTGGAAAACACCATCGCAGAGGCAGAGGCAAGAACCGGGGGTCTGACTCTGTGATTCCCAAAACCTTAATGAATAACAGTTTTGTTTTAGCAGCTTAAAAAAATGCTGCAGCAGCTGAAGTATTGTTTATATGTTTTCAAGCTTTCCATCAGTCTAAAAACTTAGAAACTTCTAGAGTTACAAAACCCAATGTTTTGTCACTGCCTGCCGATATTTCCTCTGTATACACAATTCACAGAAACGTGCAAGACTGCACCCCAGACTTGGCATTCCTATTGGCTGCAAAGGTTTACTGTATAAATGATCTCCACCAATATTCGACTAGAGTTAGTAGCGTTTGGAAAACATTCTTAGACCATGCATATTGTTTTTCTCTTCAGAGTGAATGCAAGAATTTTCAAATGCTCTATGAATAGTGTTATTTATCTTCAAGGGTACTGAGGCCCACAAAAGAGCAACACGGATGAGTTGGCCACCAGTCTTATTCACTGGTGTCCTGGTTTAAGCTCTTACTTTAATCCTGCATTTTTATTAAAATAGCTCCTGATACTAGACTAGATAGCTTATGTTTGCGATTAGATAGGTGCAGTGAAAGTCTGTGGTGACAAAGTCAGGGGGTTCAAAGATTCAGCCACATAACCTCAAGGGTACTGTGGGGCCGACGCAGGCTGGGGCAGGCTTATTGAAGCCAGTCCGGGTGTGAAACCCAGCTTGCACCTCACTTGTCCTGGCTGTGTCATTTGGGGCAGTAAATGTCACGGGGATGCTTCTGGGTGTGGAGGACTGTGGTCGGTATCCCCACCTCCCATGGCTACCTTCTCCAGAGATCGCCCTGGTGGTTCAAGCTGTCACACCTGGAGGTGTCTGGAGTCGCCCTCCATGATTGGGTGGCCCAGGGCCGACCGCTGTCCTGTGTGGGGTACATGGACCCCCCCACTTCTTTGCCTCAAGGAGCTCCATAGAGCAGCATGTGATCCCCGTCGGGCTCCCATTCAGGGTTTCTAACCCAGGACAGCAATGCATTGTAGAGAAGCTATTTTATACAGGCCGGAAGGACGTATGGTGGTGGCCTCCTGAGGTGGGTGCGGGAGAGGGAGATGAGACTCTTTGCAGCCACAGAAGGAACGTCAACATACCAGTCACCATTTACTAAGTTTAACAAAAGCAAAAGTAAGCATGGCCAAGTGTTCACAGTTAATTCTGGTGAGAACATGGGTGTTTGCTATGTATTGTATTTTTCCATTTTTTGTGTGTTTCAAAAATTAACCTTGACTAAATGGCAAGCTGGCTGAGCAGTGGAATCTCAGGACTGTGATCGCAGCCAGCGTTGCATCTGTCCACACACAGGCCGGCATGTTTTGCACATAACAGCTCAGTGGTCCCTCTGCAGCCTGAGATAGGACCATCGTCCATGATGGAGGCAAGGAAGCCGGGGCACTGGCCAAGGCCACACACCTGACTATGGTTGAGGTCGGCGCTCGAGCAGGGAGGGACTGAGCCCAGACAGAGAGGCGCCAGAGTTTACGTCCTGTGTTAAGAGCTGATTCAGTTGTCACATGCTCTCTATATTCAAAACAATCTCTTAGAATAATTTCTTAAATAGCGTCTGAGAGATAATGCATGCTTCTTTATGTGGAATGAACTCAGATGCTCCCTGTTGTAATTGAGGTAGAAAATGTCATGTATAGATGTTCAAGTTTTCTTTTAAAAAACACATTCTTTTAAGGCCTTATTACCCATTATTTTCCATTTTGCCTTTATTTTGTAACTAAGGTGATTCTGATTATTTATGTGTGAATGAATGGAAGGCTGGAGTGCAGTGGAGCCACCAGGCCTTCCTGCAGTGTTGACCTCCCGTGTAGCTGGGACCACAGGCACACGCCACCACATCTGGCTAATTTTTGTTGTTGTCTCGCCATGTTGCTCAGGCTAGTCTTGAACTCCTGAGCCCAAGAGATCCTCCTGCTTTGGCCTCCCACAGTGCTGGGATTACAGGTGTGAGCCACCGTGCCTGGCCATACCTATTCTGAATGAGGTTCTGAGGGACTTCAGGAGCCACAGCCACAGCTCAGCACTTGCGGGGCCAGCGACAGTGCAAGTTTGGGTGTGAGGCTGACCCACTCCAGCCTCTTGGTCAGGCGCCTGCAGCCTGCCGGGAATGCCTCGCCCTGGCGGATCCCCACCACCTGTTTTCTGTTGCTGAATCCTGCCCCTAGCCTCTCATTTCTCCGTTTTGGCTGATGATTTTCTCCTGTGTATAAAAGCTATGCATGCACACTGTCGAGGCCCTGAAAACACAGAGCACTTGGAGATGAGATTTGAAACCACTCAGTTTCATCACCGATGCTTTTACAGCCACGTTTTAAATGTTGCTGTATTTCCCTCTTCTCTCCTTTGATTCTGTAGCAATACCATCTACAAGGATAGAAATTCAAATTAACATCTTAAATTTTTCATTTAATATTTAAAGCACTTCCTATGACTTTTGAACCTCCCTAATCGTTATTTCGAAGAGGTCTTCAACTTCTAAAAACCCTGACTCGGCCCTGCCAGCGGAATGGTCTCCCCTCCTCAGGACTCAAAGCGGCTCTTTCTGAGACCAGGAGTTGGAAACCAGCCTGGGCAATATAGCGAGACCTTGTGTCTAAGAATAAATGAATAAAATGTAATGGGTGTTGTGGCGCAGGCCTGCACTCCTGGCTGCTTGGGAGGCTGAAGCAGGAAGATTGTTTGAGCCCAGGAGTTCAAGGTCACACTGAGCCATGGTTACACCGCTGCACTCCAGTCTGCGTGACTGAGGGAGATTCTGACTCTCAAAAAGAAGATGTCCCTCAAGCTCATGGCTTCCCCCTGCATGGTGTGGTCTACAGGAAGATGTGGTACTCCAGGGAATCTGGAGCTTCCGTAGCGTGGGGCCAGTGAAGGCCCTTGGAGTCTGAAAGTGACTGAGGTCCCTGCACATCTCAATTCCCTGGGCCCCCCATGGATCTGGAACAGCCAAATCCACTTGCCCTGTGACGTGAGTTGGGGACTTGCAGAGACCCTGGTGTCCCAACAGAGGGTACTGGGGACTTAGGCGAGTGTGTATCTAGCCAGTCCCAGGCCAGGTAATGATGGGGCTAAGGAGGGGGGTGCCAGAGAGTGGAAGCCCCAAGAGAGAGGGCACCTACTCTCAGCCAACCTGCCCCCAACCTGGCCAGTAGGAGGGCACCCGCAGACTGGGGCTCTACCCTCTGTCAAGGCAGGTGCGTCCAGGCAGGGGCCACAGCCAGGTCAGCTTTCCCCCGGGCCTGCTGCCCTGCAGCTGTTGGGGTGAGCTGGACAGCTGGCCTCCAAACAGCCCTCATATATCCACAGAGGGCTGTCGGGCCTGCCATCCTCCCCTTCCTGCTCCTCCTTCTTCCTGACCTCTTCCATCTCTCTGCTTACTGACTCCAGGGCCCAAGGTGATGGGAGGCCTGTGACGCCCCATGACTGGGATGAAGTCCTGTGACGAGCCACGGAGGCAGAGACAGGAGACAGACTGCACATAGTATTGAGGGGGGAGACACCTGGACCGAAAGCCAGGCTGCCAGGCTGGAGCACTTGATTTTTGTCTGGGCTTCAAAGGCAAAAACAGCTGGCCTCCAGAAGAGAAGCACACCTGTGCTGTAGGGGAAGCCACATGACTTTCCTGGTGCTAAATCAGAAAAAAAAAAAAAAAAAGTGTTTCCAGTGGATTTTTATGGAAATGACATTGATGGGAGGAGGGGGAAGCCTGGGTCTGGGCATCTCTCATGGGGCCTAGAGGCCAAGGTCACCACATTAAAGGAAAAGGATGTGAAAGCATGTCTCAGGGAGCAGGGTCATGTGGCCTGGGTGTCACCTGTCCATGGATTTAGGGACAGGAGTGAAAGAGAAGGTGGATCCCTCATCATTCAGCTCTGCTGGCCTCATCCGGGTCTGACTAGCTCTGGACACAGGAAGCCTGCCTGGAGTGTGGGGGCCTTAGTGGGTTACTTAGTGCTGGAATCCAGGAACTTGAGAAGGCAGCTGCAGGTTGAGAGCTGTGGCCACCATCACGGCATTAAGGCAGCCTCAGGGAAGGGGGCTCTGGAGGCCTCCCCTACCAAGTAAGCAGGCCCCTCTATGCCTTGCTCAGACCCCCCCACGCCTGTGCAGATGCTGGGGTCGAGAGCGAGTAGGGGAGCAGAGTGCCTTTATTTCCCTTGCAATGATAACCACAGGAACAAAAATAGTTTCACTTCCTATGCACAGCCAGTACTGTGGCACTTTACTCCATGGACTCTTTCCATCCCCACAGCCACCCCGTGGGGTCCACACCAGGCTCCCCTGTGTGATAATACCAGATCAGAGGAGCTGCAGAATGCACCCAGCGCATCCACCAGGCTCACACAGGGGATTGGGTGGCTGCTCCTGGAGCCCACCTGGTTATTGGCAGGAGTCTAGGCCAACCTCAGTGCCCCAATATGACAAGCCAGGTGACCACTGTGGATGCGAGACACGTCTTCCAGCAAAACACCTGGATTATAGTGTTCACGCCTTTCTTTGCAACTGAACAGCTGTACTGTCGACTAGAATACAGAACATTAAAAGCAAGTGTGTACGCTTACACACACACACCTCAAGGGTGGGCTCACACCGTCCACCTCCCCACACTGGCACCCCCAGAAAGGTCAGAGAGTGCCTCCTGGGGGACGTGACTGGTGCCTCCTGGGAGATTTAGGCCCAGGCGCTGCATAGACGCAGGGATTAAATGGACCTCCGCGTCCAGATGAGCGGGAGGCGCAGGTGAGCAGGTGGCCGCAGGTGCATGGCCAAAGGCACCTCCCAGAAAGGACACGCCCAGCCCACGGTGCATGAGACAGCAGTTCCCATATTTAAAGGAGCATGGCCGGCTTCCTATCTGAAGTGTGTTTCCCCGGAGAGACCACCACCATTTGATCTATTTTTGATTAAAATGTAAAAATTAAAAATTAAATCAAATGGTAGCATAACTCTTCGGGGAAAACACACTTCGGTTATGAAGAATTCCCCACAGTAACCTTGAGACTCTATGGCAGCATTGTCTCGTCTGTAGGTGGTCTTTTTATGTCACACCTAATTAAGAGGAATTGCAGTGAAAACCACCGAAGACTGCCTTCCGCGTGGGGTCCCGCAGCTGGCGCTTCTGGAGCAGGTCCCGGGGGAGGCGCCGCGTGGGGGAGCGGCGTGCTCAGGTAGGGCTGCGCACCTGCAGGAAGCCCGAGAGCGCCCCCGCGCCACCCATCATTGCTGTGCCCCGCGTCCGGTCCCTCGTGTCCCATGCCGAGCCTTGCCCCACCCGCTTCACCCCACTCGGCGCCACATTCCAAGTCCCACCTAGCATCTCACGCCCCATCCCTCGTGCCCTGCCTCTTCCGGTGCCCCGGGCGCCTCCCCCGCCCTGTGCCACGCCAGCCCCGCCCCATGCCCTGAGCCACTCTGCCCGTCTCACGTTCCGTCTGCTCAGAGCCCTGCCACGCGCGTCCCCCTGTGCCGTGCCCCCACGCCCCGCCCTGGTCCCAGTCCCGCATCCCACGCCTGGCGGGTGAGGTCGCATACTCAGGAGGAAGGTGGCTCCTTTGCCCCTGCACGTGGCAGGCACGTTACCCACACTACGGACTCGGGCAGAAGCCACAACCGGCGCCACCGGACTTCCTGGGAGTGGAAGCCACAGGTGAGACGGACCTGACTGCTCCTTAGCTGGGCCTTGGGTCGGGGGGCCTTTGCCTCCACGTTCGCAGCTGTGACTTTCCAAGTCGTGTTTCACGTCCAGTCGTGTGGGGTGTGGCTGGACATACCATGGCAGCCTAATGACACCTTGGCTGCGTTTATTTTTTTGACACCTCTGCAACAAATGAAAATGGCAGAGAACAGAAACGTTCCCGGAGTCAAGGTCTGGAGGCGGCTGCCAGGGGCGCAGGCCACGGTTTCCGGGCGTGGGGCTTGCGGGAGGCGTCCTGGGGGGTGCAGCCGCAGTGCTGGGGGGGCCGGCTGAGCGGCATGGTGGGCGGGGCAGCCAGAGTTGGGGCTGTTACCTGCTGGTTTCAGTCTGAAGACATTTGACGCCTGTGTGACTTTCCTTTTGTGTTACCATAAGTTCTGGAAGCAGGGCCTCCGTGTTGGGAAGGAAATGCATTTCAGCAGAGGGGGAGAGCAGGCCTTGCCGAGCCTGCAGGCAGAGGGCCCAATGCCTGGCCAGGTGCCTGCCCCAGAGGCGGCCTGCCCAGCAAGGAAAAGCCATTCCAAGGCCCCAAGTGCCCAGAACTGGGACAAAGCTGTTCCCTGCCCTCAGGAAAGCCAGACCCACTCTGGGTCAGGTCCTAAACTATCTCTATGGGGTAGGTTTTGTTCACCTCTACAGGCAGTGCTGGGACTTTCGGAGGCCCTGATGTTCAGATGGCCCCTGGACGCCAGAGAACAGAGGGCACAGGAGGAACAGGGCAGGAGGGGCTGGTAGGGAGGCACTGGGGTGCAGCAGGCCCTGGGGCATTAGCCACATGCCAGTGATGGGCTGGTAGACCTGAGCTCAAGCCTAGGTCTTCACCTCCCTGAGTAAGGACCTGCCTGCAGTCCGCAAACTGGTGCACACGGCTGGGCATTGCTGTTGGTAGTAATGGCCTCTCTGTTTGCAGCTCTTATTCCACAAGCCATAGGAAGCCCTTTCTGGGCACAGAGGTGGTGAGGGTATATCCCCAGAGGAAGTTTGTGATTTCCCAGGGCCGACAAGTGGTCCGATGACAAGTGTATCCACCGGGTCATCCGGTTCGTGATTCCCTTCCATCCCGCTGGCACCTTGCATGTGCCCCTTCCATCAGCAGCCAAATGGAATGTAAGAGCCAAGTGTCCATTTCCCAGAATTTGCTAATTTGCAACGGGGCTCACTTTGTAGCCCAGAGTGAGGCCTTTCCAAGCCCTTAGCAGAGCGAGCAGCTCACCTCAATGAGGCCCTCTTCCTCACAGGCCACACCTGGGTTCCCAGCCCCTGGCTCCCTGGCAGCCCTGGCTGGAGCAGAAGTGGAAGGAAGAAAGCAAGCCCAGGAGTGAAGGGGAGCACGGGCTGCGCTAGAGGAGGAAAAGCAAGCCCGGGAGTGAAGGGGAGCACGGGCTGCGCTGGAGGAGGCATCGTGGGCTGCAGCTAAGACCTCTCCACTTTCCTTCTCCAGCTTAGCCCTATATCCTATTTCTTAAGTCACAGGGACTCTCACCTCCAGTTCCCAGCTCAGCCCCCCACCCCAGGCTCAGCCTGTCCTCAAATGTCTTGGCCACTCTTCCCACCAAGGCTTCTCCTGCCACCAAGGCTTCTCCTCCCTCTCTTTCTCTTTCTCTCTCTCTCTCTCTCCCTCCTCTCCCCCACCTCTCCCCCTCTCCCCCTCTCCCCCATCTCTCTCCCTCCTTCTCTCTCCCTCTCTCTCTGCCACAGCCTGCAAAGGCCCCTGGGCACTGTGAGTTCCACCTTTGTAATGTGCAGAAACTAAAAAGCCTCCCGTCATGAACTACAAGTAGGTTCCACCTGCGAGAGGCGACGCTCTGCACTGCTGGGCATCTGCTTCCTCATTTTGGTTTAGTTGCTAGGATGGGCAGTGCCCTCATTATGCCAAGGCAGGGCATGGGCACCTCTGGAACAGTGGGATGGAGGTGCTTCAACTTCTGGAAGACCACACCCCTCGGGGAGAATGTCCAGGTATCAGGCACAGGAGAGAAGGCACCTTTGACTCAGCAGGAGACCAGGGCGCCTGGGGGATGCTACTGGGATTTCTTCCCCCAACATGCCTCTTGGTCTGGGCGTGAGTGCCATGGTTGAGGTAGGGAGAAGACCAGGGCTGACAGACAGGCTGGAATGAGCAAAGTTGCTGAGCCGCCCAGAGAGCAATGTACAACACAGAGGGGTGGGGTGTTTTCCCACCTGCCCGTCTTGGTAATGGGCATCTTGTAAAAATTATACTTTCTGGGCCAGATGCGGTGGTTCAGGCCTGTAATCCCAGCACTTTGGGAGGCTGAGGCGGGCAGATCACAAGGTCAGGAGTTCGAGACCAGCCTGGCCAACATGGTGAAACCCAATCTCTGCTAAAAATACAAAAATCAGCTGGGTGCAGTGGCACAAGCCTGTAGCCCCAGCTACTTGGGAGGCTGAGGCAGGAGAATCACTTGAACCTGGGAGGGGGAGGTTGCAGTGAGCAGAGATTGCACCACTGCCTTCCAGCTTGGTGACAGAGCAAGACTCAATCTCTCTCTCTCTCTCTCTCTCTCTACACACACACACACACACTTTCCAGTGGGTTATGCCTTTAGGGGGAGTGTTAGAGTTGGTGTGTTTTGTGTCTAATCAGCTGGTAACTTTTCCCATTTGTTTTAACATTTTAACAAATCTCTTTGATTTTCTAAGAATATCGGCATGTTTATAAATAATGATGATCAACTTTTTGCGGTATAACTCCTCAGGAAAAACACTCTTAAGTTATGAAGAATTCCCTGCAGTAACTTTGAGACTTATGGCAGCATTGTCTCATGGTGTTTTAATTATACTGGCCTCTTAACTTCCTTATTTTAAAAAATGTATTGTTTTGGAAAATTCAAACATACTCAAGCATGCAAGGCCAGTGAGCCTCCACGCCCCTCACCCAGCTGCAGCGAGCATCAGCGTTTTGCAGGCTGGCTTCCAAACTGTCTCCGAGGAGTTTTTCCTGGAGTGTATTAAGGCAATCCGTAATTCAGCCTTAAATGCCTCAGTATGTGTCTTTAACAGCTAAGGATATTTTCACACAACTTATTTATACATCTAACAATATGATCCATAATTCCTTAATATGATCTGATATTCAGTTCACGTTCAGTTTCCTCCAAGCCATGACGTCGGCCCATCTCCTTTCCCTACTTGTCTTCTCAGTTTCCACCTTCTCATGCTGGCTATACTCATGTAGGCTCTCCAGAACATTGGCTGAGGTGATGAAAACAGTATGTGGCTTTCAGCAGCTCTGGATCCAAGGACAGAGAGGTAGATCCAAACCTGACAGCTAAGAACTAATTTCAGATGTCCACGGTGCCACAGCAGAGCGATGGCCAAGAGGAGGGGTGGGGGCCAGAGCGAAAGGAGGTCTCCCATCGGAGGGGCTGAGCGCACAGAGAGGGCTTCCGGGCTCCAACTTGCAAACACACCAGCTAATTGTCCACAACTAAGACCATTTGAGGAAACGATGGTGAAATCGATCACAGTGTTTCCTCTGAGGAAGTGAACCAAAGGAGCTTCCTCATCTTTATCCATTCACAAACCCTTCTAAGAATGTAAGCTTAATCAAATTAGCAGATTCGTCATTCTTCTAATGTTTCCTTTGTCAGTTAATTTAGCTAACAGTCTGAAAGTGGTTAACATTTGCAGAATGATTGTTGCATTTACGTGATAATTCTACCCACATTTTCTGATTTAGCCTAAGCAGTCTAGCCCTGAATCAGAAAGTAACAATAATCATCAGAGAGGGTCTCACATTCTCTTCTTCCCACTTGACGCCCACAGAGCTCTGCCTGGGTGTGTGTGTGTGTGTGTGTGTACGGGTGCACATGTGAATGTGTATATGTGTGTTTATATATGAGTGTGCAAGTGTGTGTACACACGTGCACACAAGTGCATTTTTGGGTATGTATGAACATGTGTGCATGCGTAATGTATATGAGTGCATGTGAATGTATGCTAAGGGTGTGCATGAGCATGTACATATGAGTGTGTGTGGTTATGTGTACACGTAGGGCATATGTGTGTGTGCGCATGTGTTACACATGTTTATGTGTGAGTGTGCACATGGGTGCATGTGTGTACATGCATATATGTGTGTGTATGTGCAGAGTCTATTAAAATTATACATAAAAGTCTTGCAAATTTTTTTCACTTAATTTGTCCTGAAAAACTGGGCATGGTGGCTCATGACTGTGTAATACCAGCACTTTGGGAGGCTGAGGCAGGCAGATCACCTGAGGTCGGGAGTTCGAGACCAGCCTGACCAACATGGTGAAATCCTTTCCCTGCCAAAAATACAAATTAGCTGGGCGTGGTGGCACGTGCCTGTAATTCCAGCCACTTAGGAGGCTGAGGCAGGAGAATTCTTAAACCCGGGAGGCAGAGGTTGCAGTTAGCTGAGATTGCATCATTGCACTCCAGCCTGGGCAACAAGAGTGAAACTGTCTCAAAAAAAAAAAAAAAAATTTGTCCTGAAAGTGTTTCCTATGGCCACATCTCATCAGCACAGATGGAACTCATCCTTCTGAAAGCCATGGTTCCTACATTGAAAAGATGAACGATAATTCACATAGCTGCTATCCTATTGATAAGACATGAGTAGCTCTCAAATTCTGGCTACAGCAAAAGATGTTAAAACTCTTAAGTTAAAAATGCAAATCAGATTTACAATATATCATTTTACTATCAAGTTGGCACCATGTTTTAAAAATAACAATAGTGCTGGTGAGGACGATGGAAAATGGGCACTCGGTCACCACTAGTAGCAATGAAAAGAGTGTTTCCATCATTGTGAAAGACAATTTGGCGAAACTTGTTACTGTTTGAAACGCCCCTGCTTTTTGGTCCATCGTGGCCTCCTCGGCACTGACTCTGAGCTTAGATTCACTTAGGGGTCGGGCTGCTCTGTCCATATACGCTAGCTTCCCAGCCTTGTCACCTGACCTTCAGAGGGGACTTAGTAGGGGTCAAACTGGTGATACCTGTCAGCACACCTGAAGGTGCAGGTTTGTGGAAACCATCTGGACTCAGGAACCAGAGCCTCAGTATTTAGGTGTTCGCTGCTTTACCTTCTACCTCAAACACAGCTTCTCTCGGGCAAGACTGCAGTTCAGGAGCCTGGCCTCCTGGGAGGTAGAACAGATTTCAACCCACCTTCCCTTCAGTGGAGGGAAGAGGTGATTCCATTAGGCTGGTGCAGCCCCTTCCACCCTCCTGCCAAGGCCTCCTGGGGGTCTTGGAGTGCTGGTGAGGGGGGTCCTCACTAAGACCCAGTGTCCCTTCCCATGCTGGCTCATGCCCAGCAGTGCTCCCTGAGAAGGAGGCCAGTCCAGCTTCCTGAATCCCCATGGCCCTTGGTGCCCCCTCGCTGAGCTGTAGGCCCCGCCACGGTGGTCCCTTCATTCTACTCATTTCTTTTGAGATGGAGTTTCACTCTTTCACCCAGGCTGGAGTGCAGTGGCATGATCTCAACTGCTGCCTCCCAGGTTCAAGCAATCCTTCTGCCCCAGCCTCCTGAGCAGTGGGGACTACAGGCACCTGCCACCATGCCCAGCCAATTTTTGTATTTTTAGCAGAGACAGGGTTTCACCATGTTGGCCAGGCTGGTCTCGAACTCCTGACCTCAGGTGATCCACCCACCTCTGCCTTCCAAACTGCTGGTATTACAGGCGTGAGCCACCACGCTGGCCCATTCTACTCTCTTGAATAAGGCCCTTCACCGTCTGGAGGCTGCAGGGTGAGTGGAGGGTCTCAGGAGACTTGCTGCTGTCCGATTCTGATGTGCAGGAAGAATGACTCCAGTACTTGGTGTCTATGAACCAAATGATCCACTTCCTAAGCTGTTTTGCAAAAGAAGCCTTCGAGTGATCTTCACCCTGGAGAGACCCAGAACTCCTACCACCCTTGCACGACAGGCTAGGGATCAGGCTGCTCTGTCCATAACAGGGACAGGCAGATGTTAGAACATGGTCCTGGGTGCTCTTTCTGGTCTGCTCAGCAACAGGCTAGCTGGAATTGGGGTGCCTTCAGCCCAGTAGGGACTGGGGGCTGGAGGCATGGATCCCAGGCCTCCTGATGTGCTGCTGAATTTCCCAGCACTCTCTTAGGGAGGGGCATTCAGGCTCAGCTAGCTCCCACCCCAGCTGTTCGTGTTTCCTGCTAACAAATATGCTCAGCCCATGGAAAGGGAGAGTGGCAGGGGACAGGTCCCCTCCTAGAGCATCCTCACCAAGATGCCAAGAGATTGAGCTTCCAGACCTTCCTCTGCTGACTTCAGCGTTAGCTTCCCCAGGGAGGCCAGTTTCTTATCCCAAATCCTGCACCATACTATGTGATTTGCCACGTCCATAAATGGTTCATGACCAGTGGCCCACTGGGGACAGCAAATTGATAATCACCCACTGTGCTTTCCTCAGAGTGGGCAAGGCCATCGACCCAAGGAGAAGAGCACATGAGACATCGGGAGCCTTCCTAGCGGCAGACGCCAGCCTCCCTGTCTGCAGCACACAGGTCAGAAACAAGCCCAGGGAGTCCATGAGTGGCAATTTTATGGGTCCACTTGGCTGGGCCACAGGACACCCAGGTAGCTGGTGAAACATTATTTCTGGGTGTGTCTGTGAGAACATTTCTGGAAAAGGCCTTGCAGTCAGTAGACTGCATAGAAACACTGGTGAGATCAGTGTGGACGGGCAGCCTCCCCTTTCATCGAAGGCCTGAGTAACAGCAAAATGAGGAAGGGCACGTTTGCTCTCTCTGCTTGATCTGGGCCGCCCATCTTCTCCTGTCCTCAGACGCCGGTGCTCCTGGTTTTCCAGCCTTCAGACTCACTGTGGGACTCACAGGCAGGCTCCCCGGCTTCTCAGGCCTTTGGGCTCTGACTGGAACTTCACCACCAGTGGTCCGGGCCTCTGGCTTGCAGACAGCAGGGTGTGCGACTTCTCAGCCCGCAAACTCACGTGAGCCAAGCCCATAAGAAACCTTTTCCCATGTATCTGTACATATTCTGGTGGTTCTCTTCCCCTGCAGACACTGGCCCATACACAGACGGACAGAGTGGCACCGGCTGGGTGCTACGTTATTCCTGGCTGCTGGGGGTCAGAGCAGCACTGGCGGGGCTAGTGTCACTGTCCCTGCTGCTGGGGTGACCAGCTGTCCTGGTTTGTCTGAGACTGAGCCTTTCTTGGGATGCAGGACTTTTAGCACTAATATCAGAACATCCTGGGCAAACTGGGAAGAGTGGTGGCTCCACACAGGATCTGCCAGTCCCTCCCTGCATCCTCCCTGCCCAGGGCAGCCCTCCCCCTGCCCTGCGTTCAGAGCCTGCTGGCCCATCACTCCCTCCTGCATTGCTGCCATCTCTGCCTCCACCAGCTTAGCAGGAAGAAGCATACACAGTCGTTGCTTAATAGTTGTGCTCTGTGCTGCACTGAGGCGGGCTGTAGGCAGGGCCAGCAGATAATAATTGGGAGGGCCATCCAGTCCCAAGTTCATTAGCCAGGGAGGCTAAGACCAAGGCTGGTGGCAGGCATGGCTCAGCCAGGGTGGGGGATGGGGAAGGGCCTGAGCAGTGGTCGGCGCCCACACCTCCATCTGTCCTGGCAGGCCCTTTGCTTCCCATCATTTAAAATGAGCAAGGTCTAATTAATAAAGTAATCCCCCAAAACCATTTCCTCCCAGATTATGAGCCTGCATCAGAGGGAAGCCTGCAGGGAAGTGTTACACAGGCTCAAGACCTTAAGTGAGGCCATGGGGACCACCCTCATCCTAGGGACCCCCAAGACAGACGCTCCTGGATGAAATAAGTGCAAGCCAGGGCTGCAGGGAACCGCAGGCCGGGGCGGCCTTGCCTAGACAACTGCCTCTTATTCTCCAGTTACCAAATTTCTCCCGGTAAACAGCATGCAACTGAAGGCCCATTTCTCAGGCACAGACGAGCAATTCTGAACCCGAAACTTCGGTCAGCGGCTGGCCCCCTCTCTCAGGCCACCTGTCACCTGCTGGCCCAGTTGCTGCGGGGTCCGAGCCTCCCTCCATGCCTGTACCTGCTGGAAGCGGCCGCACGTTACTCCCTGTCAGGAAAGAATTAAAGAAACATCTTGGGTAGGAAGCAATTGTGGAGGGTGGAAGTTTCTGGCCAGGCAAATAAATTGGATTTAAGTATATTACAGTCATAATCTTTTTCTGCCCCTCTCCAGACGGTCTCTGTACATGGAAAAATGAGAATGTATTCGCAGACAAAGCTTGACCTGAGGGAGACGCCTGCCGGAATCTGGATTTTCAATAACGTAAGACAATAAAGCTTAGACTTCTAACCTGCCGCAATATGGGAAAAGTATAAAGAGCTTAGCTGCTAATAAAAGGGAAGGGTCTTCCCCTCATATTTGAAGATCCGGACCCCCCAGAAGGACACTTCGTGAAGATAACGGTGGGTTAGCCGGGATCATGCAGACACGAGGCCCCTTGTTGACCAATTGTCTGACAGTTGTCACGCATGGGTCTGATATTAATAAGGCCCGCATTGATTTCCTTGGGGTATTTTTGTCCCTGCGAGTGCACAGCCTCCTGTTGTGGCTCTGGCCTCTGCTGAGCTGAGCTACAGTTGCCCTCGTGGGAGGCGCAGGTGGGGCTGCTCTCCCCGGGGTGTGCACGCCTTGCCGGTGGCACCTCCCTTGGTGGGCGGCTGGAGGGGGAAGAGGGGGACATGCTAAGGACAGAGGACACAGTCAGGGCCACTCCCTTGGAGAATGGGCACACTGGTCCTCCCACAGCAGGCAGGGCTGGTGAACTGTGGGCTTGGGGGTGAGGCCTCTGTCTTGCTTCCTCATCCAGTACTTCCTCCAGGATGCAAGTGGGTTGCCGGCAGTGTGACCGGGGTAGGTAACTGGGTGAAGTCAGCGGGAGGAAAGTGGCAGTGCTTAGTTAAAAGTGTTCTTTGACAGGAAACATACAGCTGAAGCAGTGGCCCGGCCCTGGTGAATTTCAGTGCTAAGAAGCCTTGCTGCTCACCTGTGTCCTCCCACAGTGCAGAGGGCATCGCCCTGTCCCCATGGTCCCCACCCAGACTTTCTCCAAGGGCACTCTTCAGTGTTATCTGCATTTTAAAATGCCATTCAGGCCAAGCTTTCCAAAACAGTCCCATTCTTCTTGTACCAGGTGCCTCCCTGCATCCGCCCCTCACAGGAGCCAGCCCCATCCAGAGTGCACACATCCCCCTAGAGGTTTCATCTCCAGTGCGGTCCCTGGTGGGAAGGGCAAGCAAAAAATGTGAGATTCTGGGTGCTCCAGGACAGGCCGATGCTCTGCGCACCCACTGGGCACCACTGTTCTCTGGGACGCTGCACCCAGCACCCAGAGTCCACCGGAGAGAAAGCAACACAGGACGGTGTGCACTTAGGTGGGCTGCATGCCTGACTCACTGCTGTGTCATATTTTGGGGACCTAGGACACTTTCTACAGTGAATCAGAGCAATCTCCAAGCCATGTGGGCTTCCCACTTTGTTTGCCAAATACTACTGAAATGCAGGATGCTCACAGGAACCATGCAACCAGGTGGTAGCTGGCGAGATGGGGGCCACTCCTCTCAGGGTAGAGGCTCCAGGCAGGGCTCGGAGAAATGGCCCAGCCCAGGGTATTCTGGGGACCTGCAGAGGGAGCTGCCTGCTTCTGGGTCAAGTGATCAGGGCTACCAGGAGCCTGGGCTGAGCCTTGAGATAGAGGCTGAAGCAACATCTCGTCCCCCTCCAGCCATCGTGGCAGCCACCTGGACAGGTGTTTACTATCGTTCTGTTACAGGAGGGCCTGAGGTCTGTGGATGGTGTCCATGACCTATCAGGCTTGGAAGACCAGAGTTCAAGACCCCAGGTGGGCTTCTGGTCAGACAGGCCTGGCATGGGAAGTGGGCACCCAGCTGTGTCACTCCCTAGTTCTGTGACTGCATCTTCCTGAGCCTCAGTTTCCCCATCAGAGTATAGGAGAAACATGGAGCTGCTATGAACTGAATTGGGTCCCCCTAAAATTCCTAAGTTGAGGCCCTAACCCCCAGCATGACCCTATTTGGAGACAGAGCATACAAGGAGGTAGCAAGTGTTAGGTGAGGTCCTAAGGACGGGGCCCCGGGATGATAGAATTTGTGTCCTTGTAAGAAGAGAAACCAGAGAGCTCACTGTCCTCTCTATCCAGCAGGTGAAGATACAGCAAGAAGACAGGCATCTGCAAGCCAGGAGAGGAGTGCTCCCCCAGAACCCAGCCATGCTGGCTGCACCATCTCGGACCTCCAGGCTCCAGAATGGAGAGAAAACCAGCTTCCGTTGCTGAAGCCACACGGTCAGTGGCAGTTTCCGTTGCTGAAGCCACACGGTGAGTGGCAGTTTCTGTTGCTGAAGCCACACGGTCAGTGGCAGTTTCCGTTGCTGAAGCCACACGGTCAGTGGCAGTTTCCATTGCTGAAGCCACACGGTCAGTGGCAGTTTCCGTTGCTGAAGCCACATGAGCAGTGCATTTTTTTATGGCAGCCAGAACAGACTAAGACCACTGGGCAGGTAACTGAATTAACCATGTAAAGCAGGGAGGCCCAGGATGCAGTGAGCACATGACGTGTGGGGGTCTACTCACTTCCCAGCTGTGTGGTTTGGCATCATTCCCACACCTGCAAAATGGGAATCATGGCAGCTACCACCCTAAAGATGGGGAGGATAAAGCGAGACAGGACATATGGGGGCACCCTGTAAGTGGTGAGGGGGGCAACTGAGGCCTGGGGACTTGCTGTCTGAATGCCCCATAACATATGGGCCACGAGGCAGCTGCACCCCTTTGCAGCCTTTTAGGAGAGGGTAGTCCTCAGCCTCTGAAGGGCAGTGTTACGGCTGAATTGAGTCCCACCACATTCATGTATTGATATCCTGACCCCTAGTAAATCAGAATGTGTCT
Source organism: Ateles fusciceps (assembly GCA_036589455.1). NCBI lineage: Eukaryota > Metazoa > Chordata > Mammalia > Primates > Atelidae > Ateles > Ateles fusciceps. Next base: position 6,059,918 of record JAZHEH010001784.1, on the reverse strand, counting down.
ACTTTGAGATACGGTCTTTAAAAGTAATAAAGGTTAAGTGAGGTCATTGGAGTAGGTCCTAATCCAGTATGGCTGGTGCCTTTAGAAGAAGAGGAGGTGAAGACACAGACAATACAGACCAAAGGATGACCATAGGGTGACACAGGGAGAAGGTGAGCATCAGCAAGCCAAGGAGAGGGGCCTCAGAGGAAACCATACCTGCTGACAACTTGATCTTGGCCTTCCAGCCTCCTGAATGGTGAGAAAATAAATTTCTGCTGGTTAAGCTACCTACCCCGAGCTGCCTAATACAGGTTGGTTTGCTCACCGCTGCCTCTGCCCTCAGCCTAGAGAGAGTTGGTCTTTTATTCTTCAACCTCCTCTGAAGGTTTTTCTGTCTGTCACTAAGTCACCTGCTCACAGGCCTCCCAGCTTTGTGACAGGTGAACAAAACACTTACATGTTAGAGAAAATATGAGCATGACCTTAACTCCTACTGGACCTAAACCTCTTGCAAATAAAAACTACAAACTCAAGACAAAAAAAAAAAAAAAAAGAAAGAAAGAAAGAAAAACAAAAAACAAGCTCTACTCAATTCTCTGTTTGACCTTTGAACTACGCATGCTTTTAGGCAGACTCAATGCAGTTTAGCTAAGGATAAAAGATCTAAACTGTGATTTGAGCTGATTCTAAAAAGACAAATTTGCCATTTAAGTTCAATATATGGATGACCTGAGAAAACAAAAAGATTAACATTCTCTGGAAGATTAGAACAGAGTCCAGAACCTCCACAACATAATGTTCCTAATATTCAGGATACAATCTAAAATTGCTTAACATATGAAGAACCATGAAAATGTGACCCAGTTTCAACCAAAAAATCAATCAACTGAGAATAATCCTGAAATAATCAAAATGCTGAAATTAGAAGACAAGAATTTTAAAAAAGATATTACAATGATACTTAATGAAGTAAAGGGAAATATGCTGGCAGGAAAGAAAAGATAAGAAATCTCAGCTAAGAAATAGGAACTGAAAATAAAGACCAAGTGGAAATTCTGGAACTGAAAAAAAAGACAATATCTGAAATTAAAGATTCACTGGATTGTCTTAATAGCAGAATAGAGATAAGAAATGGAGATCAGTGAACTTGAATATAGATAAAATCTATTCTGAAGAGGAGAGAGAAAAATGATTTAAAAATAATGAACAGAGGGACCCTAGGGGATAATATCAAAAGGTATCACATAGATATAATTTGAGTCCTAGGAGTCAAGAAAACGGAGGATGGAGCAGAGAAAACATTCAAAGATATAGTGGCCAAAACGTTTCCTAAATCTGTTGTTGAGACATACAAATGTGAGATTCCAAAAGCTCTGTGAACTCAAAATTGGATGATTTAGTTCTTTTCTTGTTTAGAAAAAAAATGTGCACCTTGCTGCCAGCACTCAATTTTACATAAACATGCTCTTTGAGGCTGAAGCAAGTCTGACGAATTTTCAATGTGAAAATAAAATATAAAGCTGTTCTTGGAGTTATTTCTAAACAGAGCTTGCATCAGAATTGTCTGAATCATCAGAATTGTCTATTCCAGAAAAATCTGATTCATCAAATGAATCTTTGGCCAACAACTGTTCAAGAATGATGTTAACATCACATGTAGGAAAGCTACATTTTCTAGGATTTGGCATTTTCAGCAATCAAGAATTACCATATTTAACAACTGTTCAAGAATGATGTTAACATCATGTGTAGGAAAGCCACATTTTCTAGGATTTGACATTTTCAGCAATCAAGAATTACTATATTTTGTAAATGAAAATACCATTACTGAAAACAGAATGCTACAAATAGAATGATGTATTTTGTTTCCAAAGTTGATATACCAGAGTGATGCAAAAATAATAATAAATGTGAGCTATTTTGTGGCAAAATTGTCTCAGGGTAAACACTGCAGTGCCACCCCAAGTATTCTCAGGGCAAACAGGAAAAGGGTTAAAGAAATCTATGCCTATACATTTTGTTAAATTGCTGAAAACCAAAAGAAAGATGAAATCCTTAAAGCACCCAGAGAAAAACTAGACAGATTACACATGGAGGAATATGATTTGAATGACTACAGACTTCTCATCAAAACTATGAGGCTACAAAGTGGTGGAACAATATCTTTAAAGTTATGGAAAACGAAATTGTCAACCTAGAATTCTGTAATTAGAATGAAGGCAAAGAAAACTTAGAAGTTCTTTGAAGGGAGATGATACCAGTTGTAAATTCAGATTTAAAGAAGTAATGAAGAGTATCAAAACTGGGAAAGGTGTCACTTTTCCAGAAATGAGGAATACAAAACAGGGGGGAGAAACAGAAAACAGATAATTAATTAGCACATCAAATCTAACTATATCAAAAGTCATGTTAACTGTTAGTGGACCGAGCATTAAAAGGCAGAGATTGTCAGAATAGATTTTAAGAAGCAAGACCCACATTTCACAACCATTTGGAAAGCTACTATCAATAAATGAAAAAAGAACAGATGTTGAAGAGGATGTGGAGAAATCAGAGCCCTTGTACCATGTTGGTAGAAATGTAAAATGATGCAGCTGCTATAGAAAAACAGTATGGCAGTTCCAAAAAATGAAACATAGAACTTCCATATGATTCAGCAATTCCACTTCTGGGTATATATCCAAAATAATTCAAAGCAGAGTTTCAGAGAAGCATTTATACACCCATGACACCTACATTCATAGCTGTATTATTCTCAATACCCAAAAGTGGAGCCTAAGTTTACGGATAGATGAGTGAACAAACAAAAGTGGTATATCCAAACAAAGGACTAGTATTTAACCTAATAAAGAAGTAAATCCTGATACATGCTACAACATGGCTAAACCTTGAGAACATTATGCTAAGTGAAATAAGCCAGTCATAAAAAGACAAATATGGCATGATCCCACTTACCTAAGATATCTGGAGTAGACAAACTACAGAAATAGAAAGTAGAATGATTGTTGCCAGAGGCTAGAGAAAGAGAGAAATGGGGAGTTACTGTTAATGGGTGATATGGTCTGGGTCTGTGTCCCCACCCAAATCTCATGTAGAATTATAATTCCCAGTGTTGGAAGAGGGGCCTGGTGGGAGGTGATTGGATCATTGGTGGATTTCTGCTTGCTGTTCTCATAATAGTGAGTGAGTTCTCATGACATCTGGTTGTTTATGTGTGTAGCCCCTCCCCCTTCTCTCTCTTCCTCCTGTTCCAGCCATGTGCCTTCTTCCTCTTCACCTGTCACGATTGTAAGTTTCTTGAGGCTTCTCCAGCCATGCTTCCTATACATCCTGTAGAACGGTAAGCCATTCAACCTCTTTTCTTTCTTTTCTTTGTAAATTACTCAGTCGCGGGTAGTTCTTTATAGCAGTGCAAGAATGGACTAATACCATGGGCACAGAGTTTGTTTTGTAAGGTGACAAAGTTAAGGAGATTGGTTGTATAACAATGTAAATATACTTGACACTACTGAACTGTGCATTTAAAAATGGTTGAGGTGGTAAATTACATGTTATCTGTATTTTAACACAATGAAAAGTGAAATTTTTTTAAACACAAGACCTAGCTGTAACAAGTATTTTAAGAATTCACTTCAAATATGAAAACTTGGGCAGATTGAGCATAAATAGTTGGAGAAAGATATACCATGCAGCCAATAAGCATAATAAAACTGGAGTGGCTGCATTAATATCCAGTGAAATCAACTGCAAGACAGAAAGCATTAAAAGAGATAAAGAGGGACACTTCATGATGATGAAAGAGTCCATTTATCAGGAAGACATCACTAATCATAAATATGTATGTATCTAATAAAAGAAGAAATAGGCCGGGTGCGGTGGCTCATGCCTGTGATCCCGGCACTTTGGGAGGATGAGGTGGGTGGATCACCTGAGGTCAGGAGTTCAAGACCAGCCTGGCAAATATGGAGAAACCCCGTCTGTACTAAAAATACAAAAATTAGCCGGGCATGGTGTCAGGTGCTTGTAATCCCAGCTACTCAGAAGGCTGAGGCAGGAGAATTGCTTGAACCTGGGAGGTGGAAGTTGTAGTGAGCCGAGATCACGCCATTTCACTCCAGCCTGGGGGACAAGAGCAAGACTTCCTCTGAAAAAAATAAATAAAAATAAAAATAAAAATAAAAGAAGAAATAGACAATCATATAGTCTTAGAGATTTTAGCAGGCCTCTCCCAGCAATTGATAGAACAAATAGAGAAAAATTCAGTTAAAATATAGGTGATATGAAAAGATGATTGATGACCTTGACCTAATTGATATTTATACAACACCCTGCCAACTTCAGAATGCACATTCTTTTCAAGTGTGTGGTGTGTTTTGCAAGACAGCCCACCACAAGCTGGGGCACATAACAAGTCTTAGTACATCTAAACAACCGAGAACACAGAAGATGTACACCAAGCAAAATGGAATCAGTTAGACATCAATAACAGTAAGATGTCCTGACAAATTCCTGTGTTAGATAGAATAAGGTCACCCCCCATCCCCAAGACATCCATAGCCTGGAACCTGGGAATATGTTACCTTTCATGGCAAAGGAGAATTAAGGTTGCAGGTGCAATTATGGCTACTAGGCAGCTGACTCAGAGAACAGGAATATTATCTTGGGTTGTCTCGCTGGGTGCATCGTAATTACAGAGGCCTATTAAAGTGGAGGAGGGAAGAGAAGAAGCCATCAGAAGGGTGTAATGTGAGAAAGTTTCTGCTGGCTGTTGCTGGCTTTGAGGATGGAGGAGGTGCCCATGAGCCAAGGAGCACAGGTGGCCTCTAGAATCCTGGAAAGGCAAGGAAATAGATTCTCTCCCAGAGAGAGAATCTCTGGAGAGGAATGCAAGTTGCCTGGTACCTTCAGTTTAGCCCAGTGAAACCCATGTTGGACTTCTGACTCACAGAACTGTAAAATAATACATTTTGTGTTAAGTCACTAAGTTTGTGGTAATTTATTGTGACAGCAATAGAAAATGAATACAGCTCCCAATTTCAATTCGCTAGGGTTGTTACAATGGTTACACTTAATTAGAATTAAGGCGGATAGAAGTTAAAGAGGAGCCTGTGTTGGAGGAGAGCTGCATCTGGCTGCTCCTGTCCCTCCCTTCCCGGCCACTGCTGCGCCTGTCCCTCCCTCCTTTCCCCCCCCTCCCTGGCCACTGCAGTGGGGTTCGGACGGCAGAGTTCGCTGTTTTCACAGTTGGCTGGATGAGCATTTCCCATGCCCGGCATAGTGGTTGGGTAGCGTCCACCCAAAAATTCACATCAACTCAGAACCTCAGAATACGACCTTATTTGGAAGTGTGGTCTTTGCAGATTCAATTAAGGCTCGAGAAGAGAGCCTGCTGGATGAGGGTGCAGGAAAGGACTCAGACATGGTGGAGAAGGCGCTGTGACTGTGAATGCAGGCGCTGGAGTGTGAAGGATGCTGGCAGCCCCCAGAAGCTGGGACAGAGGCATGGGATGGGTGTTCCCTCGGAGCTTCCCAAAGGAACCAGCCCTGCCCACACCTTGATTTCAGACTTTAGCCTCTAGAACTGTCAGAGAATGCATTTCTGTTAACTTAAGTCACCCAATTCGTGGTCCGTTATGGCAGCCATAGGAAGCCGATCTGCCCAGAGTGCTGATCTCCTGAAGTATCACCACCGGAAGCAGATGCCCAAGGGCCCCTAGGAGGAACCAAGCTGCAGTGTTGGCTGGCAGGAGCAGACATGGGGAATCACACTCGCTCCTTCTCGTGCTTTTCTGTACCCATTCTGCCCGCAGTGAAGCTCCTGAGGCGTCAGTGGGTCTCCCCCTCCACCTTCACTGCAGCCCTGACCCAGGAGCTGGCCTGGCCTCCTTCCCCTGCCCATTCCATGGGTGCTGACACATGCCTGAGACTTGCTCTGCCCAGGGCCATGGCGCCGGCAGGAATCCCTACAGCCATGGCTGGGGCCTCACTGGAGGCCACATCACGTCTTACACACCGAAGCCACCCAGCGTCTGGGATTTGTGGATATGGAGTCTGGGCCCACACACTGGTTGCCTGTCTTTGCCTTTCCTTCTCAAGCCTCCTTTCAGGTCAGGCAGAGCTGTGGGGTCAGAGGGCCCCACCATGCCAGTCCCCACAATTGCCAGGTGCTGAGGACTTGTCCAGAGCCCACCTCTCACTCAGGCCAGGATAGGCATCGGGGGAGGGTCTGGGGGTGTTGTCAGAGAGGCCTGTGTAACCAGCTGGCTGGGCGCACCCAAGGAAGGGGGGGGGCCCTGGTGCTGTTGGCTGGGTGCCCAAGCAATGCCCAGGACAAAACGGAGAACCCCTGCCCACCGCCCAGGGCTGCTGTTTCTACACAGGGGCATGTTTGGAGTAGTGGCACCCGAAGTGTGTGGCCTATGCAAGACCCTCAAATGTAGGCACTTAGCACAAAAGGCATTATCCATTCAGGATTCAGATGTCCCAGGGATCATCCCCTTCAACAGGACAGGCAGCTGAGCAGAGGGCCTGGGACCCTACGTCTAGGGACGGCCCTCTCCAGGCTCTCCTGCTGAGACAAGTTGGGGAAGAAGCAGGTGGAGTTCTGCATGTGACACTCTCAGGACATGCACCGAGGAAGGGGTCTCAGCCCCCGCCAGTGCAGAGCAGCTCCTGGGCCTTTGGGGAGTGTCCTGATTATTCCAAGCGGCTGTAAGCAAAAGTTTCAAGGCTGAGGGGCCGGCAGTTGCCAGGATTAGGGTGGTGGCCATTCAGGGTCTCAGGATCCGCCGTGGAGAGGGGGTGTTCGGGGATCTGCAATCAAACCTACTGGAGTCCCAGCTCTGACAATGACACTGACTTGAGCCCCACCTGCAGCCTTGGCTCTTGCCGAATGCTAACTCAGTCTGCCCCTCGCTTCACCCCATGGTGGGGTAGCAAGTCTCCAGGTGGGACTGTAGTGCACCCTTCTCCGTCCTTCTAACGCTAACTCCTAATCTACCCTGGCTCACCCCGCCGTGGGATAGCAAGCCTACAGGTGGGACTGTAGTGCACCCTTCCCCCGTCCTCCTAACGCTAACTCCCAATCTACCCTGGCTTCACCCCCGCCGTGGGATAGCAAGCCTACAGGTGGGACTGTAGTGCACCCTTCCCCGTCCTCCTGAACGCTAACTCCCAATCTACCCTGGCTTCACCCCGCCGTGGGATAGCAAGCCTGCAGGTGGGACTGTAGTGCACCCTTCCCCATCTCCCTAACGCTGACTCTCAGTCTACCTTTATCTTGCTGGTGGGATAGCAGTCCCTCTTCTCCCAGCCTGCAGACAGCAAAGGTGCTGTGTCTTTGTCTGCCTTACCCTCGGTGCACACATCCCTGGCGTCACTCCTCTTATTATAAGGACGCCTTTCCCATTGCATTAGGCCGCACCCTTAGGACCTCATTTAATCTCCGTTACCTTCTTAAAGGCCTCAATTCCAAATACAGTCACAGTGGGGGGTCAGGGTGTGGAGCTATATCAGCCCCTGGCAAGCACCAGCATGCGCTCCCTCCCGGCTTGAGTGTCGGTTGAAGCTCCTGCTTGGCTTTGGCCCGTAGCATCTCGCAGAGCCCAGAACGGAAGCTCTCCCATCACTGCTCTGAAGCAGGAAGCCTGGGAGCAATGGCCGGGGGTGAGGGCCTGGCCCACACCAGCCACGCTGCTGGGGATTTCTGCACCTCATCTTTGATCCTTCCACACCTGCAAGACCAGGGGTAACAGTCCCATTTGCAGAGGGTGCAACCGAGTTTCTAGGAGGTGAAGCCGTTTTCCCAAGGCCACTGGGCTCATGTGCCCAGGTCCCGGAGACAGAGCCGGGCCGGAGACCTTCCTGGCCTTGTCCAGGGTGAGAGGACAGCACATGATATGCTCACGCACCCTGTGGATAGCATCAAATGGCCCCACTAATGGGCACGGGGTGCATCTCAGAAAATTTTTGTGAACCATCCTGTCTCCAATTTGCACTTTTCTTGTATTTTTAGAGGCAACTTGTAACCTGCTTCCAATGAACATAAAAGAAAATGAACGTCCAGCCGCCTCTTACGTCTGTGTTCCATGAATGTCCACTGACCTTGGCAGGAGTGAGCGTTTCTTGGGTGGGAGTGATTTGGTCTTAGGGGATGCATGTGCACAGCAGGCTCTCCTGAGGTTGTTTCCCATCATCTGCAGGAGACGGGCATAGGCTGATGGCGGCCAGAGGTGTGCCAGGGGGGACAGGCTTGAAGCGGGGCGGGATGTGGGCTAACAGGACCGGTCCTGAGGAGCACCCACCGCAGCTCTCTGCTCCTGGCACATCTCGTGGGGCTGGGGCAGCTCTTCAGGGCATCACAGAGACAGGGTAGTGGGCCACTAGGGCCAGGCTGCCGGGCACACACTGCCACTGCATCCACTGGAGAGCTGAGGCCGTGGCTGTCTGGTTCTAACACATCAGCAGTTGCAGGGTGACTTCCTGAGCAAGGATGTGAAGTGGGAGGGAAGCCTGTCAGGAAGGGGCCACACACGGATTCTCGTGAAGCATAGTCTGAATGAAGGAGACCAGGCCCAGCACCCTGTGGGGGCGGAACCATACTCACCACTTTGACTTGCACAGAGAAGGTGACTGTGGTTCCTGGGGAGGCCTGTCCTGCCAAGTCAGTGGGGTCCCAGACTCAGGATGAGCAGTCCGGCTGACACATGGCTCTGTGGTCCGGCCCCCGTGGACTCATACCTTGTGCACCCAGGTGTCCTGGCTGGGCCTGGGCCAGATTTGGAAGAGGCTGATGGTGAGCCACACCAGGGTTGTAGGGGAGGCCGGGGAACGCGCTCCATCCTGCCCCACTATGTCTGCAGGAACCCCCAAGCTCTTTGACCCCCAAGATAGCTCTGCTGGCCCCACCCAGCTCTGTGCCCTGTGCCCTATGCCCACGAAGGCTTGCTCCTAGGACAGCCAGCCCTGGCACTCCCCACCCAGGAGTCTGGACAGTCAAGAGAGGGAGCAGGCGACTTCTCCCACGTGGTGAAGCAGGGCTCAGAAGTGGACGTGGCCACTGCTGATTATAAACAGAATCGTCTAAATTAAGGGAATTTGAATTTAATGTCAAATGTCAGCCCCTGTCACTGCAAATGTGAGCTGGGTGGCTGTCTTTTAGCAAATCAAGGGTGGAGCTGAGGCAGTTCCCGGGGTCCTTCTGAGAGGAAAACTCCTCTTGGCCTCATTCCTCCTCTCATGCTGGGCTGATATTACCTGAGAGAGCAGGGCTGTGCAGGAGAGTGGGTGGCACCCTGTGGCTGCCAGAGCCAGCCTGGCAGGGCCCCCCACAGATACATCACAGGGGCTCAGTCACCTCATCTGTCAGATGGGCATAGGAGCGTCTTCCCCACTGCATGTGGGGGAAGAAATGAACCCATCCAGGCAACGCGAGCTTGGTCCCCCATTCTGACAAATGTCAAGCCCTTGACAGACAGCGATGGTTGCTTCTCCAATCCCTGCTTTGCCAACAAGCCCCTAACTGTTTCTTCTTTAAGTGCATGTAGGGTTCAGTTCAGCCGAATGATCTTGTCTGGTGATTGATTCCTGAGTGCCTCTGTGGGCGGGGCCAGCCTTCAGGACCCGGGTGTAGGAGGCGGAGGCAGGTGCAGATGGAGATGATATAGTAACTCCCCCTGAGGTCATCAGAAAAGTGGGATGTCCCGCAGCAGAGAGAACCCAGAGGACGGGGCAGGGCCCAGGGAGGCACGGAGCCCACAGAGCACTGAGAGGGAGTGAGGGCTTTGTGCTGTGGGTGCCCCACGCTGCCTGGCAGGGCAGCCCAAGGGTGCAGGTTGGGTGGGCTGCAGCATGGGCTTCGGGGAGCTGATTTTTTTCAGTGTCTCCCTGAATCCCTGAATGAATGTCCTAGGACTGCCATTGCAATAAATGGCTGCAAGCTTGGATGGCTGAAATTCTGGATGCCAGAAGTCCAAAATCAAGGTGTCTTCAGGGCGGGGCTCTCTCCCAGGGCTCGGGGGCGGGGCCCTCTGGTCTCTGGGATCACAGTGCTCGCTGGCTCCCATGGCTTGCAGCCACTGCATCCCGTCTCCCCCCTGCAGCGGCACACAGCCATCTTCCTCCATCTGTGTGTCCTTTCTTCTCCTCGTAAGGACCCCAGTCACTGGGTTAGGGCCCACTCTAATCCAGCATGAGCTCCTCTCCACTAACGGCATCTGCAGACACCCTGTTTCCAATAAGTCCCATTCTGAGGTGCCAAGTGGATATGGATTTGGGGGATGCTGTGCAACCCACTCCAGTCCTTTTGGGAAGTCCAAAGAGCAGCGCTGCGGCCCTGGCTTGGAATGATTTTGATTTTTATTCTCCAAGTGATGCCTGTAATGCCCCCCAAAACCTCATGTGATATTGAAGAATCCTGCAAGTGTTTTGCATTCTCCATGATGAAAACAGCACCGGCAGGGTTCTGTCCAGGTGAGCCGACAGGACCTGCGCTTTCTCCTCTGGGGAGGGGAGGTGCTGCCCCTGCAGCCTAAACTAAGCCTTACAGCAGTGACAACAGGGCAATGGGTGCAGAAGGAGCTGCTGGCCCCGGACTCCAGACACTGAAGGGCTGAGCTCTCCTGGCACCCCTGCACACTCTATTCTTGCCCCTGTCTGCTGGCTGTACTCACTGCAGCCCCCACCGCTTTAGCTTGGACTCATTTAACGGGACTTCTTAGGGCTCATCCGCTTGCAGGTGGTAGACACAAAATGGGAACTGGCTCAAGCAAAAATGACTCAGTAAAAAAGCTTGCAGACACCTGAAGAGCCACTAAGCTACTAGAAAAGCAAGAATGAGCCAGACTTTGGACATGAGCTCCAGCCACAGATGCCCCTGGGGCCCTCCTGCTCCCTCCCCCACTCACCTCCCTTGGCGGATCGGCCATTGGCTTCTTTCATTCGCACTGAAAATTGGCTTTCTCCGTGGCAGCCAACAGCTTCCAAGGGGATCTCAGCTCACAGTGAGAGCCTCACTCTCACTCCACATCCAGAAACCTCAGAGCAGCACTCATTGCCTCCCAAACAGCAGAGGCCAGCCAGGGACAAGGAGACCCCAGGGGAAGGTGGACTGGGTAGGCAAACCGGGGGACGTCTACACCACGCCACCATCACACAGTGATCTTTGCTTCCAGGAATGACATTTGGAAGCCACTAGGCAAATGTTTGTCATTTGAAACTCGTTCCCTGTGCAGGGCTGGGCAAGTGCCGGGTCTGGAGCTCAGAGCAGCCACTGGAGCCATTTGGCTGGCACCTGCTTGTGCTTACAAGTGAGCGATGCTCCAGCACTGCTGCTACCAGCTTCTTCCAGGGCCTTGAGGTGCAGTGACCAGGGAGGGTGTGGAAGCTTCTCTCGGCAGGAACACCATGCTCTCTGAGGGCCTTTTCCATCAGTTTGCCTGCAGCCAGCCTGACAGTCATCCCCACTCCCTGGATTAGGGATTCCAAGTCCCTGGGCAGACAGCGCCGGCTCTCACTGATGCAGCCTCATGTTCCTGCATGCTTTTCAAGTGCAGGCGAGCCCATCAGCAGATCAGAGAAGACGGCAGGAAGCAAGGGGTGGAAGGGAGAGGAGAAGAGGCAGACACAGAGTGCTTGGCCAGGTGACTGTTCTGGGAGTGAGCCAGAGAGCTGGGGGGATCTCTGGCCCAGAGGACCTCCCTCCGAGGGCTGCCCAGTGCCCCTCAGTGTCGGCCAGAGATCAAAAGGGTGACTATCGGAATTAGGAATTTTTGACGACAACTTGAGCAAATTTAGAGGATTTATCTGGCTTGGAGAGTCTAGAAACATCGATGGCTTCAGGCAAGGAGTGACCCATATCAGGGTTGGCAGCCTGTGTGGACTGAGGGCTGGATCTGCCCTGCCGTCTACACGTGGCCACAGACTTTTGTTCAAGTGTCGTCTTTGTCTGTTTCTACTTTACCACGGCAAAGTCGAGTAGGTATGGCAGAGACCATTGCCTGCAAAGCCTGCAATATTTATTGTCTGCTCCTTTATAGCAGAGATTGGCCGGTCTCTGCCCTGCAGCCGTGCTGTCCAATATGGCAGCCACCGGCCACACGGGGCTCTTGTTTTCTGCACTCTTGACACATGTCTAGTCTGAATTGACATGAGCTGTCAGTGCCACTACACACCAGGTTGTAGACTTAGTGTGAAGAGAAGAATGTAAAGTAGCTCATTAGTAATGTTTGTGTATTGATTACATAGTAGGATGTTTTTAACTTGTTGGGTTAAATAAAACATAGAGTTAACGTCACCTGCTTATTTTTACACTTTTTTTCAAAGATGAGGTCTTGCAGTGTTGCGCTGGCTGGTCTTGAAATCCTGGGCCTGTAATCTTCCTGCCTCAGCCTCCCTAGTAGCTGCATGACAGGTGCAAGCCATTGCGCCTAGCCTATTTTTACTTTTAACGTGGCTGCTACAAATTTTAAATTGTATTCATGACTCCCTTTGTATTTCTGTCAGAGAGTGCTAATTAAGAGGCTCAACCATGTGGACTGTTTCTTCCACATCCCAGGCAGCTTTGGACGAGCTGGCTCCCAGCACCGTCTTATTCAGATTGCAGCCCATTAGTGGACCAGGAAATCTTGGTCAGGACTATATAGTAGGTCATAACCAGAATTTTTGAAAGATGAGATAGAATAAAATACAACACGTTTGGAGCAAATTACACACTACAGATGAGTGCTGGTTTGCAAAAACTATTTTAGTTATGCATTATTTATTTCATCCACCTAAGTGGATGTGCCATGATTTTATAACCCACCAAGAAAGAGAACACAGCCAATTAAACCCTGGTGCAAGGCACTGATGACAGACACCTGGAGCAGAACCGGCACAGCAGCCTCTTGGTGCTGTTGAGTTTCCTCTCTATTTTGAGGGATTTGCACATTTCTCCTGCCTTCAGTTGCATCTCCCTGCACATCCCGGTCACCAAACACAACAAGAGCCAAGGGGTGTCTGATGCCTCTGTGCGCCCAGCTCCCCCGAGGTATCCCTTATGTTTTAGCAGAGAGTCCGTGGAAATGGTTTTGAGTATGTGCAGCAAGGAGAGGCTCTGAGACTCTGGCCAGCCCTGTGTCCTGTCTGCCCTGCAGTTCTCAGACAAGCTTGGTGAGCTCACCTCCCTGCCACCCCAGGTGGGTGGGGGTCTCGCTGCCTGCAAGTCCTCCCTGCAAATGGCTTCTTGGCCTTGTCGGTGCTGACTCCACGGCAGCCCACATGTCTTCACAAGTGGTGTCCACCCTGTCCTTCTCCTGACTGCAGAATCCACCAAGGTCCCAGGCCTGGACGGACACATTTGAGTTTACATGGGTGGTGAAGCCTGAGAGTTCTTTGAACTGGGCATCCAGTTTCTCTTGCAGATGCACAACATGAGCAGAGACCGACTTCCTGCCACTCCTGGGTAATGGTGGCAACCTCACCCCATGCCCCTGGCATCACTTTGGTGTGCCCCACAGCCTGAATGCTAAGTCTTCTAAAACAGGCTGCAGGGCCTTGACACGGCTCTGGTAAGTGAGTGTGGAGAACACGGCTTTATTAGGAGCTGGAAAGTTTTGGGCTATGTATTTAATGAATTTTGTATTAAGATTTAACACAGATGCCATCATTGGCATTTCACAATGCTGTTTGGAACAGATGTTTAATACTAAATGAAGTGACTATTTGGATATGGCTACGCATCAGACACCTGCCATTAAAGAAAAGGGTTTCAAATGCAGTGAGGTCCTCCTCCAGCAGTGGGTTTCAGCAGGAAGCAATGAAACGTCCAGCTGGGCTGGAGGGAGAAGGATGATCTTGAGGGAGCTGTGACTGCAAACACGAGCTCCCTGGTTGGACAGGCTTGGAGAGTGGGCTAGCTCTCTGAGCCTGCACAGCAGCCCCCTCCTGCTGTCGGGAGGGGCTCCCCGAGGGCCCGAAACTGCTGCATCCCAGCTCACCGCCAAGGCTGGTCTAGCCCCACACGCTACCTCATTCTGAAGAAGGCTTGGTGGGTTCTCCTCTCGAACACACATTGTTCTAGAAAGGCATGCTAGCCCTTGCAGCCTGATTCAGGAAGCTGAGGCGAAGTTATGGATATGCGACAGCCCCTGTATATGATGATGCACACTGCGTTCCATGAACACTACAGTGTGCTTATTATGGTTTATTTCATAAGGAGATGCACCTTAAGAACAATTTATTCGAATATTAATATCTCTTAAGGGAGACATCGTCAGCCTGACTAGAAACATTATTATGGTAAACTCCTGGGGAAAATCTTGCAGAGCCAGGCAACAAGATCAGTGAAAAAAACCCCAGCACCACGTGGCCTGTGTGATGAAGGATATGAGGACCCTTACTACACGGAGTTGCTCTGGCTGCCTCGGAAGGGATTCTTGCAGGCAGGGCTGACCCCTGCCCGGGGGACCACCGGCCACCCTGACTGCAGCCCAGGAAGGCCAAGCTGGCGGAGAGCCGTGATTTGCCCCCAGGGTGGGGCCGGAGGTGGGGTGCATGTGAACCCAGGGAGAGGCCGGAGAAGTGAGCTGTTGCTTCTGTCACTGAAGGTTGGAGCCCAGGTGATCTGGGGTAAGTCACAGCTTCATGCTTATCAACCAAAAGGCCTCTGGTAAGTTTCTCAAAACTTTGTGTCTCTGCAGCTCAGTTTCCTCCTCTGTAAAATGTGAATGATGCCGTGACTTGTGAGGGCGAAGTGGGTTAATGAGGGTGCAGTGCTCAGACCAGCACCTGGCACAGAATTGGCACCATGGCAGTGTTTGTTACGGAAGTCATTCCCTTTCCCTGGGCTTCAGGTTCTTTCCCTGCAAAACGGAGAGAATAACACTAGGCAGCATCATAAAACAGTCAGATTTACAGATGGCCCCCGTTGGCACTGGCCTGCCCTGCCGGACTCTCTGTGGACACAGCCACCTCCCCACCCCCCGGGACCCCCGCTCCCGACTGCCACCCAAGCCTCCGGACTCCGCCCAGAGAGAGGCAGGCCGGCTGCAGCCCCAGCTGCAAGGCTCATTTGGAAAATGGAAATATGCATCATAACCCCATTTGTCATGTGATCCTGCTCCTGACAGCCGCACACTGCCGTCCAAAGGAGAGATTTAGACCTAACGGGGGAAATCTGTTAAAATTGACATATCCATTAGAAGATTTTAGAACTGAAAATGTATTCTTTGTGGAGTGTTAGGATGACTTCTTAGGTGATGCTAAATCAATATCTCATACTTTGGGTGAGTTCATTATTTTGTTTTACGAGAACTGTCTGGTTCCTAACTTCTTCCTGTGTTACCTCTTCAGAGCTGCCCCAGGAAAGCCACAGATGAATCTTTTAGATGCCAGCCATGGTTCTGACCCAAAGTCCCCCTGAAACAATGAAAGACCAGGGAAAGGGGGCAGATGGTTTCAAGTGGATCCAACGTCACTAAAGGGAGCTGTGCTCTCCTGTCCACCACGCAGGCTCCAGACCCCAGCGCAGGGTCCCATCCTCGGGAGCAGTCCCTGGGACCCCATGCTGGCACCCTCGCCCTCGTGAGCCCATTCAGGCCCAGATCCCCTATGGCTTCCTTCTGCTTTCTTCTTATTTTTTACAATTTCAACTTTTATTATAGATGAAGGGGTGCATGTGCAGGCTTGTTACATGGGTATTTTCCATAACGCTGAGGTTTGGAGTGCAAATGATCCTGTCACCGAGGTGGTGAGCACAAGACCCAGTGGACAGTTTTTCAGTCCATTCCTCCCTACCTGGTCCTCCTCAGTGTCTGTGGTTCCCATCTGTATGTCTGTGTGCATTTAATGTTTAGCTCCCACTGTAAGCGAGAACGTGGTATTTGCTCTTTTGTTCTTGTGTTAATTCGCTTAGGATAATGGCCTCCAGCTTCATCCCTTTGCTGCAAAGGACACGATCTTGTCCTTTTTCGGGGCTGTGTAGTATTCCATGATGTATGTGTCCAATCCACTGCTGGAGGGCACGTAGGTTGGTCCCATGTCCTTGCTATTGTGAATAGCGCTGCAGTGAACAGACAAGTGCCTGTGTGTTTTGTACATAGAAAGAATTATTTTCCTTTGTGCGTATCCCTTGCCCTTCTCTCAGAGTGGACACCAGAGGAAGGACCATCTCTCCCATGAAGAGGGAGGGGACACTTCTGGCTGCTGTTCTGCTGACCAGTCAAGTTTCCATGTCCTCTGAAATGCATGGGAGTTTTGACCAGTGGCCGGCAGAGGGATGGTGGGGACTTGAGGGGACAGTGGCACAGGGGGGAGGGCTGGGGGCAGAATCTGGAGGGGAAGAAGCAGCACAAGAGTGGCCCCACCCGCACCCCTGCTCCCCAGTTCCCAGCCTGCCTGCCTGGCCCCAGGCCCACTGGGGTAGGGCCCTGAGCTCAGCTGCTGTGCACGACCAAAGCCCTGGAGGGGAAAGTGGAGAAGGTTTCTGGATGATTTTTGTCTCTGAATCAGCGCTTTCATTCACATTGAAGAACACACCATATAATAGGAAAACCACGAAATTCCATGTAAAATGTAAGCCTGCAAAGGAACCACTTGTTTTGCTAAGTATGGAACAGCTCTCCTGAGGACGCGGCCCAGGCCCCAGGCAACAGGAGTGTCTGGAACCAAGTTCGGGCGCACAGTGTGACCTGGGGGCGTTCCAGTGGTGGCTGGGGCGGCCGCTCTTTGTTTCTGCATCTTTGCGATGGGGACAGGATCCTTCCCGCCTTGTAGGGTTCCACCTGAGCGCTTCCCAGTGCTGGCTGGTGTCATCTGTTATTATTATTCCTGCTGTTGTTTTCAACCCACATGGCAAGGGTTGGAGTCTTCCTGGCTGGGCAGTAGCCCAATGTTTGTGGCAGCTGGTTGACCAGACAGAGACACACCCATGTCCAGTGCCCCATGCCCAGCACTGCACTCCACCATGCCAGCACCCACCTGGGCTGCACGCTCCGGCCTCTAGGCCCCGTTCACCCTCCCCAGTGCTCTACGAAGCTGGTTGATGGACTTTTCAGCTTTCCTGTTTGGATAATGAACTTGACTTAGGCTGCACATCACACGAAGGGGCCCTTGAAGCCCTGAGTCTCTGGGATCCTGTGAGGACATCCCATTCATGCCCGAGGGAAGTGTCCTTGAGAAGAGAATGGAAACATTAGTGAACACAAAAAGCCAGGACGACTCTGCCATTCACTCGGGCAACGCATCTTCACTATTCCCTCACCCCGCCACGGCCTGCCTTCTCTTCCACTAGCTTTGTAATGTCAGGCGGGGGATTCAGGAATGACTTGGAGGGAGGGGTGGGAGCAGAAGACATGCTCAATCACGTGGATGGGAGGGAGCAACTGCACCCAGAAAGACCCACTTGTGAACCCCGGGTCCCCCAGCTCCCAGCTTCATGGCCTTAGGGAGCCACCCTGAGATTTTGAGCTTGGAAAACCTCACTGCTGGCATGGGAGTGTGAGGCCACCTGGACAGACGATCACGAACTGAAAGTATTTAAATTTATTTTAAAACAACAGACATGTATTCTCTCACAGCTCCAGAAGCAGGTGCTTTAAAACCAAGGTGCTAGCAGGGCCGAGCCCCTCTGGAGGCTCACGGGGAGAGTCCTTCCTCGCCTCTTCCAGGTCCAGGGGCTCCAGACATTCCTGGGCTTGCAGCCGCACCCCGCCGGGCTCTGCCTTCTCCTCTGTGTTTGTATCACATCTCGCGTGCACACCTCTACGAGGACACGAGACGGCGTTTGGGACGCCCGCCAGGATGACTGCGGGGTGCTCGGCACGCGAGATCCTTCGCTTCATTGCATCTTTTACCATTAAGTTAATAATTACTTGCTTACCATATAAAGTCACATTTGCAGGTTTTAGGGATTGGGTCATAGACACATCTTTGGGGCCACCATTCTGCCCACTCCACCACCTTTCAGGCACGGTGGATATTAGAGGAGATGTCACCTGGTTTTCGGTTGATGGCCCTGGTTGCTCTTGTTCAGCCTGCGTGAGGTTGAACGCTGCGGCCAGAAGTGGAGTCATGGGACATTGGCCATCACTCCGCCCCGGCTCTGAGCCCCAGTGTGTTTCATGCAGGATGAGAGGCCCCTGTGTCACTGAGACTCTGGGGGCTGCTTATGCACTAATACCACCGTGTGCCCAGGGCTGCTGTGTGCCTGGTCCCAGTGGAGTGGCTGTGCTGGGGAGGGCCCTATTCATATCTCTGGGCCCTGGTGTCCTGTGCTGGTCCTGCCAGAGAGCTGCCAGCACCGCCCTTGCATCTTTCAATGCCACCTGCCTGGGGTCCAGCCCCTACCATGGCCCTGATCTCCCAGGCCTGCTCCTCTGCTCCAAAGCTCTCCTCACCAACCTCCCGCACCGTCCTGCATCCTCCGGATGGGCTTGGAGGGACCTCACCAAAGGGGAATTTGTGGATCTGCTGAACAAGGCCTGCCCCTGCCTTGGGCTAGATTTCAGGACTAAGTACACCAGGCAGGTATTTTCTTCCCGAACCTCAGAAGCATGAATAAAGCAGAATGTGGAAATCCAGATCTCAGCTGAGAAGAAGGAACAGAGTGGTATTGGCAAGGCCCCGCTCTGATTCCAAATCCAGACTTTTCCTTCTGGGCACAAGGCCCTGCTGTGACTGCGCTTTGCCCATGGGCTGTCATGCTTTCCTGGAAGCGCACGTCAGGGGTAAGCACGAGGAAATGTTTCTGAAAGATCTAACACACATTCCAGACCCAGGCTGCCTTTGGAACTGAAAGTCTGTTTTGTTAAAAGTGAAAAAAGCAGAATACTTATGACACGCTATGAATTTCTGCTCCAACAATGTTCATCTCCCCTAAAATGCCAGCCAAGACCCATAAGTCATGGTGATTATAACCAGGCAACAGTAGGCGAGCCTGCAGCGGCTGCAGAGCCCTGTGTCAGACACTCTGCTCTGAGAAAAAGAAAGCGCTTTGTGTCTAATCCATCTTCTAATTATCCCTTCCCAGGACAAGGTTTATTACCAGACCCTTTCAATAACGACGTGATTGATACGGAACCCGATTCAGGTTTGCCCCAAATGGCTGTGATACCATCCAGAAATGATGAGCCTGCCATGTTTACCTTCAAGTGCACATGTGTGTTTCCTGGATGCTCACGTATGTTCTTGCTGCCGTGTGGAGGTGATGCATGTCAGCCAGGATGCAGACATGGGCACGCAGACATGGGCACGTCCCCTTTTTCAAAACCAGGAAGACAGTACCGGCAAAGCCGTAGAAGTTCACATTCGCAGAAACTGTTTGGATCTTCCTTTTGTTTTTTCCTCCTTTTGTCAGTCCTGACTGAGTTCCTACAAAACAAAAGAGGTTGCTTATTGCAAAAATTCATCTAACACAGAAATAAAGCAGACATAGCATGGAGTTCAAAGTGAACGTCCCTGTCACCCTTCTCTTCCTCCCATACCCTCTCCCTGGAGCCAAGGCCAGCAGCCAGTATTGTCTATGCACAAATATACACATCCTCTTTAAACAGCTTTGTTGAGATACAATTCAAATATAATTCAATTCACTCATTCACAGCGTACAATGCAGACATTTCTAGTATATTCACAGATAGGTACGCCCATCATCACAGCAGCTTTAGAACATTTTCAGCACTCAGAAAGAAATTCCTCCCCCTTTAACTGTCACCCTCCCCACCCCCACCCCACCTCATGCCTTTGATCCCTACACTACACCAACCTCCTTTCTGTGTCCATAGAGTCCTCTGCTCCAGGCAATTCAGATAAATGGAGTCGTACAGTATGCACTGTCTCGTCCTCTGGCTTCCTGCACTTCCTGCCCAGTGTTGGAAAACACAAAGAATCTGCATGTCCAGCTTTTCTGGAAATTGGGAGGAGAGGGCCACCTGCACCCATCCCACGTGGCACTGGCTCTGCAGGAGCACCTGCCCATCACCCCAGCAACTCCGTCCTGGCCACCCTTCCTGGCTGGCACTCCTGCTCCTGCCTGGCCCCTGTGATTCTGAGCTGAAGATGCTCCACCGATAGGTGTTTAGGCTGCTTCCTTTGTGTGACTGAATGAGCTAGCAGCAGATCACTCTCAGATCATACTGTCTTAAATGGCTTGCCCTGCTGCTCTGGCATGGGGACCCTGGCCTGCTCCAGGAGCCCAGGCTGATGGAGACACCTCCCTTCTGCACAGGCTCTGTGACCAACCAGAGTGGGAAGAAAAGGAGGCTTGAAGATAGAACTGAGGCCCTTAAACTGCTTATCAGGAAGTGACAAGTCGCCCTCACGTGGACATGTCAAAGGTCAAGGGATGTGTCCATCTGAATCGGGAAGATTTGCCAAATGGCACTGGGACTCCCACTTGGGTACCAGCTGGGCTGCAGGACATCCTGGTGCCTGCATGCTTGGTGGCTTTTGGTCAGACACGGCCACATCGCCTTTGATTTTGCCTTTCTTGCCATAGCCTACAAGTAATGCATCCCCTTCTAATTGTGGGATGAAGTTCCTATGTGGCCTATTTTTAATAGAATGGGAGGAAATAGGCACCGTGGTTCTGGGAATACTCCGTGAACGCTTGGAAGCGTGGCTCCGTCTGCCGCGTTTATCCTGCTCTCACCTGCGCAGCTGACCTGGGAAGCCCTGCTCCCTTCAAGGACCTGCCCTCATTAATCAGGTGGTCCTCAGAGCCCTGTTTCTTTCCCTTGACCCACCTCCCGGGCCGCAGTCACTACATGGGGGGAGAGGAGCAGCTAAGCTGCCCTGAACCGCCCTCAGGACCTTCTCCCATCTTCCTTTATGGAAAGGACCCCTGTGAGTACCAGCTGAAACCACAGACCCCCAAGAGACTGCCTTTCCCAGCCCTGAGCGGCTGGGCCAACTAGGACTGGTGCTACCCCCGAGCAGGCTCCTTAGAAACAAGGCTGCTTACCCCACATCTTCCTCTCCTTCTGGCAAAGAAGCAGGGGCCTCAAAGCAGCGGTGGAGCCCTGTGTGAGAGCAGCCCCCGGGCCTGGGGGAGCCAACCATGTGCCCCTCTCAGCACTATCAGAGGATGCATGGGCTTCCCAGGGCTGCATGACAAAGTGCCACCAGCTGGTGGTTTATAGTAATGGAAATTTATTATTTCACAGATCTGGAGGCCTCTTTCATGTCCAAAATCAAGGGTGTCAGCAGGGCTCCAGGGCAAGGCTCCTTCCTGTCTCTCGCACTTCAAGGGGTTGTTGGGGTCCGTCTGTGTTCCTTGGCTTGGAGCTGGAGCATAGTGATAGCTGCGTCTGTCATCACATGACATTCTCCCTGCCCGTGTCCCTGTGTGTCCTCTCCTCTCCTCCTAAGGACAGCAGTCAGTGGGTTAGGGTGTGTCTCAGTCCATTTTGCATTGCTATAAAGGAATACTGAGGCTGGGTAATTTACAAAGCAAAGAGGTTTATTTGGCTCACAGTTCTGCAGGCCGTACAGGAAGCATGGTGCTGGCATTTGCTTCTGGTTAGGACTCAGGAGGCTTCCACTTGTAAACCAAAATTAAAATTCTAAGCCCTACAGCCATCTGAATGAACCCTTCCATTCAGCCAAGGGCATTCCAAAGTCAGCCTGAAAAACTCATTCAGGCCACGGTGGGAAGGGAAGCTGGATGTGCCTCATTATCCCTCCCTACTTTTGGAATCACTAATTAACAGACTCTTTAAGCCTGATAAGAAATGTTTACAATCTATTCTCTCTGAAGCCTGCTCCCCCGGAAGCTTCATCTGCATGATAAAACTTTGGTCTCCACAACCCCTTACTGTCACCCAGACATTCCTTTTTATTGATAATACCTCTTTCAACCAATTGCCAGTCAGAAAATACTTAACTCTACTATGACCTGGAAGCCCCCACTTGAAGTTGTCCTGCCTGTACTGAAGTTGCCATGTGTTGACTGATCAATCACACTGAAGCAGGAGCGGCTGTGAGAAACAGACCTCTCGAAACCGAACTGGGAAGGAAGGGGTGATTTACTCGGCCAGGAGCAAGGCGGCATAGTTGCCTAACAGCCAAGCTCAAGCTCACAGAGAAAATTCCTGCCCTTTTAAAGGCTTACAACTCTAGAAATTACATGTGAAAGGGTCTTGGGCTTACAACTCTAGAATATACAAGTGAAAGGATCTTGGGCTTACAGCTCTAGAATTTACATGTGAAAGGGGTCTTGGGCCATGGAGTAGGCATGCGGTACAGTGACTTAGGTGGGGGTTTGATCTTTTTTAAGTAAAACAATGTCTTCTGGAAAGGTTCCTCCATACCATGCCTGAGATCTATAGGAGGGTGATTAAGGTGGCACCCAGTCTGCCAGCCTTTACTTCTCCTATTGAAATGCAGTGTGGAAGTCAAGGGGAGGACGGTCTTAGATGCTTAAGGATGATTAAGGGTCTCCTCCCTCAACATCTCTGCAGAATGTGTAAAACCAAGCTGTGCTCTGACCACCTCAGGCACATGTTATTAGGACCTCCTGAAGCTGTGTCATGGAGACATCATTAACCTTGGCAAATACACTTTCTAAATTGATTGAGACCTGTCTTAGATACTTTCAGTTCACTTACTCAATCCTGCAAGAACCGCACCAAGCTATTCACAAGGGATCTGTCCCCAACCCAAACACCTTCTACCAGGTCCCACCTCCAACACGGGGGATCAAATTTCAATGTGAGGTTTGGAGGGGGACACACAGCCAAACGGTGTCAGGGTACACCCTCAGCTTAACCAATCACATCTGCAAACACCCTGTTTCCAAAGAAGGTCCCATTCTGAGGTTCTGGGTGGATGTGAATTTGGGAGGACGCTATCCAGCCCAGTACAAGGAGAGAAATAACATCTTATTTAAATGGCAGTACCCTTTCAGATGCTTGGTTACAACAGCTTAGCCTGTACACTAACACACTAACCAGTCAGGTTACTTCCCTGGGAAGCCAGGGGGCCAAGCAGCCGAGAAGAGCTGACATCTTGAACAGAGGACATGCTAACTTCAGAAATAGAACGTCTCTATAAAAGAAAGATGGTGCATCTCACAGCCCCTAGGTGAGACCCTCCAGCCGCTGCCATGAATGCCTCTGTCTCCAGCTTATAAAGTTCCCCTGTGAAGCCCCTGCCGTGGGAGACCTTGCGCACATTGTGGCAGGGCAGGTGCCAGCCCCTCCACGTGGTGTCTGTTGGAGTCTGGAAGGGCCGCCTGACCATGCTGCCCTACCCTTGAGTCCTGTGTCAAGGGTCTGTCTTTCTGCACTGGAGTTCCCAGAGCCCCAGGACAGGATCAGGGTAAATGCCTTTCTGCCCTGTGCATGCCCTTCAACTCTCCAACCCACACCTGAAGTCTTGAGAAGGGAGCTGCAAGTTGGACAGCCCCTCTCCCAGGCGGCTGGCTCTATCCCTCCCCTTCCCTATGATCTGCGGGGCAGTTGGGCAGGCTTTCCTTTCCTTCTCTGCCCTCAAAGGACCTTTTTTAAGGTAAAATCCCAGGATCTGATCCACCAACCCTAACTCACAACATGCTAGATGTTAAATGATTTTAGAAAGTCCTTTGTTTTTAGAAATGACTGTACTCTAAGCCTTGTCATAAATTCCAGCTTGGATTGGAATGTCAGAACCTGAATATTATTTATTTATTTATTTTTTGAGATGGAGTCTCGCTCTTGTTGCCCAGGATGGAGTGTAGTGGCATAATCTTGGCTCACTGCAACCTCTGCCTCCCAGGTTCAAGTGATTCTCTTGCCTCAGCCTCCCCAGTAGTTGGGATTACAGGTGCCCACCACCAAGCCCAGCTAATTTTTGTATTTTTAGTAGAGATGGGGTTTTGCCATGTTGGCCAGGCTGATCTGGAACTCCTGACCTCAGGTGTTCCACCCACCTTGACCTCCCAAAGTGCTGGGATTATAGGCATGAGCCACCGTGCCTGGCCAAAACCCGAACATTCTTCTTGCGGCGGAGATGCTCACCCACCCTCTGCCCACAGAGGTGGGTGGATGCCCCTGGCTACCTGAGAGAAGGTTGTCTGTGTGCAGAACACGAAAAAGAACACAAGTGTCCAAATATTAACCCATTACATGGAGTTATCCTTCTCTCAGGGAAATGGTGCAGAATTCATCTGAGCCACAACCGAAAACCATGTAGGTCTTTTATGATTATTATAAAAAGGATAATAATCCTTTTTATAATAATGGTGCATCTCACATTTATAATAATATAAAAATATTATTATAAAATAATATATATTATTTTACATATATTATTAAAATAATATATATATGATTATTTGTAGAAAAATTAGAAAATCCACACAAAAAAAGTAAAGACAAAAATTAAAGCGTCCACAATTCCTTTCTTCATCAATTT
This sequence comes from Ateles fusciceps, assembly GCA_036589455.1. NCBI lineage: Eukaryota > Metazoa > Chordata > Mammalia > Primates > Atelidae > Ateles > Ateles fusciceps. The sequence continues at coordinate 6,035,570 of JAZHEH010001784.1, read as the reverse complement.
ATTAAAAACAATCATGCATCACTTAGTGACAGTGACATTTTCTGAGGACTGAATTGTTAAGCGATCTTGCCGCTGAGCTACACACCTGTACAGCACGTCACTGTGCCAATCCTGTAGGCGACTGTACGAAGGTATTTGTGTAACTAAATATATCTAAACATAGAAAAGGTACAGCAAAAATGCAGTATTAGAATCTTATGAAACCATGATTGTGTATGTGGTTCATTGTTGACCTAAATGTTGCTATCCAGTGCCTAACTTTACTAATTTTGGGTCTACTGGGCTGAGCTGTGTGTGTACAGTTGTGAGTAAAATTGGTGTTCATGGCTCCTCTGGTCTAGTAAAGAAGCAGTGAGAAATGGAAGGACACACAAGTGAATATATCGTGAATGCTGACAAATACCAGAAAGGAAGGAAAAAAACCCACTCCACTTGTAACCATGAGACCCCAGGGAGGTCCTTCATCTATCTTGATAGCAAATAAGTGTTCTACAAATACATGTTAAATGTTTAACTGAAAGTAACTGTGAGCATTCTAGAATGCATTTATCCAATACATATGGAAAATATGTATTTTTCCAGCTGTGGGTGCACATGTACATGCATGTGACTACAATTGAATCGCGCTATACTGATTCGTAATCTTTTTTAACCATGTAATGTATATTAAGGACATATTTTTGTGTAACTAACTATATATGTCCAGTACTAATTTAATGACTGGGTAGCATCGATGATATGGGTTACTTTCATTTACTTCACCCTTTCCCTATTTGGAATTGTTAAGAGTTGAATCGTGTTCCCTGGAAAGATGTTGAAGCCCCTATACCCGGTGTCTGTGAATATGATGTGATTTGGAAATTAGGTCTTTGCAGGATCAAGTTAAGATGAAATTATTAGGGTGGGCCCTAATCTAATATGACTGGAGTCCTTACAGAGCAGGAAAAGTTGAGCACAGAAACACACACACATGTAGAGGGAACACCATGTGAAGATGAAGGCAGAGATTTGCAAACCAAGGGTATTATACCATTCTCAAATTGTTATAAAGAACTATCAGAGACTGGATAATTTGTCAAGAAAAGAAGTTTGATTGGCTCAAAGTTCTACAGGCTGTACAGGAAGCATGGCTGAGGGAGGCCTCAGGAAACTTACAATCATGGTGGAAGACAAAGGGAAAGCCAGTGTGTTCTACTTGGCTGGATGAGGAGGAAGAGAGCAAAGGGGGAGGTGCTATACACTTAACCAGATCTCATGAGAACTCCATTATGAGACAGCACTAGGGGGGATGGTGATAAACCATTAGAAACCCCATGAGCCAATCACCTCCCACCAGATCCCACCTTCAACACTGGGAATTAAAATTCAACATGAGATTTGGGTGGGAACACAGAGCCAAACCATATCACCAGGTAACACCTAAGATTGCCAGCAAACCACCAGAGGCTGGGGGCAGCCTGGGGCAGATTCTGCCTCCCACAGTCAGAAGGAACCAACTCTGCTGACACCTTGATCTCAGATTTCCAGCCCCCAAAATTGGGAGAAGACAAATGTCTGTTATTTATATCACCTATTTTGGGTACTTTTTTACATCAGCCCTGGCAAGCTAATACAGGTATAGAAAGTTGGTTTCCAATATTTTGGATTATTATTATTTTTTAATTCCTGCAATGAACATCCTTGTAAGTACCAGGCACAGAATAGGCACTCGGTGACTACTGTTCCTCATCCAATTGTTCATTTGTGTCAAGTAAAGAGATGCTCTGATTGAAATATATTTTTATACACTTACTCAATTATTTTCTTAGCCTAAATTCTTAGAAGTGAACTGTTAGACTCACAATAATCTTTTTTCTAAGTTTTGATCATGTTATCGAGTTGGCCTGAAGAGCCCAGAGGACCAGGCTCCCTGTATGCCTGTCATTATGAGCTCTTCTCCTCTCCTTCCTCCCTTTCCTCCTCTTCCTGCCATTTCTCCCCAGACTCTTTTCTTTCAATTTGCTAGAGGTAAGATGTTAATTGACTCTTATTTGGCAATTTTTGATTTCTTCTTTGGTGAGTTTGTATCTTTTCTCTTTTTTTTTCTTATGGATGTATTTAAGGATTTTTCTTATTAATTTGAGAACTTTTTTTATATTAAGAATGTCAACCTCTTTGTCCTCCATATCTGTGGCAGATATTTTTCCCTAGTTGAGACAAACTTTTTTCAGGTGTGAAATTCTAGAAGTTTACAGCATGAATCCTCATATAAGGGACATTCAGTGACACAGTGGACATGAGTGTCTTTTATTGAAGTTTTCAAACAATACAGATAACACTCTTCAGATGGCCGTTTTTTATATTGACCCTCTGTAAAGTCCAGTGGCATAATACTAAGCCATAAACAAGTGAAGACATTTTTACAGGAAACAAGGATATTGAGGTCTGTGTACATAGCTTTTTCCCCCACATTTTTAAAAATTATAAAAGTAATACACACACAAAGTAAAACTATTAAAGCAGTATAGACTGAAATTAAATGAAAAAGGAAAGTTTCCTGCCCTTAGTCTCGCTCTCGGGAGAGAATCGTTTTAACAGTTTATGTTTTCAGATCTTGTTGTTACCACTATAATTTTAAATAAAATGCTTTTACGTTGTTTCTGGATTTTTCAATTTTGGACAATTTCTATTTGATGTCCCAGTATGAAAGAGAAGTTTAAGTCATTTCCACTTCCTACATTATCCCCTTAGTTTTTTTAGTTGCATTATTTTTAGCTCTTCCATGTTTTTGGAAATAGCCTGGAATTATGTGCATAGACCTCCATTTCTGTTTGACCAGCCTGGGCATTGTCTCATGACTTCCTTCTGTATCAAGTGAAGAGCTGAGGGCTCCTATGCTCTATACCTTATGTGCCAGCTGGTGTCACAAAGCCCTTATGTTTATATTGTACAGATGTCATTTGCTCAACAAAATGTAGTGAGCACCTGCTATATGCCAGGCACTGTTGTGGGTAGCAAACAGAACAGACAAAAGCCCCTAGTCTTACAGAGCTTACTTTCCAGCTTGAAGGAGACAAAAAATAAACAAAACCAATAGGTAAATTAGACAATGTATCAGGTGGTGATAAGAACTATGAAGAAAACTAAAGCAAGGAATAGAGGAAGAGAGAGTCATAATTTAATAAGTAGCCAGAAAAGATGTATAACATTAACTCTCTGTTCTGAATCTGTAACTATGTCTCCCCCTGTAATTGCCAATATTTTGAACCTATAATCCTACAGCTAGGAAACATGTATTATGATTTCATAAGTATTATTCCTTTCTGTACCCAGGAAGGAAATGAAATCTCACACCCCTAAGCCTGGCTGCTGGCAGGGGATAGTCTGGGAGCCAACATTTAAATGGATATTTTTTTTTACACTCTATGACTTGCCCAAGACACTCTTCTATAACTCTTTGTTTATCCTGGCCTTGCTAATTGCCTTTGTTTTTCCAAGTTGGTGGAAGAAACACATGAGAAGATCATCCAGCATCTTCATTGTACTATTTTGAATGACTCATTGTATCACCTGCTTTTTAGACTTTCAGACTAGAATTTTTTTCTATTGCACATGGGGTAATATAGCTGTTTTTCTGATCCCATTTCTCTTTTCTTGAATTCCTTTGGTTGTAACTGGTTTTATTGGAGTACATCCTGAAACAACTACTCAGAAAAGGCACAAAAGAAGGAGCAGGAGATAAACATCCCCCAAACCTGCATATCTGGAAATTCATCCCCAGACATAATTGATGGGTTAGCTGGGCATGGATTCTGAGTTGAAAATGCTCTTCTTTCTTACAACTCTAAAGGCCATTTCTCTTGTGTTTTCCAGCACTCACTGAGCCTGATGAAAAGCATGTTGCCAATCAGATTCCCATTTCTCTGTGGTTTGCCTGTTTTTTCGCTGTGTGATTGCTCCAGAGATCTTTCCATAATTCTTGACATCCTGAAATTCCCCAAGTCTGGTACCAGGTTTGAGTTTCCTTTCAGGCACAAGAAACAGAATCTCACAGGACCAGCAGGGTTCGGTAGCTTGAAACATGAATGCAGGTTGTGGCCAACCGCTATGTTGTAAGAGGGCATGTGCAGGGCAGACAAATTTTCATACTAAGGTATGAGAGGCTAATGGGCCAACTGCTCCCAGAAAAGGTAAACAGAGAGTTGTAAGGTCCAAGGAAATTCTAGTTCTTGGCATCTGCATGGAGACGTTCTGTGGCACAGAGGCCCTCCTATCACCACAGTGCCCACACACGCCACTTCCTTAGCCACACCAAGCACACTCACACCCTCACTCACAGATAAGGCTCACCTGTCTGGCACTCTAGTTCTGGAAGTGTGCCAGCCTTGCAATGGCTGGTTAACAAGGCCTGTTATGCAGGAACAGTTCAGAACCATGATGTCAAGCCCTTGACACATCACAGGTCCAGCTGAGAAGTCACAAGCGTCTTTGCAGACGGCACTAAAACAACTTACTCTGTCAGGCTAACATGGTACTGCCTGGATCCAATGGGAATCCAGTCTCAGCGTCCTCTGAGAAGTGCTCACATCAGCCATGCCTTTGTTCTCGGCCAGCTCTAGGGAGCTTAGGTCTGGAAACTTGTCATCATCTGGGCTTGGGGTGGAGTCACCGCCTGTGGCTGTCTGCTCATATCTGGTTTCTATGAAGTCCTACGTCAGAACAAGACTCAAATCTCACATCCGTCTCGCAGCTTTCATGGTGCTCTGCTCCCCAGCTTCCAACTTGAGGAGGGTTTGGAGACAAACAGCTGAGAGAAAGTTCTTGCTGGAAATTGTTTGAGTGAATACCTGATGTCAGCGTCCTCACCCTTGTAAACGTGTTTGTACGTGGCCCAGGCACAGCTGGACACTGGCTCCGGCTATGCGCGTCACTGTGCTGGGCTGCCAGGCCCTGCTAGACTCTGATGGGGCCTTCAAGGGACCCTTGCAGCTGGGCCGCTAAGACCTGGATGTTGCTTTCCCTTTGCCCCATCTCTGGGCATTGTGCCTTCCATCTGGGAAGTCTGTGCAGGGCCTGCTGGGTCACCCTTGGGCCCAGACGCAGGTTGCACACCTTGCTTTGCTGTGGAAGTGCAGGTCGCTGGCCTGGCCGAAAGGCAGATGGGAGGAAATTCCTGCACATGTGAGAGGAGGCCATCCCTAGCTCTGTCTTTGCAGGCAGCCGAGCTGGTTGGTTGGGGCTGCCCACTGCATGTGTCTGGAGGCCAGTCCTGACTTCAGAATCCAGCCTGGGCATGACAGCCAGAGCCAGTGGCTGGCCTCCTTCCCTGCCTCTGCATCTCCTTCACAGAGGGCACCTGGGCGTGGGGGCTGGGACAGGCCTGGCACCCTAGAGTCCCAACACAGGCCCAGGGCCACCACCCTGTGTCTGGAAAGCTTGCAGTCCATAACACCTCTGGACCCAGAGGAAGGGTACATCTTAGCTCAAGGTCATGGGCAAAGGCTGTGCCAGCAGATGGGAGCCAGATCCAGGCCCCAGAGAAACCCGCAGGCTTACAGTTTCTGAGGCAATAAGCAATAACCATTGCTCATCTACAGAACGGGCAAGTGTCCTGCATGTCCATGTGCTCCTGGGTGATGTTACAGCTGCTGCTTCTGAATGAGATGAGCTCCTCCTGCATCTTCCCGAGGGTAAACGCCCCTATAGCCATGCTGGTGGCAGCATGAGCCTTGGGAGGACCTGTGGCCAGAATGGATGAGGGAGAGGTGGGAATGATGATGATGCCCTGATTTCTGGCATCCACAACAGATGGGCGCTGCAGCCTTGGTTAAAGACGTCCAGAATGCCGGGCGCAGCGGCTTACGCCTATAATCCCAGCACTTTGGGAGGCCAAGGTGGGCAGATCACTTCAGGCCAGGAGTTCAGGACCAGCCTGGGCAACATGGCAAAACTCCATCTCTACAAAACTACAAAAATTAGCGGGGTGTGGTGATGTATACCTGTATTCCCAGCTACTTGGGAGGCTGAGGTGGGAGGATCATTTGAGCACAGGAGGCAGAGGTTGCAGTGAGCCCAGATAGTGCCACTGCACTCCAGCCTGGGGGACAGACGGAGACTCTGTCTAAAAAAAAAAAAAAAAAGAAATCTCCAGGGCAGCCCAGGTGTCAGGTAAGAAGGAGGAGTTCAGACTTAGACGGGACATGTGCTCAGAGGACAAGGGACCACTCTGCGCTGGAGCCCCAGAGAGTGTTCGGGGTCATCCAAGTGAGCCCCAAATGCAGTCACAGGGATCTTTATACAAAGGCGGCAGAGGGAGATTTGATTCAGACAGAGAAGCTGCTCTGACCTCGGAGGTAGAGAGCCGTGATGCAGCCGCAAGCCAAGTCAGCCCTGCGGCCTCCAGAGGCCGGAATAGGAAGGAACAGCTTCTCCCCTGCAGCCTCTGTTGGGACCGCAGCCCGGCTGACACTGACTTCAGCCCAGTGTTACTGATTTCTGACTCTGAGCTTCCATTTCTCATGAAAGAATAAATCTCTGTTGTTTGAAGCCACCAAGTTTGTGGCCATGTGTTACAGCAGCCCCAGGACATGAGAACAGGCAGCCTTCCAGGCACAGGGGTGTTTGGCGTCACGCGTGTGCAGGAAAGCTCCCCCGGGAGCTGGTGTGCACATCCCAGGTGGGGGCCCCAGATGCTGAGATAGCTGGTTGTATTTGTCTATTCTCACACTTCTATAAAGACATACCCGAGACTGGGTAATTTATGAAGGAAAGAGGTTTAGTTGACTCACAGCTCCACATGGCTGGGGGAACCTCAAGAAACTTACGATCATGGTGGAAGGTGAAGGGGAAGGAAGGGCCTTCTTCACTTGGCAGTAGGAGAGAGAAGTGCTAGCAAGAGCTGGGAAAACTGCCTCATAAAACCATCAGATCTCCTGAGAACTCACTCACTATTATGAGAACACCCCAAGATCCAATCACCTCCCGCTGGGTCCCTCCCTCAACACATGGGGATTACAGGGATTACAATTCAAGGCAAGATTTGCGTGAGGACACAGTCAGACCATATCACTGGTCTACCAGGGAGGTGATCCTGGGACATGCTTGGAGAGGAGTGGGGAAGTGAGGCAGGACAAGCTGGGCAGTCAGTGCAGGGCATGTGGATGTGCAGGTCACCACAATGGGGCACTGGGGCTCAGTCCTGCTGTGACATCACTGAGATTCATCCCCACCTGCATCAGGATGCTGGGTGTCCTCTGTCCCATTTGCAGGCTGACTTGGTGCCTGTGGCCAGCGTCTTTCCAGGGAGAGGACCTTGTAATGTGCAAGTGCCAGGAACATCAGTGGGCACAGAATGCACCTGCTCCAGGAGAGGGGGGCAGTGGGGTCTCTGAGTGCAGTGGATGGGCCCTTCAAAGACAAGGCCAGCTTGTGTGGAGGCCCAGAACAGCCAGCAGGGAGCGGGTGGAGGCTGAATGGGGGAGTGGCCAAGGAGAGGGTAGGGGATGAAAGAGGCACTTCCGGTGTCAGAATCTCAGGCTCAACACCACTAGCTGATGACCTTGGGGAGAACTACCTGTTCATGTTGCAAACCTGGATGAAAATAATACCCACTAAAAGGTGCCAACTGGCACACAGCAGGTGCTCAGTATTACCTGTCATAAGTTTTCTTTCCTTCCTTCCTCCCTCCTTTCTTTCTTCTTTCTTTCTTTCTCTCTCTTTCTTTCTCTTTCTTCTTTCTTTCTTTTCTTTCTTTCTTTCTTCTCTTCTTCTCTCTCTTTCTTCCTTTTCTTTCTCTCTTTCTTTCTTCCTTTCCCTTCCTCTCTCCCTTTCTCCCCTCCCTCCCTTTCTTTCTTTCCTTCCTCCATCCCTCTCTCCCCTCCCTCTCTTTCTTTCCTTCCTTCTTCCTTTCTCTCTTTTTTTAGGGAAGAGATCTCACTCTGTTGCCCAGGCTGGAGTGCAGTGGTACCATCATAGCTCACACTGAACTCCTGGGCTCAAGCAATCCTCCTACCTCAGCTTCCCAGGTAAGTGGGATTAAGACATGAGCCACTGTGCCTGGCAGTACTCTTTAATTCAAGTTTTAAATTTTGAGATCATTGTAGGTTCACATGCAGTTGTAGGAAATAATACAGAATACCTGTAGTCTTTATTCATTGTCCCTCAATGAAAACATCTCGGATGAGTACAGTACAATATCACCACACTTGCACAGGGTACCGTACAACAACCAGGAAAGCCACATTGATAAAGTCAGGGTGCAGAACATTCCTTCACTATGAGAATCCTTCCTGCTGTCCTTTCATAGTTACACCTGCTTCCTCCCTGTCTCCACCTTCCATAACCCCTGGAGAATGCTAATGTGCTCCCATTTCTGTACCGTGGTTACTTCAAGAATGACAATAATACTGGAAGAAGTAGAATCAAGTAGAACCATTTGGGATGTCTTTCCCTACTCAGTGTAATTTCTGGAGACTTATCCAGGCTGCTGTGTGTATTGTCTGTTCCTTTCGGTTGCTGGGTGGTATTCCATGGTATGGATGTGCCCGTCTGTTTAACCATTTGCCCACTAAAGGACATCTGGGTTGATTTTTGTCTTTGGCTATTCTAAATAAGGCTGCTTACACATTTTTATATAGGTTTTATGTGGAAATAAAAGTTTTCATTTCTTTAGGATTAATGTCCAGAAGTGCAATTGCTGGATTGTATAGTAGTTACATATTCAGGTTTTTTGTGAATGTGTGAGAAAGTGCTCCAGTCTTTCCAGAGTGGCTGCACCATTTTCTAAATATCAATTTTCTGGCTGGGCACAGTTGCTCATACCTGTAATCACAGCACTTTGGGAGGCCGAGGCGGGCAGATCATTTGAGGCCAGGAGTTCGAGACCAGCCTGGCCAACACAGTGAAACCCCATCTCTACTAAAACACACACACACACACACACACACACACACACACACACACACAAAATCAGCTGGGCATGGTGGTGCATGCCTGTAATCCCAGCTACTTGGGAGGCTGAGGCATGAGAATTCCTTGAACCCGGGAAGGGGAGGTTGCAGTGAGCCAAGATTGTACCACTGCATTCCAGCCCAGATAACAGAGCAAGACTATGTCTCAAAATAAATAAATGAATAAATGAATAAATAAACATTGACTTTCTAAGCTTTTTATTTTTGTTTTCGTGGATACATAGTAGATGTATATATTTATAGGGTACATGAAAAAATTTGACACAGGCATGCAGTGCATAATAATCATGTCAGGGTAAGTGGAGTCTCCAGCACCTCGAACATTCATCTTTTCTTCGTGTTACAAATCCATTTATACTCCTCTAGTTATTTTTAAATGTACAATAAATTATTGTTGGTTGTAGTCCCCCTATTGTGCTATCAAATTCTAGATCTTACTCATTCTAACTATATTTTGGTACCCATTAACCATCTCCACTTTCCATCACCCGCTAACCTTCCCAGCCTCTGGTAACCATCCTTCTACGCTCTATCTCCACGAGTTTAATTATTTTAATTTTTAGCTCCCACAAATAAGTGAGAATATGTGAAGTTTATCTTTCTGTGCCTGGCTTATTTCAATTAAGGTGATGTCATTCAGTTTCATCCATGTTGTTGCAAATGACAGGATCTCATTCTTTTTATGGCTGAATAGTACTCCATTGTGTACATGTACCAAATCTTTATCCATTCATTTGTTGACGGACACACAGGTTGCTTCCACATCTTGCCTATTGTGAAGAGTTCTGCAGTAAAGATGAAAGTGCAGATACCTCTTTGATATACTGAATTCCTTTCTTTTGGCTTTACATCCAGCAATGGGATGGCTGGATCATATGGTAGCTCTATTTTTAGTTTTTTGAAGACCTCCAAACTGTTCTCCACCATAGTTATAAAGTATATAAGGGTCCCCTTTCCTCTGCATTCTCACTAGCATTTGTTACGGCCTGTCTCTTGGATAAAAGCTGTTTTCACTGGAGTGAGTTGATATCTCATTGAAGTTTTGATTTGCTCTTCTCAGATGACCAATGATGTTGAGGTATATGACCTTTTCATATACCTGTTTGTCATTTGTATGTCTTTTTTTGAGAAATGGGTCTATTGTGTATGGCTTTTATTGTGTTGATGTATGTCCCTTCCACACCCAGTTTTTTAAGGGTTTTAATCATGAAAGGATGTTGAATTTTATCAAATTCTTTTTCAGCACCAATCAAAATAATCATATTGTTTTTGCCCTTCATTCCATTATGGTTTTTGCCGTTTATTCCATTGATGTATGGAATACCCAACCGTAATGGAATGTAGGGCAAAACCATATGATTCCATACATCAATGGAATGAAGGGCAAAAATCATATGATCATTTGGAGGTATGGAGGTGGTATATCACACTTACTGATTTGCATATGTTAAATCATTCTTGCATCCCTGGGATAAATCCCACTGGACCATGATGAATGACCTTTAATGTTTTCTTGAGTTAGGTTTGCAAGTATTTTGTTCAGGACTTTTACATCCATGTTCCTCGTGGATATTGGCCTGTAGTTTTCTTTATTTGTTGTGTCTTTGTCTGGTTTTGGTATCAGGGTAATACTGGCCTCACAGAATGAGTTTGGAAGTATTCCTTCTGCCTCTATCTTTTGGAATACCTTGAGTCAGATTGGTATTGGTTTTTCTTTAAATATTTGATAAATTTCAGCAGTGAAGCTTTTGGGTCTTGGGCTTTTCTTTTTTTATTGTGGCTTTGATTTCATTACTTGTTACTGATCTGTTCAGGTTTTAGATTTCTTCATGGCTTAATGCTGGTAGGTTGTATGTGTCTAGGAACTTACCCATTTCGTCAAGGTTTCCCAATTTGTTGGCATACAGTTGCTCATAGTAGCCTCTAATGATCATTTGAATTTCTGTGGTATTTGGTTGCAATGTCTTTTTCATGTCTGATTGATTTTATTTGGGTCTTCTCTTTTGTCTTAGTCTGGGTAAAGATTTGTCAATTTTGTTTATCTTTTCAAAAACCCTGTTTTTCATTTTGTTGATCTTTTATATTTTTTATTTCAATTTCATTTATTTCTGCTTTGATATTTATTATTTCTTTTTTTTTATTGATTTTAGGTTTGGGGGGTCATGTGAAGAACATGGAAGATTGTTGCATAGGTACACACATGGCAGTGTGATTTGCTGCCTTCCTCCCCATCACCTATATCTGGCATTTCTCCCCATGCTATCCCTCCCCAACTCCCCACCCCCCACCATCCCCTCCCCTTTTCCCCCGCCAGACCCCAGTGTTTTCTTCTACTAATTTTGGGTTTGCTATTGCTTTTCTAGTTCTTTAAGATTTATCATTAATTGGTTTATTTGAAGTTTTTCTACTTTTCTGATGTAGGCACTTACTGCTATAATCTTTCCTATTTGTACTGCCTTTGCATAGGTTTTGGTATGTTGTATTTCCATTTTCATTTGTTTCAATAAATTTTTAAATGTCCTTCTTAATTTCTTCATTGACCCACTGGTCATTCAGGATCATATTGCTTAATTTCCATGTATTTGCATAGTTTCCAAAATTCCTCTCATTATTAATTTATAGTTTTATTCCACTGTGGCCAGAGATATTCTTAATTTCATTTTTTTTAATGTTTAAAGACTTGTTTTGTGGCCTAACATATGGGATATTATCCTTGAGAATGATTTATGTGCTGAGAATAAAACTCTGTACCTGAAGCTGTTGGATAAAATGTTCTGTAAACATCTATTAGGTTCATTTGGTCTATAACGTAGATTAAGTCCAATGTTTATCCATTGATTTTCTGTCTGCATGATCTGTTCTATTCTGAAAGTGGGGTGTTGAAGTCTCTAGCTGTTAGCATAGGGATCTATCTCTTTCTTTAGCTCTAAAAACATTTGCTTTATAAATTTGGGTGCTCCAGTGTTGGGTACATATATATTTACAGTTGCTATACTCTCTTGCTGATGAACTCCTTTAGCATTATATCATGACTTTCTTTGTCTCTTTTTTATACTTTTTCTCTTGAAATCTATTTTGTCTGATATAAGCATAGCTACTTCTGCTCTTCCTTGGTTTCCATTTATATGGAATATCTTTTTCCATCCCTTTATTTTCAGTTTACCTGTGTCTTTACAGATGAATTGTGTTTCCTATAGGCAATAAGTTATTGGGTCTTGTTTTTTGAAATCCATTCAGCCACTCTATGTCTTTTGATTGGACACTTTAGTCCAGTTACATTCGACGTTGCTACTGATAAGTAAAGACTTACTCCTGCCACTTTGTTATTTGTTTTCTAATTGTTTTGTGATCCTTCCTTCTTTCCTTCCTTCCTTCCTTCCTTTCCTCCTTTTAGTGAAGATGATTTTCTCTGGTGGTGTGTTTTCATTTCTTGCTTTTTATTTTTTGTATAGCTGTTGTATGTTTTCTGATTTGAAGTTACCATGAGACTTGCAAATAATATCTTATAATCTATTATTTTTGACTGATGACAACCTAACACTGATTGCATAAACAAACTAACAAGCAAAGAGAAAACTAATAGAAACTCTACAGTTTAATTTCATCACCCTGCTTTTTAACTTTTTGTTGTTTCTATTTGTATCTCATTATACTGTCTGTGTCTTGAAAAGTTGTCGTTATTACTTTCAATAGGTCCATCTTTTAAGTCTTTCTACTCAAGATGTGGGTAGTTTATACAACACAACTACAGTGTTATAATAGGCTGTGTTTTTCTGTGTGCTTACTATAACCAGTGAGTTTTCTCCTTCAGACGATTTCTGTTGATCACTTAACATCCTTTCCTTTCAGATTGAAAAACTTGCTTTAGCATTTCTTGTAAGACTCATCTGGTGTTAATAAAATCCCTCAGCTTTTGTTTGTAGAGAAAAGTCTTTATTTCTCCTTTGTGTTTGGATATTTTTTCTGGATATACTAGGGTATATCTAGTAGGGTATATACTAGGGTAAATAGTATATACTATTTTCTTTAGCACTTTAAATATGTCATGCCACTCTCTCTTGGCCTGTAAGGTTTCCACTGAGCGGTTTGTTGTCAGACATGGAGCTCCTTTGTATGTTATTTGTTTCTTTCCTCTTGCTGCTTTCAGGAGCCTTTCTTTATCATTGACCTTTGGTAGTTTGAATATTAAATGTCTTCAGGTAGTCTTATTTGGGTTAAATTTCTTTAGTGCTTTAAAACCTTGTTGTACTTGAATATTGATAACTTTCTTTTAGGTTTGGGAAGTTCTGTATTACTATATCTTTGAATAAACTTTCTACTTCTGTCTCTCTCTCTCCCTCCTTTTTAAAGCCAGTAACTCTTAAATTTGCCTTTTGAGGCTGTTTTCTAGATCTCGTAGGCATGCATCATTTTGGGAAGGTTCGAGGTCACACTTGAAGCCAGTATGGCTCTGAGTCTCACCCCAGGCCTGTCGTGAGTAATGCCTGGCTACCACTGCTGATTATTCAGAGCAAAAGAGCTCTTTAGTCAGCAGATGATGATTGGCTCCTTGCCTTCTAGGCAATGAGTTCCCTTTGGCCCACAGTGTGTCTAGAAATGTCATCCAGGAGTGAAGGCCTGGAATGGGAGTTTCAGGACTCTGCCTGGTGACCTATGTTACTGTAGCTGAGCTGGTATCCATGTTGCAAGACAAAGTCCTCTTTACTGTCGCCTCTCCACTCCTCAAGCAGGAGGAAGAAGTCACTTTCCTTGCTGCAACTACACTGCCTGGGAGTGGGGGAGGGGTGGCACAAGCACTCACTTGGCCACCCTGGCTGGTGTCTCACTAGGTCACATGCACCCCAAGTCCACTGGCTCCAAACCCAGCATAGCACCAGGATTTACCTAGGAATCATAGTCCTTGTAGGCTAGACTGTCTCTCAAGTTTATTTAGGACTGCAGCGCACATTAGCCTGTGGTGATGGAGCTTGTCATAACTCAGGTTCTGACCACTGGGTTGAATGATTTGCCTCTGGCTAGGCCTGGTCTAAATAAACGCTCCTTGTGTGAGTGTCAGCTGAGTTCTGTCCCATGTTGCTTTCTGTTGTGACAAAGCAGCACTGAGTTCCAATTCAAAGTCCCACAGTCATTGTGCTTTCCTTCTCCAAAATGCACAGATTCTCTCTGCAAGCCGCACAACTGCTGCTGGGGGATGGGAGAAGGGTAGTATCAGTAAATATAAATGGTCTAAATACATCATTAAAAAGAGAGTGTCTAAAGTGGATTAAAAACATGACTCAACTATATTGTCTGTAAAAAACTCACTTCAAATGTAATGATATAGGCAGGTTGAAAGTAGAAGGATGAAAAAGATATATTACACAGACATTAATCCAAAGAAAACAAGAAGTTCCCTTGTCTTTAGTTTTCAGAGGACTAATTGTGATGTGCCTTAGTGTGGATTTCTTTAAATTTATTTGGTTTGGGGCTTGCCCAGCTTCTTTCTTTCTTTCTTTTTCTTCTTTTTTTTTTTTTTTTTTTTTTGAGGGGTGGAGGACAGAGTCTCTCTCTGTTGCCCAGACTAGAGTACAGTGGCATGATTTTGGCTTATGGCAACCTTTGCCTCCTGGGTTCAAGGGATTCTCACGGCCTCAGTCTCTTGAGTAGCTGGGACTACAGGCAGGCACCGCCATGCCTGGCTAATTTTTTTTTTTTTTTTTTTTTTTTTTTGCAAATTTTAGTAGAGACAGGGTTTTGCCATGTTGGCCAGGCTGGTCTCGAACTTTTGACCTTATGTGATCCATCTTCCTCAGCCTCCCAAAGTGCTGGGATTACAGGAGTGAGCCACCACATCCAGCTCACCCAGCTTCTTGAATCTATAGATTTATATCTTTTGTCAAATTTGGGAAGTTTTGAGCCTTTATTTCTCTGAGTACTTTTTAGCCCTGGCCTCATTATTTTCCTCTTGGGACTTTAACATGATTGCTGAATCTTTTGTCCTTCAAGGCTGCCTTTCCTTCCTTCTCCAGTGCATTTTTCCTTAATATGATGTCAGTATCAGGTACTATAATCGCTCACCTGATTTTGGTCCATTTAAGGGTGCTTTTTGTGTGGATAGTTGTTCAATTTGGTGTTCCTACTGGGGGGACAATTGCTGGAGGCTTCTATTGGCCATCCTCCTCCACCTCAGGGCTGCATCATTTTACAGTCCTGCCAGCCATACATGAGTGAGTCAGTTTCTCCACACCCTCACCAGAACTGGATGTTGTCATTATTTTTTATTTCAGCCATTCTGATTGGAATGTAGTGTTATTTCATTGTGATTTTAATTTGCATTTCTCTAATGACTAACAGTGTTTTAAATATGTTTCATGTGATTTATTTCCATCTGTGTATCCTCCTTGGTGAAATGTCTCCATATCTTCTGCTCATCTTCTAGTTAGAGTATTTGTTTTTTTACTGTTGAGATTTGGGAGTCCTATATGTATATATATTCTAGATACCTATTCTTTGTCAGATATATAATTTGCAAATATTTTCTACTAGTCTATAACTTATCTTTTGATCTTTTTATTGTGGGATCTTTTGCAGAACAAATGTTTTTTCTTATTTTAATAAGTCTAATTTGTCAATTTTTCCTTTTACAGATTGTGGTTTTGTGTCAAGTCTAAGAACTCTTTGACTAGCCCTAGGTACTCAAGATTTTCCTATATTTTGAATTAATTTTTATATAACGTGTGAGGTTTAGGTTATTGTTCATGTTTTTGTCTATGAATGTCCATTTGATCTGACATCTTTTCAAATGTATGCATTTACTACTATAAATTTCCTCTCAACACAGCTTTAGTTGTATTCTAGAAATTTTGATATGTTGTCTTCTCATCTTCATTCAGTTGAATACGTTTATTTTTTATTTCCTTCAAGATCTCCTCTTTGACTCATGGACTTATTAGAGGTACCTTGTATAGCCAGGTGCAGTGGCTCACATCTTTAATCCCAGCACTTTGGGAGGCCGAGGCAGGCAGATCATGAGGTCAGAAGTTTGAGACCAGTCTGGCCAACATGGTGAAACCTCGTCTCTACTAAAAATACAAAAATTAAAAGTAGCTGGGCGCAGTGGTGGGCGTCTGTAATCCCAGCTACTCAGGAGGCTGAGGCAGGAGAATTGCTTGAACCCGGGAGGTGGAGGTTGCAGTGAGCTGAGATTGCACCACTGCACTCCAGCCTGGGTGACAGAGCAAGACTCCATCTCAAAAAAAAAAAAAAAAAGTACCTTGTATAGTTTCCAAGTATTTGAAGATTTTTCTGCCATTAAATATAATTTTGATTTTGTTGTGGTCCTAGAACTCACTTTGTATGATTTTGATTCTTTTAAATTTGTTGAGGTCTGTTTTATGGCCTAGGTTATTTGGTCTAGATCGATATATGTTCAATAGATATTTAGAAACAACATATAGAATGCTCTTGTTGAATGAAATGTTTTACAAATGTTGTGTAGACCCTAATTGGATCAAATTGTTGGCTGATGGTGTGGTTGAAGTCTTCTTTGTCTTAGCTGATTTTCTGTGTAATTGTTCTATCAATTGTTGAGAATGGGGTATTGAAATCTCCAAATGTAATTGTAGATTTTTCTAATTATCTTTTTATTTCTATCAGTCTTTGCTTCACACATTTTGCAGCTCTGTCTTTTAGTATAAACACATCTAGCATTGCTATTTCTTCCTTGTAGATTGACCCTTTTATCTTTATATAATGTCTCTCTCATTTCTGGTAATTTTCTTTGCTCTGAAGTCTACTTTTTCTGATATTAACGTAGACAATTTTGCTTTCTGTTTTTAAATCATTTTATTTTTTATGTCCATGGGTTTTTGGGGGAACGAGTGGTATTTGGTTACATGAGTAAGTTCTTTAGTGGTAATTTCGGAGATTTTAGTGTACCCGTCACCTGAGCAATGTACACTATACTCAGTGTGTAGTCTTTTGTCTGTTACCTGACCCCCACCGTTTTTCCTGAGTCCCCAGAGTCCATTGTATTATTCTTATGCCTTTGAATCCTCATAGCTTAGATTTCACCTGTGAGTGAGAACATACAATATGGTTTTCCATTCCTGAGTTACTTCACTTAGAATAATGGTCTCCAATTCTATCCAGATTGCTGCAAATGCCATTATTTTGTTCATTTTTATGGCAGAATAGTATTCCATTGCATATGAATCTCTTTAGGCGTCTCACAATTTCTTTATGCACTCATTGATTGATGGGCCTTTGGGCTGGCTTCATATTTTTGCAATTGCGAATTGTGCTGCTATAAACATGCATGTGCAAGTATCTCTTTTGTATAATGACTTCTTTTCCTCTGGGTAGAAACCCAGTAGTGGGATTGCTGGATCACATGGTAGTTCTACTTTTAGTTCTTTAAAGCATCTCCACACTATTTTCCATAGTGATTGTACTAGATTACATTCCCACCAGGAGTGTAAAAGTGTTTCCTTTTCACCATATCCCTACCAGCTCTGTTATTTGTTGATTTCTAAAACCATGGTTATTTTTGCAGGAGTAAGGTGGCATCACATTGTGGTTTTGGTTTGCATTTCTGTGATTGTTAGTGATGTTTAGCATTTTTTCACATGCTCCTTGGCCATTTGTATACCTTCTTTTGACAATTGTCTATTCATATCCTTAGCCCACTTTTTGATGGGATTGATTTTTTTTTCTTCTTGTTAATTTGTTTGAGTTCCTTGTAGATTTTGGATGTTAGTTATTTGTTGGATGTGTAGATTGTGAAGATTTTCTCCTACTCTGTGGGTTTACTCTGATGATTTTTTGTTTGTTTGTTTGGTACAGAAGCTTTTTCCTTTAATTAAATACCATCTACTTATTTTTGTTTTTGTTGCATCTGCTTTTGGGTTCTTGGTCATGAAATCTTTGCCTAAGCCAATGTCTAGAAGAGTTTTTCTGATGTTATTTTCTATAATTTTTATGGTCTCAGTCTTAGATTTAAGTCTTTGATCCAGGTTGAGCTAATTTTTTATAAGGTGAGAGATGAGGATTCAGTTTTATTCTTCTACATATGGCTTGCCAATTATCCCAGCACCATTTGTTGAACAGAATGTGCATTCCCCACTTTTTGTTTTTGTTTGCTTTGTTGAAGATCAGTTAGCTGTAAGTATTTAGCTTTATTTCTGGGTTCTCTATTCTGTTCCACTGGTCTATGTGACTATTTTTATATCCATACCACACTGTTTGGGTGACTATGGCCTTATAGTATAGTTTGAAGTCCGGTAATGTGATGCCTCTCGATTTGTTCTTTTTGCTTAGTCTTGCTTTGGGTATGTGGGCTCTTTTTTAGTTCCATGTGAATTTTAGGATCTTTTCTTCTAGTTCTGTGAAGAATGATGGTGGTATTTTGATAGCAACTATACTGAATTTGTAGATTGCTTTTGGCAGTATCATCATTTTCACAATATTGATTCTACCCATCCATGAGCATGGGCTGTGTTTCCATTTGTTTGTGTCATCTATGATTTCTTTCAGCAGTGTTTTGTAGTTTTTCTTGTAGAGGTCTTTCACCTCCTTGATTAGGTATATTCCTACGTATTTTATTATTTTTGCAGCTATTGTAAAAGAGGTCAAGCTCTTGATTTTATTCTCAGCATGGTGGCTGTTGGTGTATAGCAGAGCTACTGATTTGTGTGCATTTATTTTGTACCCTGAAACTTTGCTGAAATTATTTATCAGTTGCAGGAGCTTTTTGGAGGAGTCTTTAGAGTTTTCTAGTCATATGATCATATTATCCACAAACAGTGACTTTACCAATTTGGATGCCTTTTATTTCTTTCTCTTGTCTGATTGCTCTGACTAGGACTTCCAGTACTGTTGAATAGAAGTGGTGAGAGTGGGCATCCTTATCTTTTTCCAGTTCTCAGCAGGAATGCTTTCAACTTTTCCCCATTCATTATTATGTTGGCTGTGGGTTTGTCATAGATGCCTTTTATTACATTAAGATATGTTGCTTTTATGCCAATTTTGCTGAGGGTTTTAATCATAAAGGGATGCTGTATTTTGTCAAATGCGTTTTCTGCATCTATTGAGATCGTTGTATGATTTTTGTTAATTTTGTTTATATGGTGTATCACATTTATTGACTTGCATATGTTAAGACATCCCTGCATCCCTGGTATGAAACCCACTTGACCATGGTGGATTATTTTTTTGATATGCTGTTGGATTCAGTTAGCTAGTATTTTGTTAAGGATTTTTGCATCTGTATTCATCAGGGATACTGGTCTGTAGTATTCTTTTTTGCTTATGTCCTTTCCTGGTTTTGGTATTAGGGTGATATTGACTTCATAGAATAATTTAAGGAGGATTCCCTCTTTCTCTGCCTTGTGGAATAGTGTCAATAGGATTGGTACCAATTCTTCTTTGAATGTCTGATAGAATTCAGCTGTGAATCCATCTGGTCATAGACTTTTTGTGGGCAATTTAAAAATACCATTTCAATCTCACTGCTTGTTATTGGTCTGTTCAGAGTTTCTGTTTCTTCCTTGCTTAACCTAGGAGGGTTGTATACTTTCCAGAATTTATCCATCTCTTCCAAGTTTTCTAGTTTATGCATGTAAAGGTGTTCATAGTAACCTTGAATGATCGTTTGTATTTCTAGTGGTAACCACTGTATTAATATTTCCCATTTCATTTCTAATTGAGCTTATTTGGATCTTCTCTCTTCTTTTCTTGAGTGATATCACTAATGGTTTATCAATTTTGTTTATATTGTCAAAGAATCAGCTTTTTGCTTCATTTATCTTTTGTATTGTTTTTTTGGTTTCAATTTCATTTAGTTCTACTCTGATCTTTGTTATTTATTTTCTTCTGCTGGGTTTGGGTTTGGTTTGTTCTTGTTTCTCTAGTTCCTTGAGGTGTGATCTTAGATTGTCTATTTGTACTCTTTTAGATTTTTTGATGTAGGCATTTAAAGCTATTAACTGTCCTCTTAGCACTACCTTTGCTGTATCCCAGAGGTTTTGATAGTTGTGTCACTATTATTGTTCAGTTCGAAGAATTTTTTGATTTCCATCTTGAGTTCATTGTTAACCCAATGATCATTCAGAAGTAGGTTATTTAATTTCCAGGTATTTGCATGGTTTTGAGCATTCCTTTTGGAGTTGATTTCCAATTTTATTCCACTGTGGTCTTAGAGATTACTCATTATAATTTTAATTTTCTTAAATTTATTGAAGCTTATTTTGTGGCCTATCATATGGTCTATCTTGGAGAATGTTCCATGTGCTGATGAATAGAATGTATATTCTGGAGTTGTTGGGTGGAATGTTCTGTAAATATCTGTTAAGTCCATTTGTTCTAGGGTGTAGGTTAAATCCATTGTTTCTTTGTTGACTTTCTGTCTTGATGACCTGTCGAGTGCTATCAGTGGAGTACTGAAGTCCCCCGCTATTATTGTGTTACTGTCTATCTCATTTCTTAGGTCTAGTTGTAATTGTTTTATAAATTTGGGACCTCCAGTGTTTGGTGCATATATATTTAGGATTGTAATATTTTCTTGTTGGACAAGCCATTTTATTATTATATAATGTCCCTCTTTGTCTTTTTAAACTGCTATTGCTTTAAAGTTTGTTTTGTCTGATGTAAGAGTAGCTACTCCTGTTTACTTTCAGTGTCCATTTGCATGGAATATCTTTTTCCACCCCTTTACCTTAAATGTATGTGAGTTCTTATGTGTTAGGTGAGTGTCTTGAAGACAGCAGATACTTGGTTGGTGAATTCTTATCCATTCTGCCATTCTGTATCTTTTAAGTAGAGTATTTAGGCCATTTACATGCAATGTTAGTATTGAGATGTGAGATAGTATTGCTTGAATACCTTTTTTAAAAAACAACAACAAAAAAAAAACCCTGTATTTTTTATTTATAGGTTCTGTGAGATTTGTGCTTTAAGGAGGTTTTATTTGGCTGTATTTCAAGGATTTGTTTCAGGATTTAGAGTTCCTTTTAGCAGTTCTTATAGTGCTGGCTTGGTAGTGGCGAATTCTCTCAGCATTTGTTTGTCTGAAAAATACTTTATTGTTCCTTCATTTATGAAGCTTAGTTTCACTGGATACAAAATTCTTGGCTGATAATTGTTTCAACAAAGGAGGCTGAAGATAGAGCCCCAATCCCATCTAGCTTATAGAGTTTCTGCTGATAAATCTACTTTTAATCTTACAGATTTTCTTTTATAGATTACCTGGGGGCTTTTGCCTCACAGCTCTTCTTTGTTTTTGTTGGGTTGGGTTAATTTGAAAACCTTGTCTTTGAGCTCTGAAGTTATTTTTTTTGAGACAGAGTCTTGCTTTGTCATCAGGCTGGAGTGCAACACCGTGATCGTGGCTCACTGCAACCTCCGCCCCCTGGGTTCAAGCGATTCTTCCACTTCAGCCTCCTGAGTAGCTAGAATTACAGGCATGTGCCATCATGCCCAACTAAATTTTGTATTTTTAGTAAAGACGGGGTTTCTCCATGTTGGCCAGGCTGGTCTTGAACTCCTGACCTCAAATGATCCACTTGCCTCAGCCTCCCAAAGTGCTGGGATTACCCACTGCACCCAGCCTGAGGTTCTTCCTTCTGCTTGTTTGATTCTATTGCTGAGACTTTCCAGTGCATTTTGCATTTCTCTAAGTGTGTCCTTTATTTCACACTAGCTGGTGAACTATGTGATATTTTGGGGGTGTTAAAGGACCTTGTTTTGTCATATTACCAGAATCGTTTTTGTGGTTTCCTCTCATTTGGGTAGACTACATCAGAGGGAAGATTTGGAGCTCATGGGCTGCTGTTCAGATTCTTTTGTCCTATGGGGTGCCCCCTTGATGTAGTAGTGTTCTCCCCCTTTTCCTAGGGATGTGACTTCCTGAGAGCCAAACACTAGTTATTATTATTTCTCTTCTGGACCTTGCCACCAAGCAGAGCTACTGGGCTCTGGGCTGGTACTTGGGATGTCTGCACAGAGTTGTGTGATGTGAACTGTCTTCAGCTCTCTCAGCCACAGATAGCGACACCTGTTCCAGTGGAGGTGGCAAGGGAGTAACATGGATTCTGTGAGGGTCCTGAGTTGTAGATTTTTTTAAATTGCACTAGCTTTGTGCTGGTTGGCCTCCTGCCAGGAGGTGGTGCTTTCAAGAGAGCTGTAGTAGTATAGGGATGATCAGGTTGTAGGTGGGGCCCTAGAGCTTCAAGAGAGTATGTCATTTGTCTTTAGCTACCAGGATGGGTAGAGAAAAACCATCAGGTGGGGGGCAGGTTTAGGCATTTCTGAGCTCAGACTCTCCTTGGGCAGGGCTTGCTGCAGCTGCTGTGAAAGATGTGGGTGTAGTTCTTCAGCCAATGGAGATATGTTCCCAGGGGTATTATGGCTGCCTTTTCTGTGTCATACAGCTTACCAGGGAAGTGGGGGAAGCTTGGCAGTTACAGGCCTCACCCAGTTCCCACACAGCCCAAAAGGCTGGTCTCGCCCCCACTGTGCCCCCACCCCCAACAGCACTGAATTTATTTCCAGGCAGCAGGTGAGCAGGGCTGAGAACTTGCCCCAGGCTACCTTTCAGGGCTGTGAAGCAAGCAGGGCTTTCCAGTTTCACCCATCCCTGCCTTCTGCAGCTTCTGTGCTGTGTCTTCACTCTGGATGCACCCCCTCTCCCAAGTTCTGTCCAGAAAACTTCACAGGATTAAAATTGTTACAAAGTTCAGCTAGAAGTTTTCTACTCCCTGTGATCATTTCCCAGTTCCTCTGGCAGCCCTCCCCAAGGACCTCTGCAAGATAAAGTCAGAAATGGCTTCCCTGGGGACTGAGAGCACCCACAGGGCTCTTCCCACTGCTTCTTCTACCCCTGTATTTCACTCAGCTCTCTAAAATTGTCTCAGCTCTGGGTAAGGTCAAATCCTTCTCCCATGATATGGACCTTCGGGTTCCCCAGTGAGAATGCGTGTTTGGGGGCAAACAATCCCCCTTTCACACTTTCACACTTTGGGCACTGAGTTTTTAAGGTTGTCTCCCAGGGCCAGCAGCAGCAATCAGCTTCCTTCAAAGAGTCTGTGGATTCTCTTGGCTTTCCTGGTATGTTCCTATGGTAGTTACTGGGGCAAAAGTTCACTATGTAAGTCCCCACATGCTGCTCTATCTGAGTGGAAGCTGCAATTTAGTCCTGCCTCCTATCAGCCATTTTTCTAACCTCTCCTCCAATCTTGCTTTCTTATGATTAAAGTCTATGTAATATATCTTTTTTCATCCTTTTACTTTCCATATGCCTATATCATTATATTTAAAGTGAGTTTCTTATAGACAGGATGTAGTTGAGTCATGTTTTTAATCCACTCTGCTAGTCTCTCTCTTTTTATTGATGTATTTAGACCATTTCCATTTAATGCAGTTTTTAATATGTCTGGGCTTCAGTCTGCCATTTTATTTTTTATTCTCAGTTTATTCTGTGTTTTTTTTTTTTGAATTTATCTCTTTCATTTATTCCACTTTCTTGTGAGTTACTTGAACCCCTTTTTAGAATTTCATTGAGGTAACTGTTGTGTTTCTGAATTGATTTGTCTATTTGTTCTAAAGTCCCTTCTTTTCTTTTTTCCTTGTTTAGGGAACTTCCTTTAGCCAGTCTTTAGAGATGGGTGTTCAAGAATCACATTCTCTTAGTTGAAAATGTCTTTATTTTCTCTTTAATTTTGAAGAACATTTTTGCTGGATGTAGGGTTATTGGTTAACAGTCTCTTTTTTTCTAGTGCTTGAACTATTTTGTGTCAGTTCCTTCTGGCTTCTGTGGTTTCTGAGGAGAAATCCACTGTCATTAAAATTGCCTTTTCCCTGTAGGTAAGGTGTCTTTGCACTCTCACTGCTTTCATGATGCTTTCCTTTGTCTTTATTTTTCAGAGGTCTAATTGTGATGTGCCTTAGTGTGGATTTCTTTGAATTGACTTGGTTTGGGGTTTGTCTAACTTCTTGAATCTATAGACTTAACGTCTTTTGCCAAATTTGGGATTTTTTCAGCCATGATTTCTCTGAGTACTTTTTCAACTCTGGCCTCATTCTCCTCCTCTTGGGACTTCAATAACATGATTGCTGAATATTTTGTTATAATTTCACATGTTCCTGGGGCTCCATTCAGTTTTTAAAATCTATTTTCTTTCTGTTTTAGATCAGGTAATTTTGTTTTTCTTGACCGAGTCTCACTCTGACACTTAGGCTAGAGTGCAGTGGTGCGATCTCAGCTCACTTCAACCTCTGCCTCCCTGGTTGCCTCCGCCTCCTAAATAGCTGGGATTACAGGCACGTGCTACCACATCCAGCTAATTTTTGTATTTTTAGTAGAGACAGGGTTTCACCATGTTGGTCAGGCTGGTCTTGAACTTCTGACTTCGTGATCCGCCCACCTCGGCCTCCCAAAGTGCTGAGATTACAGGCATGAGACACAGTGCCTGGCTAGATTCCGTAATTTTTATTGTTCTCTTTTCAAGTTCACTAATTCTTTCCTCTGGCTTCTCTATTCTGCTGTTGAGCCCATACGTTGAGTTTTTTATTTCAGTTATAGTATTTTTTATCTCTAAAATTTATACTGGTTCTTCTCGGGATCTCTATTTTTTTCCTGATACTTTCTATTTCTTCATTTGTTTCAGTTGCTTATCGAAGCATTCCTGTGATGACTGCTTTCAAATCTTTGCCAGAAAGTTCAAACATCTCATCATCTCAGTGTTGGCATCTGTTGGTTGTCTTTTTTATTCCATTTGTGATGTCCTGGGCCTCGGTATGACAAGTGATTTTTTTTTAATTGAAACCTGGACATTTTGTTATTATGTTATGAGACTCTGCATCTTATTCAAACTTTCTGTTTGAGTTGGTATTCCCTGATACTGTTCTGGCAGAGGAAGGGAAGGTATTGTCTGGTTACTGCCTGGTAGGGGTAGCAGTCCTGTCTCACCTCTCACCTCCATTGACACCCAGTAAGGAAGAGTCCTCTTCACTGGTGGGTGGGTGCGGGATGTCTGGCTGCTCGCCAAGCCTCCACTGATATCTGTGTGACCCAGAGTGGTAGGAGAGTTTCCTTACTGCTCCCCCACATGGCCACGGCTGACACCATGGGGTGGGGCATGGCCTCATTACTGCTGGGTGGGGGTGAAAATTCTGACCGTCCACTAGGCCTTCTTGGACAACACCCTGTAGGGGGTTGGGATGCTGCCTTACAGCCTCTCGAGGGTGAAAGTCTAATCTCCCCCACTTCGTCCTTGTTGGTATGGATGGGATGGGACTACAGTTTTTCAGTGGTATTTGGCTGGAGTAGAGCCATTATTATCTAAAAGTTTTGTATCTTACTAAACATCTTCTCTTCCAGTCCTCTGGCCAAAGATAGCAGGGTTTTTTTGTTTTTAAATTTGCGCCCTTGGCATTTCTGGGTTGCTGACTTCTTCCTCTCTGTGTCTGGGATGTATGAGGCAAAAAGAAAAGGCAG
The DNA here is from genome assembly GCA_036589455.1 of Ateles fusciceps. NCBI lineage: Eukaryota > Metazoa > Chordata > Mammalia > Primates > Atelidae > Ateles > Ateles fusciceps. Next base: position 6,010,151 of record JAZHEH010001784.1, on the reverse strand, counting down.
GGAAATCAACACTATGTAGTTCACTGAGTTTCAAGTTCCCCAGCTTGTCTTCCTTCTCCTTTCCACCTTTTACTGTCTTCTCATGGGTGTTTCACACATAGTGTGCAGCGTTTTTAACTGTAGTTAGCAGTTAGAATAGGGAAAAGAGCATCTACTCCATGTTTCTGGAAGTGGAAGTCTTTTATTGTTACTTTCTAAGAATTGTGGGTACATACAACACACACCAAATTTTTTTTTTTTTTTTTTTTTAGCATTTATCTACCAATGTCTTTTTAAAAAGACTGTATGGGAATACATCAAAAAGTTAACAGTGACTTGGTTTTTATCCCATTACCTTTTGTAATTCCCAAAGTGCTTATTATTAACAGGTACTATTTATAATTGAAATAAAACAAAATTTCCCACTTTTTAGAATAAGCTGCTGCCCTTTGTGCTGTCACCCTAGCAGGACAGGCATAGCTGATCCCTTGGGCAGATTTTTCCTTATGCAGGATGGACTGGGACATCCATAATGTTACATTGAAGTTCCCATCCTTTGCACAGAGAGCTCATTAAAGTTTTCAAAGCACAATTTTCTGGCCTAAGAGGCACCTCTTTCTTTAGGCTACTTAAAGCTGATCACCATGAGCATTTCATGAGTTGTTATAAAGAAATCTCCAAAATTTCAGTGGCTAGAAACAGAAGTTTACTGCTCATTCACATAACAGTCCACTGAGAGTTTGCTCAGCGGGCAACATTCCTCCACGTAGTGACCAAGGGGTCTCAGTTTATTCCCTCTGGGGCTCTCGATGTCCCCTGGGCTTTGGGCTTTTGAGACCTCAGCTTCTAGCCAAGGGAAAGAGAAGGAGTGGATAGAGAAGGTGTGCATCGTCTCAGAGCCCAACCCAAAGGGGCCACATGGAAGTTCTACTCACACTCCGTGGAGGGGCCCTGCCACATTAGGACGCAAGGGGAGCATCTTTATCACAAATACAACTAAAGAACCCCCTGAAGCGGCTGCTGTAGCTGTAATTAAATAATGAATTTTAGTATTGAAAGAAACCACATGGCTCATCGAGGGGTGAAGCCTTCCATTATACAGACTGGAAAAGAGACTCAAAGGGAGAACAGCTTTTCTAAGCCCCTCAGTGAGTTGCTGAGGTGGATGCATCCCATTGCCCCACTTCCTTTCCCCCGGGGACCGCTCCTCACCAGCCAGTCCTGGACAGATGTTGGCCTATCAGAGAACCCCATCCTCCTGAGGCCATCACACTTAGTTCCTGGCTGGTCATGTGAGCCAATCCAGACCAAACTCTTTTATGGTAAGCAGGCAATGCTGGACTTTTATGGTAATCAGGGAGCGCTGGATTGAAGGTATATGAATGGGAGACTGTCAGATGCTGGGAGTGGGAGGCAGTAAACACAAACAGGGCACACAGGGCCTGTCCAGAGCTGCTCTCAATCCAGTAGGAGGGATGGATGTTACCACGAGCTCCTTCTTCCTGACCCCTGCCCCTTCATCACCTCTAGAGATCAAGCCACATCTGGCATGACTGGCCTCTCTGAAGGCCAGACCGGCTCTGAGGGTGCTATGAGGGGTTTGCGTGCTTCAGAGGAGTGTGCTTGGGGGATTTTTCAGAAGAGCTCAGTACTCAGGAGAACATGCCTCTCCTTCTCAGGGCTCCAGCACCAAAGGGTTTGGAGGCCCGCGCAGCCTTCTCAGGCTCCTCCGCCAGCTACTGGCTCAGCCACTCACCCTCCCATATCCATGCCCCTTGCCATGGACTTTAGCTTGGCCACCTGCCTTTTTGGGTCAACGGGAGGTGAGTGGATTCTTGGTTATACTGCATGGTTGGTCTTATCCCCTGGACTTCTGCCATTGCAATGAGAGGCACCTACCCTGGGTAACCAGCCAGTCTCAGAAGATGTGAGACATGGAGCAGATCTCCACAGAGCCACGCCTGTCTGGACCCAACCAGCCAACCAAGATCAGCAGAGCTGCCCCCTCCCAACCTGCACGGGCGTGGATGAGGGAACATGGCTGTTGTTTAAGCCAGTGCATTTGAGGAAGGTCTGTTCACAGCATTACCATAATGACAACTGACTAGAGTAAGTGATGCTCATCCAGTGGCAGGCATCAAAGGTGAATGCATTCATTGTCTGTTTTTGCTGTAACAAATTACCACTCACTGCATAGCTTGAAGCAACATCCACTTATGCTCCCACAGTTCCGTAGATCAGAAGTGCAGCAGTTGTGGCTGGTCCTCTATTCAGGGTCTAGCAAGGCTGAAATCAAGCTGTCAGCCTGGACTGTGTCTCGTCTGGAGCTTGGGGTCCTTATGCAAGCTCATTCAAATTGCCGGCCAAATTCAGGTACTCATGGTTGTAGGACTGAGGTCCTGTTTCGTTGTCCACTGTCAGCTGGGGCTGATCTTGGCTCCTAGAGGGTCCCTGAAGTCAGTCTCATGCTCTCTCTGTGGCTGGCTCCGGCCACAGCAGTCTCAGCTGCTGTCACACTTGGATCTCTCTCACTTCCTTTTCTCGTACACCTTACTGACTCTTCTGTTCCCTCGCTGCTTTTAAGGGCTCATGAGAGTATACTAGGCCCACCCAGATAACCTAAGATAATCTCCCTATTTTAAGGTCAGTTGATTATTAACTTTAATTTCAGCTACAAAGTCCCTTCCCAGCAGAACCTCAATTAGCATTTGAATAAGAGGGGACAGGAATCTTGGGGGCATCTTTTGAATCCTGTCCCACAGTGGGACTCCGCCATCACCACTGACTGAGCAATGGCCAAAGCCACGTGGGCCTCGAGAGGTCAGCATCTGTACTGCCTGTCACCCGGAGCACTGGATCAGAGATGCAGCCCGCAGGGCTGGAGAGAAGTCATTATCCATCTCTTCTGATCATTTCAAAATTAAATGCAAGGAATAGATTATTGGTATTTTCTAAAAATGACTTCCTCCTGAGTAGTAGAATTCACAGGACAGATATATACTATTTCAATTTGAGGGAATGCTCGTAGTGAACATACAAAAACAGATTTAATGAATGCATCGAAAATATTCTTAACAGAACCACAGGGTTTAGGTTTGCTGTGCTCACATGGCTCCTATCTTCTATGATAGGACTCCATGGCTGCTGAGTAAGTTCTGCAATCTGGGCTTGCTCAGCTCCTGGAAGCCCAGCTGCCACATTCTTTTTCGACTCTCTGTCACCATGTGACCTCTCACCTCACAGCCACATTTACACTGGCCTTCGAGCTGCAGGAGTCGGCGCTGTGGGGACTTCCCCATCCAAGACAGCTGATGGGGAAGGTGATTACTGTTCTAGTAGAATTCCTGTCTACCCTGACACCTTTCTCTGAGAAATCAACCTCTTCGCAAGAAGAACCTAAGTCACTCTCGTTCGGTCATGGTGGTGACCTGTTCTGTCTCTTTCTTCTTAGTGCCTGGGAGAGGAGGGCTGGGGCACCAGCACCTCCACCCCAGTCATTGCAGAATTAATACCAGATACGCTGTTTGTTTCCTATGTGGAGCATCTCAGTGTCTTTACCAAGTAGACTTTGCAAAGTATTCTCAATCATAAAAGCAATATGAAGCTTCCTTCAAGTGTCAGGTATCTCTCTCAAATTATTTTTAGTTATAGACAATGCATATATCAGTTGCACACAATTTTATTCTTAGATAAAAGCATGCTTATGTCCTGTCCACCCTTATAACACACACTTTTGATGGGCAATCCCACCTAGGGTACTTGGAGTTACAGTTGTGCTCTACAGATTCCTCAGGTTCCTGTCCCACATTGGGCCATCCCCCCCCCCCAGCTTTGCTGCGCTTTCTGCTTCCAAGGGTCAGCTCTGCACACGTGGAGCCACATTTCCACAGGCAGCTAGCACAGGAAGTGCCTGGGATATTGTGTCTCCCCAGGGCAGGCCTTTAGCCAGTGATTACGAGGCCAGGAAATCCAGTCAAAACGGAAAGGGGCTTCCCTGGACTAAGGACCAAGGCTAGAGTTTCCGGAAGCCAAGGGTAGAGAGCCCAGCACTCACATGGAGAGCAGGGAGCTGGTTACGGGGCCGGCAGGACCTGCCTGGACTAGCGTGGAATGTGTGAGATAAGGGGGAAAAGAGGAGTTTGGGGCTGAATGCTGGACACGAGGAATGTGCATTTTCATATATAGCTTTGGATCCTGTAAATATACAAATATAGTTTCTAAGAAAACAAATGATGAGGAAAGAATGGTGGAAGCAAGATGGCAAAATGTTGAGAATAATTGAAGGTGGAGGAGGGTACATGGAGATTTGTGATTTATCAACTTTTGGGTGTGTTTGAAATTTTCCATAACATAAAGTTTTAAGAACTGAATTGCATATTTATTGGTTGCACACATCTTTATGGTGCCCCCAAGTTGTTCCTGGCTCTGTGTAAAGCAGATTAAGAGAGTGGTGGGTGGACCCTGACCTCCGGGCATTCCACTCCCGCAGGGAAGATCCTCGGTGGACACATTTAACACCAGAACCAGAGGCACCACGCTGCCTGCAAGTAGAACAGACAATGACTGTTTCAGCATTTGTCCTCTGAAAGTACCCATGATTAATTTCTGACTTCTGGGACAGTGACTGCATTTCACCCCTGCCAAGTTTCCGTGCAGGGGTCCTCCGGGCCTCTGCCCCCTCAGGCTGGTGTGCACTGTTGCTGGCCTCTGAGTTGCCACCTAGGCTTTTACTGAACATGCGAGCTGGTTACTGGTGGGTGCAAGACACATTGCTTTCTATGAAAAAGAGATAAAAATAAATATTGAAATAGATTTGAATATTGATGTTTGTGAACGTACATTTCTAGGTACAGTGGCCAGTGACAAAACATACATAAGTGGACAGCGACGGATGAAATGAACATTGATTTTGATGCGCCTGAGAGAATTGAGCTTAACCTGTAAGATCTTTCTAAGCTTCTCCCAGTGCAAATGTCACCAAAGCTGCTTCCTCTTCCTCTAACCTGTCTCTTTTGTAAGGAGGATTTGTTTTCAAGCTAAACGGTAAGCTCCATGAGGGCAGGCCCTTAATTAGGACTTGGGCTCCAAGGGCCTGACTCAGCCTAAGTGAATATCTGAGGGAGAAAGGAAGGTGGGGGAGGGGGATGTCTCCACTGCAAGGGAGGAGCAAGTGAGGAGCAGAGAAAGCCGTATTTCTCATTATATTCACAGCTGTTCCTTAGCTGTGAAGATGAGGCTGTGGGTCTCCTGTCAACAGGCCAGGGGGGGTTCCCAGTGATGCACCCGTGTGACCAATGCCATTCCTCTCCAGGGCCCTATCAGGAGTCATTGTCTACATGGCCAGTGGTTCTCCATTCATTCCTCATTCCTGCAAAAACTATGTCTTGAGGACCCGCCTAGAGTAAGGCATGGCCCCATTCTCTAGGAGCAGCTCTGGAAGAGAATTGGGTGGGCAGAGCGGTGTGCCCAGGGGCCCATTTAGAGGAAAGTGATCCTGAGACTGACGCCTTGGAGGGAGGGGGGGCAAGGAGAGGAGCAGGAGGGACAGAGCAGCGGGGTGGTGTGGGTGGGCTGGTGAAGGAAGGGAGTCACTGAGTCATTCTTAGAGGGACTGAACCATTTTCTTGCTTCATCCACGTCATTTTACATCCACTGGTCAGATAGACTGAGCAAAGGCCACTTGCAAGTCTTTGTGTGTGGCACTGAGTGGTACCCCTCACCGAGCCCCTCCCTTTGCCTCTGAAGCCACACATGGCAGAACCATATGAGCAGAGCTTTGTCTGACAGTGGGGTTGGAGTCCCAGCGTCCCAGCAGTGTGACAAAAGCATGTCCCTTAACTTTTCTGAGCTTGTGCCTGACACATAACATTCAATACATGTTAGCTGCTATTAAAAACATGGGTAATTTTATATCTTAAAATATTGCATATTGCTTAAATGGTTTCATGCTGGCTCACATTAAAAATGATTCCCAAGTGAAGATGACAAAGGGGAAATATTCGTTATTTAGTTCTTTTCTTACATTAAGCTATCATAATAAAGTACATTTCTGGGTTGCATTCTCTAGAGTGCCTTTTGCTAAATAAATGGCCAAAAATAACTTTCCCTTCCAGTAAGATTTCATGATTCAGCACATTCAACTTTCACTATAAAAGGTTGAAGTAAAGACTACAAAACAAGTCTAGGAGCAAGAAACAGGCGAGCAAAAGCAATGGATACTTGAGGGTGAGGCTCACATTCCCTCCAGAGTGCTGTTTCAGACCAACCCCGGCAATAGGAGAGTCATCTTTATTCAGGCATCTACTTCACACTTAGGTTTGGAAGAAGCAGATGGATAAGAATTAGTAGGATCTTCCGGGAGTCCCAGGTTCTCCCAGAAGAGGCAGATTAGAAAAAGCGCAGCAGCTCCGGGTAGGGGCCAGGGCCTGGACTGATCAGCCCCTCCCAATCCCAGGACGGCCATCAGGTCGGGGATGCAGGTCACACGCCCGCCGGACCCGGAGTCCAGAGAAGCGGCTCCAGATACTTAGGAGGAAGTTTCCACCTCTGGGCATTTGCTGGGTGACATCAAAAGTTGGAGTGGAGTGGTCAGGCTCGCCTGGCCTCCGAAGGGTGGCCGAAGCCCCGTTCTCTGAGATTGCTCTAAACGCAAAGCTCGTCTAGGAGCGGTCCAGTCGCTTTTTTTTTTCCCCCATAGCTTGGCTTTACTGGAGAACCTCAGGCCCTCTCTGTCTTGTGGGCGATCTCTGGCCTCTTCCCATTTCATTTTAGCCGTCACGGGGCCCAGTAGAGTACTTTTCATTAAATCATCCGCATCTAGGAAGATGTCCTCTCACTTTACCAAAAAGGGCTGGGGTTGGGGGGGACCCAGCCATCTCCTACCCGGGGGAGTGTGCACTCGTCCACACAGACGGTTTCGAGCCGCCCAGGGCCTGGGACCCGCTTCCAGAAGCCCCGCGAATAGGTGTCCACAGCAGCGATGCCCCACTCCGGGCCTGGCGCACTCTTTGGCCAAGGCGGCGCACGAAGGTCCTCAGGCCCCCGAAGAAAGAGGGGCTTGGGTCCTTGCAAAAGGGCCTCTCCGCGGAGGAGCCCCGTGCGTGGCCCAGGAGGCCTCTCCTCCAGGTGGCCAGCGCCGGGTGCAGCTGCGGGCCCGGGTCACGACGGCGGGCGGGCCGCGGGGCCGCCTACGGGCACCTCCACGCGCCCCCCGCTCGGCCCTCGCCCGCCGCGCCGCCGCCGCCCGCTGTGGAAGGCAGCGCAGCGCGTGCGCACTGGCGCGCTCGCGGCCGGGCCCGTGGGCTCTCCCGGGAGGGCGGGAGGTGGGAACGTGGGAAGGCGCGGGGCCGCACACCTCCCGGCCCGCCGCCCGCGCCGCCCACACCTCGCGGCCAGGGAGCCCGCGATGTCCGTCGAGTGAGCGGCACAGGTAGGCGCGCTCGCGATCCCATCCCGGGGCTCCCCGCCCCAGCCCGCGGCCCCTAGGCGGCCGCCGCGCCTGCAAAGTTGAACTTCGCGCGTCGCGGGCCGGACGCTGAACGCTGGGGGCCGGCTGGGTTGCCTGGGCCCAGGAGCCCGGTGCGCTCCTCTTCGCCGCCTGCGGGAGCGCGGGCGGGGCTGCGGCGGAGGCGCGGGGTGGGACTGGGGATGCGGGAGCCGGTGACCGTGGGCTGTACCCGGGCCTGGCTTCGCAGTGAACTTTTGCGCCGCGCCCTGGCAGCGTCTTGGCTCCCGGTGAGCTCTGACTGAGCGGTCTCCGGTGGCCTCTCCTCGCGGCCTTCCCAGTGGGGCTGCGGGGAGGCGATCGCGTGCCAGGGATTCTCCCCGCAGGGGAGGAGCGTACGGGCGCGGGCGGAGATCCGGGGTGCCGAGGATTTAACTGAAGGGCCCCGGGTTTTTCACTCTCCGGCCTCCCCCAGTACAAACGCCAGACCCTTAGAGGCAGGGAAGGGGAAAGTCGAAGCGCCTAGGTGCCAGGAATAGAACGCAGGAAGCAATTAAAACTCCTCCTTTAGGATTAACAACCAAAAATTGATCGATGTGTCAGGAATACCATTGATTTATGAAAGGTGCTTATTTCTCTGGTATGGAGAATTTTATGTTCTCCAGGTGAAACCGAGTTCACCCAGCTCCAGCGTAGATTGATGTTTTAATAAAAATAAATAAAGGGGGAAAAGCTCGCCTGGTCTTTGGGGACATCAAGTCTCAAGTCGCAGAGTTAGACTAACAAATCAAATTGCATTATCTTTACATTTCATATCTTTTAATCTTGTGCCTAAAAATCGCAGGCAGGAGAGCGCCTTCATTTCGAAAGTCTTAATATAGTGCTTAAAAGTCTGCGTAACTAGCAATCAATGTTTCATAAGCAAAATGGCACGGGAGCGTCGAGTAATTGTGATAAGTGGCAGGCGGCGCAGGGCGAGCGCGGCGGCGGAGGGAGGAGGAGCGGCTCTGGACATGGAAAGGGAGGAGGCGGCGGCCGCCGGGAGCAGCGCGGCGCCCGTAGATGGCGCCCTGGCCCCACGCTAGGCCCGGGATCCGCGGCTCCGTCGGGCGGTGCGCGGGCGGGGGAGCCGGCGGGGGCGCGGGGTTCGGGGGATCCACGTTTGCGGCGGACTTGGACCCGAGCGGCACGGCTAAGCAGAAAAAAAAAAAAGCTTATTGTTGCCATTTTAAATTTAAGGCCTGGGCAGTCGTTTGGGGCGGATGGGGGTCCGTCAGTCCAAGGGGTCACTGGGAGCGGAGGGATTCCCGTCCCCTGGAGACCCCCAAGCGACTGCAGCCCAGCCAGGGTGGCGCTAGGGCAGCCCCAGTCCCGGCCTCCGAGTGCGTGGCCCAGGCGGGGCCCTGGCGTGCATATGCGCGCGTGTGCGGGCGAGGGTCGGCGGCGCGGCGGCAAGGACACTGAGTTCAAAGCCGCCGGTGGATCGCCCCCGAGGGCGGCCCGGATGGCCGGAGGACACCCCCGCCCCCGCCCCCGCGCCGCTGCACCCCCGGAGCCTGCGCCAGCCCCGCTGCCCGCGGCTGCTGGCGCCCTCCGCTTTGCAATGTAAATTTCAGCGGGACAAATTGCTTATTAATAGTCTAGAAGAGAAGCCAGTTTCTTTCTTTCTTCTTTTCTTTATCTGTTTTTATTTCTACATGGCCCCTAGCTATGCCCTGGGCATCCTCGCCGCCCAGCAGTTTTTCTCTTCATTTCAATGTCCTAAAGAAAATGCAAATTTCCACAGTGTGGCCTTTTTAAAAAGTTAAATTAGCAACAGCTTTAAGTGACTCTATTAGTATGGAAAACATACACATGTTTAATGTGGGAATAGCTTCTTTTAACGGGACTCATTCTGGTCTGTAAATGTAGCAAACCCTTAGAGTTGGTAAAGAATCTCTTCGCGGCCGAATTTGTGGCCAGAGGTGCACCCTTCCCGTTTCAGCTCCAGCGGGCGCCCCGCATTCCTGGGGAAGAGGAGGGGTGCGTCCCGCAGCCGCGCGCCGCTCGACCCAGTCCGTCCGCTTGGACCCTTAGAAGCCGCGCCAATGTGCGCGGGAGGGGTTTGTGCAGGCTGGAAGGGAGGAAGGCTTGACACATGTCTGTCCAAGGGCGGTATGCTCTTCCTTCCCTCCCCGCCTCTTCGTCGCAGTCCCGGGAGCTGAGTTAATTACCCGGGCGGACTCCCCGGCCCGGCCGCCGGCACCCACCGCCCCACTTTTGCGCACCAGAACCAGCGTATACACCCCGTTGAGGTGCTGTGAAGGAATGAGATCGGGTAGCCGAGGAAGAGGACATCAGAGCATCGGTGGCCCTGGTCACCCTTCCCTTCCGTGCCCACCGTGGCTCTCCACCACCTCAACTTCCTTTACTCACGTTGGCAAACCGCGGTTGCAAACTAGAATTTTATTGGCAAACTTTTGTTCGAGGTTAGCTTCCAGAGAGGGTATTTAATTCTGTCAGGAGGTCTGGCCGCCCCCTCCTTTCCCTTCAAGCCAGTGGCATGGCACTCCACACTCGTCCATGAAAGAGTTAAGATTTATGGTATGCTGGAGAGGTCTTGTTAGGATGTAATCTGCATTTTTTAACTACTGCGTAATAAAAAGTGAGAAGTTTTGAGACACCTTTCTTGATTATACCTTTGGCGATACTTTAGGTTTTACATTTAATTTGCATTTTGTTCTTGGTGAATATTGAAGTCTTGAGTGGAGGATTGAATTTTATTAGGACATCTGGACTGACAATATCAAATCAGACACCAGTGTCCCAAAGCATGCTAAAATTTCAGAGTTAATTAGAACGCAGTGTGTTTAATTAAAGCCAATTATAATATTTGAAATTATCTGATCGATCCGTGTTTGTACAGTTTGAGTTTGTTTAGGTGTTGATTGGTGCACTTTGCGCGCCGTTCGATCTCGGAACTTCTCTGGGGGAAAGTTTGCTTTGTAAACTGGCGAGGGCGGGCCAGCGCGGAATCCGCGTCTCCCGCGCCCGCTCGGGCGCATCCAGCCGGACTGCTTTCCCGGCGCCGCCAAACGCAGCACGAGAAATCCCAGCTCGTTGCTAAACCGTTGCGCCTTTTCGGGTCCGAGGGACCCCGCCACACACCAGCTGTCTTTCCCAGCTCAATTGCTCCTCAGAGCATCTTTGCAGAGAGGCAACCTTTAGGGTTGCCGGGTGCGTTGGGAGAAGCCCCAGCTCGCGAGTGTTTGATTTGGGGTTTTCGCTCAGGTAGGAGAGCCCCCAGGGCTGACTTGTGGGGTCTGCCAAAGTGACCGAAGGAATCTAAGAAAAGTTAGGACAAGGAGACAAGAATTAACTGTTCCTTTTCTAATTTCGCACGCTGCGGGGAGCCGAGGCACACCCCGGCGTTTTCGCCCCGCTTGGAGCGCCCATAGTTTTCCAGGGAGAGGGTTGAGCGAGTTCCAGGTTATTTCCATCGTCCCTGCGGGGCCGGGCGCTTAGAGCGCAGGCTTCTCTCTAGCACGGGCGTTCGCGCGGCGCTTGTTACCTAGGCCTTTGCCGGGCTTGGTCCGACTCTTGTGCGCGCAGGAGAGCGGCAATTAGGACTAGGCGGCGTGTGGCAGTTTCCGCGCGCCCCTGGGGTCACGGCGTCAGCTAGGACTAGGTGCCCCGGTCGCGGAGCCGGGGCCCGGCTGCTGGGGCCGGCAGGACTCGGGGTGGACACCTGCCCCGGGGTGAATGGGAGTCCAGGCTGCTCGGCTCCCGGCTCCCGCTGCGCAGCGGCACTCCACTCTCCCCACCCCAGGAGGCGCTGTTTGTCAAACTTGGCCGCCTTGGCAGGAGGTGCCTGCACGTTCTCACTTGGAAATTGAGCCTCCTCCGGTACTCGGGGGTCGGGCTTCAGGAATCTTAGCCGTACAGAGTAAACATTTGAGGGGGAGGAGGCAATGCAGAGAACAGGGGTCTGGTACCCTGCAGATTTGCTTTTTATCCGTGAACCCAACAGGGCATCCTTCCAGCGCAGGACAGAGGCTCCCTTTGGTTCGCCCCATGTGCCAGGGCGAGTTGCCCAGTATCTTGCCTCCGAGGGCAGGCGGGGCGCACGGCCTAAGTTTGGGCTCAGTCGCCAGATGCCTCCTAAGCACCCCGCGGCTGGCATCTCCGCGTCGAGAAGGCGAAAGCGCCCTCTCTGGGCCTGAGAAACCCACCCCAAACCTGGCTGGGCTCCGTCTGTGCGCGACTCAGGTGGGGGATGACCCTTACTTCTCGGTTTTCCCGGCCCACGGGCGAGCGTGACCCGTGGCGCAAGACGGAACCTGGAGTGCACTCAGGCGGCGTCACCACCCGTGGTGGGCAGGCTTTGTCAGTGCGTGCCTTTTCCACCCTATCCCACAGTTTCCGGGATCTCTAGGTGCGTCTCTCCCGGCCCCTCTGGCCTCCTCACCGGGCCCAGTGTCAGTCTGGCTCTCTCCTTTCCTGTTCTTTCCCCTGCCCCTGCCTGTGCTTGGCGCCCGATTCTGACTCCAGGTTTGAGCAGAGCTAGAGGCCCGGAGGCCCGCACGGTCTGAGCGTGACCCCCGGGCGCGGAGGACGTGGGGCGGGCACACGAACTGCCGGCCTTTGGTGCATCGGCTCTCACCCTTTCCCAGAGGCTCCAACTGACATGGCCAGACCACAGGCCTGTGGCCATGGGCCCTCCGAGGGTGCTGCGTCCGGTCGAGCCCGCGCACCCCCTGATGCTCCAGGGGACTTGGCTTCCAGGAACTCTTCGCCCAGGCTTCTCAACGCCGGAAATGCAGTTTATTACGCTTTGGAAGGATGTTAGGGAGGTAGGCGGGTGCCCTGGGCTAAGCCTCGATCAAGCAGAGGGCATTCACCCAGTGCCCTGGATCGCAGGCCTCGAGCCCTGGGACTCCAACTTGGCCGAAGTTTCTGGGTGGGGGTGGCTTGGAGGCTGGTACCAGCTCAGGTCCCTGTCTCTGGGCCTTGCACCAGGCACCAGTGGAGGATCTGAGACTGAGGAAGGGTGAGGGGGAAGTTTCCTCCCTGCGCGCGCCGCACAGCCCCCTCCGCGGGTGGGTAGTGGGTACCGGCGGACACTGGCACACGCGGTTGCCCGGGCACTGGGTGGCTGGGCAAGGAGGCCAGGTTGAGACCGGGTGCGGCTCCTGGGAGGTTACAGCCCGGCTAAGACTTCAGCCAGGGTTTTTGGTGATGCCACGGATCAGTGGCCCAAGCGCCGCCAAGGCCTTGCGCCCTGCGCCCCTCATGCCGCTCCCAGAGCCAGGCGCCAGGGGCGGCGGGCGCTGTCTCTTTAAGGTCACTGCCTGCTCCGGCACGACGTGGGGAGGACAGCTGGGCACTGGCCATCTGACTGACTCCGGCTTGACATCTGGGAGCCCACTGGTGTGTGGCACGCGAAGCGCTTGATGCCGCTATTTAAATGCAAATGTGAGGGGGCTCATTGAAGCCTCTCCCCCGTAAATCTGCACAAAAGGAATACTTCCCACCCTCCAAGGAGGAGGCGGCGGCGGCAGCTCGAGGGCCACCCGTGCAAATCGCGTTGGGCGCGGGGCCCTGAGCGGTCGCTGCGGCCGTCGCGGCCAGCGGGGTCCGCGGTAAAGGTCAGGCTCCGCCCAGTCAGGCCCCTGGACGCCGGTCCGCCCCTGGGACTGCTCTGTGCACCGAGGTTAGACCTCCGGCCGCTGCGGGCCTGCAAAACTTCCCAAGTAGCAGCCCGTTCCTCCTCCTCTCCCTTCTCCTGGGCACCCAGCGCCCCGTGTTCCCCAGAAAGAGCGAGGAGTGGGGGCAGGACTCCCTCGGGAGGCGACCGGACGCCGGGATGCACTCCCAGCGTTACTCAAGACACTCGGGATTTGACCTGCTCTCTTCCCCCATCCCTGGACTGGCTGCGGTGTCCCTCACTCCCCTCTGCTGCTTCTCCAGCCCCATCAAGTCGAAAATCTGAGGGTGGGATAGGGTGGGGGCCCAGGGGGTACCCTCCCAGGTCGTTCCGCAGCAGGCCAGGGTGGAGACCCTGACCGGTCGGCGAGTCCTGGTGCCCACAGCTCCGAGCCAGCAACGGAGTGACAAAAAGATAAAGTTGGTGAATGATAAAGACCGTATTTGCCACGCTTTGGGTGCGGGACCAGATGATCTAGAAAATGAGCTGAAATGGATTCAGCCTCCGAGCCTGTTGTGAGAGCAGCTGATTCCCCCATTTCGGGCCAGATGGCTGCTGAACACAGATTTGCATTCATTTTCGCTTAATATCGTCCAAAATAGTGGGGCAGCTGCATTTGTTGTCAAAAAGGTTTAAAACCCCTTTTCTTTCTGGGGCAGGATCGTTACCTTATGTGATGGGCTTATAGAACTTTTTTTTCCTCTTTAGTCAACAGTATCAGATTTAGAAGGATTTGTTTTTAAACCTTCTAATTTGGTAATCAGATTTAAATCGCCTTGGCGCGTGTAATCTGAATTAAAAATACTGTAAATGATTTTAAGCATGATACTTTCGTTAGTGCAAGGAAGGGGCACCTCTAGCTCAGGCTGGACATTTTAGGAAGTGTGCTGCAAAGGAAGCATTGTTTCCTATTTCCAACTTCATCTTTCCCGAAAAGGCACTTTGCATATTCTGACAATAACGCTCGCCTGGCCGCTTGCCCTGCATGAGCCCCTGAAGCAGCTAAACACGCAGAGACAAAGCGTTTCTCAACCCCACCCTCCCCCAATGGCCAACTTTATTTTGCGTTGTTTCTCCACGAAGAAAGTGTTCCCCTCCTACACAAGGGTCTGCTGAGAGTGGAAATCGCTGGGCTTATTAGGAATACAGAAATTTTCTTTTAATTTATCATGAATAGTTTCCATACACTTTGATTTAAGGTTATTAACATTCTATAGACAGTGGCATCTTTAATATGTGGCGATCGCTTCTAAAGACTAATCTCATTACCCTCAAATAGTCATAAAATATGATTTTATTATACTTACGTATTTAATTAGACGGCCGGCACCGTAATGGATTTTGAGATGGGACTGGTGCAACAGCTTTGATAATTCACTTATCTTTGGCAATAGTCATTAACCCCCAACACCAGCAAAATAGATCTCTTTCCAACACATCTTTTTTCTCACTGCTTCCAAGAGGCGTGGGGGTCCCCCAGATAACGTGAATCGGACTTCGATTTTCCCGATTAATTAAAATATTAACGTACACACGCTGCCAATTCACGGGAAAAGGGAGTGCTGCCCCAGACCCGGCGGGAGGAGGCTGCCCTGCGACACACTTGTGCCCTGCAATCTTTTTTTTTTTTTTTTTTTTTTTTTTAAATAAAAAGGGCCTGATTTCTCTTGGCAGAGAAGTGCCTGGGACAGTTCCTGGTCGTCCCTTGGGTCTCCGCTCCGTGTCGCGCAGAAGTCCTTTGGGCGGGCCGCGCGCCTGGGCGCGGAGTCCCGGCTGCAGGAGCTGGGCCTCGGGGCCCACCGGCTGCCCGCGCCCTACTGCCCTCCCGATTCCTAGAAACCAGGTCGGGAAGCCGCGGGCCGCGCGCTCACCCGGGTCGGGCGGCACTGAGGGCCGGGCCACAGCGCCCGCGGCGTCCGCTCGAGTTTTGGAGCAGTTGGCGCCAGGGCAGTCTGACCACCGCGCGGGTCGCGCAGCCAGACACCCGGCTCCGGGTCGCCAGAGACACCGGGCGCGCTTCCCGTCGGCCGGGAAAAACCCGAGCCTTCTTTGTCACTCGCTGTGCGTAAGAACAGGCCAGGGGCCGGGGTCTACCGCGGCCACCGGGAGAGAGGGAGCATCTGGCAGAAGCTGCCTCCGACGTGGATTCCCTGCCCGGCACTCGGCGGCCTCCGCCGGGGTAGGAAGCTTGGGGCGCCCGGCGGGGCTCAAACAGGGACTGCCTGGCCCTGCAGCAGCCTTAGGTCTGCTTAGAAATCAGACTGAGCTGCGCGTCAAGCCTCGGCGGGGGAGCCCTGGGCACCCCCTCCTCCCAGTCCGTTGCCCGCTCCTCCCTCTGGCGCCCTCCCTGCCTCTTCCCACTTCTCCTTTGGGCGGCCCCAGGACGAGCCGAAGCCCCTTGCATTTACTGCATGCATCTGGGCAACTTGGGGCGCCTCGGCATTTTACAGCCCCCCGCCCCGCCCCTCGTGTTGGACTGTGTGGCAGGTTTTGCAGGGAGGTATGAAGGGGCCAAGCTGCAATCAAGCAGCGGCTGCGTTTGTTTCAAGATTTATTTGGGCGAGTGGTAACTTCCTTGGCCGCGGCTGGGCGCGAGGAGCCGCGGTGCGTGGCGGGGGGCGGCGGCGGCGCTCGGTGGCGCTCGGCTGCGGCGGGGCTCGCGGGGCTCGCGGGGCTCGGGCCGGCTCGCGGCGCCGTCAGGCAGTCAGTCGGCGAGCGCGGCGGCGGCGGCGGCGAGGGGGCGCGGCGAGGGGCGGCCGCTCCCATATATGGCGCAGGCGCCGCCCCCCGACGTCACCCTCTGACAGCGCCGCTCCCGGGGGCTTCGAGTTTTGGCTCCCGGGAAAGGGTCCATTCCTCGGGGAGAGAGGGCTGAGTTTTGTGCGCCTCCGTCCGCTGCGCGCGCCGCTCCAGGCCCCGCCGCGCCCCGCCTGCGCCCGGGACTGCGCCGCGGCACTCACTGCCCCGTTTATTTGTCTTTGGAGCAGGCGGGCCGCGCCAGAAGCGGGCGATCCCGCAGTGTCCTGCAGCCGCGGACGCCGCCTGGATAGGATGACACCACGTTGAGCGCGCCTGCAAACAACAACAACAACAAGCGCCGCCGCGGCCGCCGCGTCCTGCTCCGCCGAAGCGCCGCCGCCGCCGCCGGTGGAGCCGCCTCCGCGCCCCTGGCCGTCCGGAGCGCCCGGCCGCCGGTGTATGTCGCGCCTGCCCGGGACGGGCTGAAGCCGGCGGCGGGCCGGACCGCAGGCGCCGAGCAGGGCGAGGGCGGCCAGGGCAGTCGCCTGCCGCCGAGCCCCGAGCGCCGCTGCTCGAGGAAGCGCTTTCGGCCGGGAGCTGCGGCCGCCGCCAGCAGTTTTCATGTTTGGGATTCAGGAGAATATTCCGCGCGGGGGGACGACCATGAAGGAGGAGCCGCTGGGCAGCGGCATGAACCCGGTGCGCTCGTGGATGCACACGGCGGGCGTGGTGGACGCCAATACGGCCGCCCAGAGGTACGTACCGGCCGCCCCCGCGCGCCCCGGCCCCAGACCGGCCCGCCCCAGACCGGCCCGGCCCCCCTCTGCCGGCCGGCGCCGCGCTCCTCACCGGGCCGCTGTGTCTTTCCTTCCGCAGCGGCGTGGGGCTGGCGCGGGCGCACTTCGAGAAGCAGCCGCCTTCCAACCTCCGGAAATCCAATTTCTTCCACTTCGTGCTGGCGCTCTACGACAGGCAGGGGCAGCCGGTGGAGATTGAAAGGACCGCTTTTGTGGACTTTGTGGAGAAAGAGAAAGTAAGTGCACACACACGATCACACCCTCTCTCTTTCTAGAAGTGGGAGGCAGGGGGTGCCGGCGCGCGGGGGTTCGAGTGCCCCCCTCGGCGGCGGGCACGGTTCCACCAGGCCACCCCGCCGCCGCCTCCGCCGCCTCCGCCGCCGCCACGTGCGGCCGCTCGGGACCGCCGAGGGCTGGGCAACTTCTCTGCGCCCTCGGACTTACTCGGGGCGAGGAGAACGCTGGGCTTCCAGCAGGAAAGTGACATCACCGCGCTGCTCCGAGCTAGGAATTCTGCCATGTGTGAGGCCGAGGGCCTCTGTCTCGGAGGGGAACCGAGCGCGGTGGCCGCGCCTGACACCGATCGCACTAAATGCAATTATTTATCGTTACTTTCAGGAGCCAAACAACGAGAAAACCAACAACGGCATCCACTATAAACTCCAGTTATTGTACAGCAACGGTAAGTGCCTGCTGCCTTCTCGCCGCCCCTTCAGCGGCTGGTGCTCCTTTTCCGAGCTGGTGAAAGGACATAAAGATTTTGAGATTAAAATGACATGGATGTAAACACGAAATCTTCTCATGGCATAGAAGGAAAACAAAACATAAACGATCAATAAGTCGATGGCACTTCACATGATTAACCGGTGGGGCTTGAAGTAGAAAGTAAAAAAAAGATCGATACGGGCTCCAGCAAAGCATCACTTTTAAGTGATTTTTTTCAATTTTGCAAATTAATGTTAATTATTGGGATGGGGGTAGCACCATAAACGGAGCATAACTTACTTCCTGTGCACGAGTTGTTTTTTTTTTTTTTTTTAAATCCTCGAGAGACATTAGAAAGAGTTCAGCCTCTCAGTTTCCATTTGGTGCTTTTTCTTTTCTAAAAATAAACGACCACTTGGGCCCACCGCACACAGCTACCAGGCCTGCTCTCTACCAGGCAAATTCCTCCAATCTTGAAATGCAAACCCTAAGAGTCTTAAGGATCTTAATTAAGAAAAGAAAAAAAAATTGAGCTAGAAGTGGTGGGGTTCTCTCTCTCCCTTTCAAAGGGATTGCCTAAGTTTTGCTGCATCACCGTGGCGGCAGTCCTGAGTTACAGACTTCCTGTGCCCCGTGTGCCCTCCCCGAGGTGCAGCGCTCAAATCCTGATGAGAATTTGTCTCTGTTTTTTGCAGGAGTCAGGACAGAGCAAGATCTGTATGTTCGCCTCATAGATTCAATGACTAAACAGGTGAGAAAGTTTTTGCTTCTGCACGAGTTTTCCCTGCTGGGCCTGGGTTGTTCTGGGCTTCAGAGGCAAGGGCACTGACAAATGGATCTCGTGGATTTGTTTTCCATTGAGCTCCCTTGACATGCTAATGAGAATTCCATATTTATTGGAATGAATGAAGCGATTGGTAAAATAGTTGATGTTGTCATTAGAATAGGACATATATACTTTATTAAATGTCTGGTGATTGGAATCATATTGTTTTAATTAATTACGATAATTAATATTTGACAAAAATTTCAAGATGTCCCTCTCTTGTTTATTTTTAAATGCTTCTCTGCTAGGAATCAGTTTATTAGATTTTTTTTTTCTATAGCAAAGGCAGCTAACTCCTCTCCTAAGCCCATCGAGTTGGACTTGATTAGTTCATTTTTTTTCTCCTTTCCAGTGTGATGGTCTAGTAACAGGAGACGTTTATTTGGATTTAAAAGTTAAATGTGTTGGGGTGAAAAGTCACCTTGTTCTCCTCTAGTCCATCTTCACCTCGCAGCCCCCCCAGCTCCATAATTCAAACTCCAAGCTCCAGGGGTCACTCCAACCCGTCCACTGCTCTGCCCCCTCTCCCACCCTCTGTCATACCTTGTAAATAACATAATTACAAGCAGTTCCTTATTAAATTATTTAACCTGTCTTGGTCAACTTTTCCGATGATAACTATTGGCTATCAGTAATGTGATTAAGTGGAGAAAAGTGCGTCATTGCTTTTTGACATTGTGCAGTCTCTGGCTGCTGGTTTTGTGCTGGGTGGTGTGTTGTTGTTGATTTGGTTGCTTTAAAGATTTTCCCCCGCATTTCTTAAAATAGAGTGTTGTGGTGGGGAGGGGGGGCAGGTCCAGTTTGTAGATTCAATCCACTCGATTGTTTTAAAATATACTTCTAAGCTGGACTTCACACTTAGAAATGAAAGTGGCTTCTTCGGTTTTGATGCTAACTTTAAGAATTGTGAGCCAAGTAAAGGAGAGCTCGTTGGGGCTTCCTGCAGCCCAGCGCATATGCCTCCCACTCTCTGCATGCAATTAGTTTGCAGATTTTATTTCCCCTTTAAAAAGTTTGTCCTTACCTAGGTAGCAAGCGTGTTAGATTTTAATGTCTGCAGCAGTAAACCAGTGTGGTTTTCTCTTGGAGTAAAACAGATCTGACAGGTAAACTAAGGTCTTTCTGACAAAGACAGAGGCGGTGTGCCTTTCTGTAATTATTTCACTCCATTCAGAGAAGCCTATGGAACTCGGGCTGCTGGTTGACAGGGTGATTTTATTTCCTTTGTATATAATGACTAAATGTTTTCGGAAATCGCTATAGTCTAATTAAGAGGTTTATGTAGGCAGCGCTAAGTTTCTCTGTTGTTGCACAGAGGAGGAGGAGGCTTGGTTTTAACTACACCTTTATTCATTTAGCCTTATACCTTTGCAGTATAAACAGGGCTGAAAATAAAGGCATTTAATCTCCTTTCAGTGACGGGGATGGAGGGGGGAAAAAGGGAAAGAAATAGCCCAGTAACTGATCAAAGAGTCAATGGCGCTGAACCGACAGTTTATGGATTTCTGTTTGTGCTACAAAATAAAAAATAAATCAAATATAAATACGGGGGATCCATCGGAGGACAAGCCATTCTCTCAGAAGCGCTGGTGCCCGCTGCGGCCACGTTCCCAGCAGCCCCAGGCGGCTCGTTGGCCTGCGGTGACAACCATCGCTTCTGTGGTTGTGAGCCAGGTCCAGGAGGGAGGCTGGGTGAGCCGGGTTCGTGGGGGACCCTTCCCTCTTCCCAGGAGGGCAGCTCCAGGCTTTCACCAGAAAGGGCTTTGTCCGTCTGGAAGTAGAGGAAAGTGTCAGAAGTGCCCGGGGAGGTTGGAAGGAATTTCTAGATAATTTCCAGGGGTGGGGGCAGGAACCAGAGAGAGGATAACCCTCCCCTTTCCGTGGAATTTTATGCAGGGAACTTGGAGCTCCGGGCCCCGGCCTCCCGCCCTCCCCCCAGTGGCTTTTTTTTTTTCCTTTTTTGTTTTTTCGAGAG
>JAZHEH010001784.1:5977500-5985000 GCA_036589455.1 Ateles fusciceps | reverse complement strand
GATTGCAGTATTGGCACTGTCTCCAGCTTAAGGCATATTTCTACATGAAAAAAAATGAAGAATTTAGTGTTCACTAGGGCAGGTTAGATTAATCAGAGAAAGAAGAATACGTATAGGAGGGCAGTCTCTTTAGAGTGATACCGTGTTTTGCAACTGAGATGCGTTTCAGTTTCATAATGATAATCATTTCTGTGGGGTGTATGTTGCCTCTGAAATTTTGTTGCTTCTGTTGAGTTTCTGGCCTGTGTTTTCTCTTGAGTATTGCAGAATAAAACGTCCCACCAGATTGGGGAGTCAGTTTCCAGGTCCCCATCAGCAGCATCTCATTTGGTTAGTTGGCTTAAAAAAGAATTATAGACAACGTGCTTTGCTGGCTCCTTGTGGCCTTTGGATACATTTAGCAGGTTCTGACCAGATAAGGCATATTTGTCCTGAGGATATAAACCAATAATTCCAACCTGAATTGAGATCAATGGGCCCACATTTGTTCCAACCCACACCGAGCCTCTTCCGGCACGTTGAGACTGCTTTTCTGTGTTATGAGAACAGAGAAGTAAGCTCCCTGCTCTGGCAGGGTAATCACATTCTATAGACTCTGATGCCTTAAATCAATTAATTACACAATTTAGTTCAGTTATCTTTCAGAAGCATTAAATACTTATGAATGGCATGAAGACCCTTCGGAGTAAAAATAAAAAAGAGGGCGGGGGGGGAAGTGAGGCTGTTTCCCATTACAAAACCGTTTTCATGCACTGCAAAGGTTTCACTTATGTTAACTGTTTTCTTCCTCATAAAACATTGCTAGAGAAACAAATTTTTAATAGCACCACGGTTATACCTATATGCAGTGTATGTAAAATAATGTAACAGCTTATGGAGCAAAGGAGGAACATAACATTGTCAACTAAAAAGCATGGTCAATAAAGAGATTCTACAGGAAGAAAGTATCTCTGGTCAATCGTGTGACCTGCAGAGAACCAAACACAAGTAAAGGAAGAGTGCACACCCATGCACACCTTTTCTACATATGTATCTACACGTGTGTGCGCACACACGCATGCTTTTTTATGGTATTGCTGAAAAGGATGGGAGTATCATTTTCCTCATGGAATAATGTTTTCTGGGAAAACACAAAAGCAGATGGTCTTCATTAGGAACACCCATTGTCCACATATCCCAACTATGAACAGATAAATCTCTCCTGTTTCACTCGTGCATTCCAAGGACTGCAAATGATTACAGGATGTTGGTGTAGCTGCTAAGCCAACACCACGCTCTGGCTCCCATCACTCGCTTGTGCCATCCCGGTCTGTTTCCCAAGGAGCTCTGGAAATGCCCAGGAAGGTACATTCTCCTTTCCTTCCCCCTCTTTGCTTGGGCTGAGTGGACCGAAGGTGCGAGGTCCAACTGTTGCAAAGTGGTGAGGCCGGCTGTGGGGGTGTCGGGAGCAGGGGCTGTGGCTAACCAGGCCGGCCGGGCACACGTAGGGGCTCCACGCAGCGCTGGGAGCGGGCTCGGTGGGGCGGTTCCAGATGGCACCGTCTCTGGCGTCCCACTCACTGGCATCTCTGTGGCAGGCGGTGCCCCCTCCCCCAATCAATCTGGCATTAGTCTATAGAGTTGGGAGACTTATCATTCCAAGTCTGCCCTACTTTCCTGTCTGGAAGCCAGACATCTGTTTATCCCATTTTCTTTCATACAGAGTTTGGAATTGCTTTAGTTTTGGTGGTGGGGGGGGGTGAAGTTTTGTCATATTTAACAGCTGTTATAAAATTTCAACCCTGTGGGCTCTGAAAATACTTTTCAGCTGACCTCAGATTTTTATGCGTAATTGATGTTGCATCGTAGGGAAACATTATTTGCTTAACCTTCCATTGTCTGTGATTTCACATTGTCTTGAGTCAGATGACCTGGCTCCCCCTCATTTCAGCTCCGCGCCCCCCAACCCTGCACAGCCTGACTTTGATTCATGTGTGCGTTTTAAGTTTACACCTTTAAAGTGACTGTGGAACAGTAGCCCGATTGGAGATTTTCTTTTTCTGTCTTTCTTTTTTCTTTCTTTCTTTTCTTTTCTTTCTTTCTTTCTTTTTTTTTTTTTTTTTTTAGTCAACAGTGTTTCCTTTCACTTCCTGTCACAAAGGTCAAAGAGAGCCGACCTTTGCTGGCAGTCCTGCTCACTGAATTATTCATGGGATTGACTTTTTGTCAGCACACACAGTTGTGCTCTGGGACATTTTATTCATTTACCTCATTTAAAGCGCCTTTCTGCACCTGTTCAAGTATTAATATCATGTAATTTGGGCCTAATGCCGATTTTGCTGAACACTCATTATATTTTTTATTAGCTATATTTCCAAACGATTATGTATGATTATTACCAAGCCTTACAAACAGCACCGGGTTATTCCCTAGCCCTTTACATCTTCTTGTCAGGTTGTTTTCAGAAGCGGGGAGGATAAACATTTGACCAGTCCCAATGTTTTTATTCCTATTCCATCTCCAAGCAGAGAACTTAAAGCTTCCTCCCTCATGGCTTTGCACGAGCGTGATTAAATCCAACTCTGCTGAAGCTGTACAAATGCCAGCATTTATAAGGTCAACGCTTTTGTTAAAAATGCTATGTAAATGAGGATCTGCAAAAAGGGACATTAAATAAAATTAAATTCATTGTCTTCTTTAATGTCATTTACATTTTGGCTAAGCCCCGGCCTGTCAAGGAGGATTTTAAAAATAATATTAATTACACATCATTTAGGGATCCAACGTTTTCTATTCAGTAGCATTTGGATAACCTGCAAAACGGAGACTGTTTATTAACTTCTTAAATGACAACTTGTCATTTCATCTGCATAATGCAATGAAAACAGTATAGTTTGGTGTTAATTTTTCCTTCTCAGTTTTCTTAAAGATGTGAATATAATTATCACTGGATAGGCCTTGGGGTCCTGGAGTTCCTCTCTTGGCGGAGGCTGTGCGTTGGAGACGCTCTTTGGTTCAGGGTCTGTTTTAGTACATTGGGCTTCTGTGAAGGGAAAATATTGGCTAGAAATTTGGCGATATTAAAGCATCCTTTGGATGAATGGATGTGGCTACAAAGAATCTGATTCTGGCTGGCACCAGCCCCATTTGGCTTCGCCGAGCTCAGGTGTGAATGGCTGTTTTATTCCCTGACAGCGCCAGCAGGGAGAGGCAAAAAGTTCACTGCATTCATTCATCCTTTCCATTTTTTTCTCCCAAACTTCTGAAAATAAACAGAAAAGGAAGAGCTGCATTATGGAGGCACAATGACATGCTTTCATTTAAAGAGGGAGGCGCCAGGAACAGTGCCCACTTTGTAGGTTTGCTCTGCCCGTAACCTTGCGATGCGCGTGTGTACCACGCCGGCGGCACGGTGAGCCTCCTCTGTGTGCCACAGCGCTCGTGGTCGCCTGCTGCAGTGGGTTGGGGCCACCACCAGGCCCAGGCCTGCATCTCTGGCCCAGGCCGAGGAGGCCTGCGAGATTTATGTCTGCCTGGCCTGGGTAAGGACTGGACTGCCAGGCCAGTCAAGGGCTGGGTTTGAAAACAAGCCACACACCCACAATGACTTCCACATCACTCTCCACCAACTCGGATTCCCGTCTGCTTGTGCAAGGGTGAAAACCTCTTCGTGTTGACTGCCCAGGACCCACAGCCACAGGCAGCCGGGTATGAACGTGCAGGGGTGGAGGCCAGGGCTGGAAGCAGGGCTGTCAGAAGCTATACTCTGGGAGGCATGTTGATGCAGACCATCTCACGCTGCTGCAGCAGCCTTATCAGGTGAGGAGCGAAGATATTGCAGTGCCTGTAATTGTGTTAGGATGGCATGGGTGAATTGGATTACTTTATGGAAAGCCGTCCAAACTCGAGGTTCTGTTACGCATGCTTACAGGAAGCAAATAATTACTCTGTGCACCAGAAGATAATTGGGGCTGGCCAGAGCCCTTCTCCTGATGCCGAAGAGAGCAGGAGAAGCTGGCCTCATCAAAGCCTTAAGGAGACAGACCAGGGGGATGGCGATCTTTGCTAGGCATAGGTGGCTCACTGTGATGCTGTAATTTTTGTTTACTTTTTAAAGATGGTGAATAATTTATCAGAATTCAAACTAACAGTGGCAAAGGGAGACACGTTGGAGAAGATAAAAATTCCAAGCTCTAATGATGGAAATTGTCGTTGCAGACAGGAAGTGATTGACAGGTGGGTGTACAGGAAGTGAAAACTCAAGGAGCTTAACCTGCAGTTGGCAAAGCTTCTGGAGCCTACACTTGGAGAAAATGAAAACCATTCCCTCCGTCAACTTGCCAGAACACAGCTCCTCTTGTTTGTTTATCTCAATAGCAAATCTCCCAAAAATGTCTGTGGTCCAAACTCTATATAATGAGACATTATGCTGGCATCACGCATGCTTTCAAATAAAAATATGGGTATCATTTAGAAAAATGAGGGCAGGAATTTTACGGTTTAAGGTTTTTTTCTGATGTTGTTCTGGTTGAATTTTATAAGCTTCTTAGACTTTGGGGCAACTAGCATTCATTAAATTGTAGAAGCTTGAGAAAACTGTTTTCAAAACGATGTATTCAGAAAAAGGTCAGTCGTATCTGTCAAAAGAGTAAATGCTATAAATTTGCCAACAATTCGAGGGAGGGCACTGCAGGGAGGGGTATAGGGAAACTCTTATTTTAGTTGTTTTTGAATCACTCATTTCCCCTTCCCTTTAAAAACAACACAAATGAAAACGATCCCTCTCTAATTCCTTTGCTGGAAGTTGCTCAGCTAGAAAATACTCAAAATTCATGCAGGGCTGTGGTGCCGGAGTGGATGGGCGCATCCTCTGCAAACAGTGGTGGGGGTGGCGGCCGAGCCTTCCCAGTAATTCACTAGGAAATGAGTTTAACATGTGCGGAAAGGAAGGGGCTCACGGTTGTGTTGTTGTAGGACATGGAGCCCAGGCCCCGAGAACGGAAGGAGTCGGCTCCAGCGTGTCTCTGCTGGAAGACGGAGCTGCCTGCACATCTGGAGAGGAGGCCGTGCATTTGCCCAGACAGGCAGCTCCAGCCGCCGCCCCTGCCTCCGCCCCCTCCCCCTCCCTCCTGCCTCCTCCCTCCTCCCTCTCCCTCCTCTCCCTCCTCTCCCTCCTCTCCTCCACCCTCTTGCCTATATTTTCCTCTGTCCCTTTCAGCAGAAAGCAGTTGGGGGCAGGGTGCCATGCTAAAGCACACGAGGAAACAAAACTTTGGCAGTGTTTAAGGCCCTAAAAGCATTTGCCCTTGTGATGGTGAATTTACAAAAAGGGAGAAAGACCAGCCTTGACCGCTGAGGACTGCCAGCTGGGTCTGGGTTTCACAATGGTTTCATAAGGAACTGTACCCCCTCCCACTTTCTGTAAGTTTTCATTGAATTGGAAAGCTTGCACAGAGATGGCCAATCTGGATGTCAGGGAGCCGCTGGAAACAGGTCTGGAGGCCTGTCCTGGGCTGGGGCCATCTGAGGGTGACATGTGTGCTGCACAAGCCCACAAGGATCTGATTATGGGCACGGGCGGGCAGCGTGCACCGTCCCCAGGCATACATGGGGGATCCCTAGCAGGCTCACCCCAACTCTGGGCAGCAGTGAGGCCTGCATCAAAGGTCACGCTCCCCCGAGTCCCATCACTTGGAATAGGGTCATTAAGGCCCAATGGGGGAGTGCCCTTTGATTTTACACCCAGGAAAGCCAGCTTGGTCTTGTCCTTGGAACCCGGGATGCTGCTTACCAGCCCTGGTTTGGGGGAGAGGCTCCTCCCTGAGTGCCCCCTAAGTTTTCTAAGAACTTCAGCACCAGGGGATATGGCTGGCAGGAGCCTAAATGCTCTTCTGACAGATGAATACAGGTGTCCTTTCCAAGTTGTCCTTGTTAACCACACGTCTGACTCTGCAGGATGACGTCCCATGGCCAGGAGGAAGGACTGGGAGATGCAAACAGCTTGGGGGGGGCAGGGCATGAAGCAGGGACATTGAAGCCACACTAGCGACAGGCACCCCTAACCTGGCCTTGTCTTCCTCTGCATCGGATGCGGATTTAAAGTTGTTCTCATAACGCTTTAAAAACAGTGACTATCTTTTAGAGCAGTGTTAGGTTTTACAGAAAAATGAGCGGAGAGTTCCAAGTTTCCATATCCCCCACCTTCCTCCGCCCCCAGTTTCCCCCAGTGTTGATGTGTTGCTTTGCTGTGGTATTCTCATCACGCCTGAGCCAATGCTGGTACTCGAGTATGAACTCAAGTCCGCAGTTTTCACTGGGTTCACTCTTGGTGTTGCATCTCTGATGGGTTTTGGCAAAACCGTGACATGTACCTGCCATCACAGTGCCACGTAGAATAGTTTCACATGTGTTCCACCTAGCCACCCCTCCCCCTTTCTTGAACCCCTGGCACCCCTGGATCCTCTTACTGTGTCTCTAGTTTTTCTTTTTCAGAATGTGGTAGGGTTGGTAGCGTACATTAGGTAGTCTTTCCAGACTTGCTTTTTTTTTTTAAGATGGAGTTTTCGCTCTTGTTGTCCAGGCTGGAGTGCAGTGGCGCGATCTCGGCTCACTGCAACCTCTGCCTCCCGGGTTCAAGCGATTCTCCGGCCTTAGCCTCCTAAGTAACTGGGATTACAGGCACGCACCACCAGGCCTGGCTAACCGTTTTTGTATTTTCAGTAGAGACGGGGTTTCACCATGTTGGTCAGGCTGGTCTTGAACTCCTGACCTCAGGTGATCCGCCGGCCTTGGCCTCCTGAAGTGCTAGGATTACAGACGTGAGCCACCGCGCATGGCCCAGACTGGCTTCTTTCACTGAGCAGTGTGCATTTAAGTTTCCTCCATGTCTTCTTGTGACTTCTTAGCTCACCGATAATACTCTCTTTTGAATGTAATTTTTGTTTCTTCTTAAGGGTTTCTGGGCACTCTGCTTCCTTCCTTTCGGTGTCTCCGTGTTTTGTAGTGAAATCCTTCACTTCTGAGCTTGTCGGCAGCCGGTCACGTTTTGGCGTTTCGATGTCGTCAGTGGGGCTCGCCTGGCTTTTGGAAGTTTGCCTGTCCTGCCCCGCTTTTTTGTTTTTTTTCAAAGCATTTGGTTCCTTTGCAAAGAAAGAAATGAAAACATTTTAACTTGATATTCAGAATTTAAGTGGCATGGCTCAATTTCACTTATTATAAGGGGTTTATTTCCTCAATAATACTATTTTGGAATATTTAAATAGCATAGGCCATAAAGGAAAATGATGAAATTATTGGGAAGGCAAATATCCTGCACCGTGGCATGAAAACGGAATGAATTCCACATTCAGTGTAGTTGTTGGCTTTTTTGGTTTAATAAATTAAACTACAAATTTTCCTAATTGCCAAACAAAATGTTAGGCCAGCTTTAGCCATTGCTGACAGTAAAACACAACATAAAACCTGCTGAGAGTTATATGTGGTATTTAATACGAGACAGAGTAATGCAAGGGTTTTTATGGT
>JAZHEH010001784.1:5930000-5972500 GCA_036589455.1 Ateles fusciceps | reverse complement strand
ACTGCAAGATTCTATAGCTTTGAAAATTTAAGCAGTTTTTATCTTCCTAAAAGCTCTTGTAAATAAGTTAGTTGGTGCCTAAGAACCCGTAGAGAGCTGTCCAGGCTGGGGGAGGCGGGGGCTCCCTGAGGGTAGCAGGTGTTTCTCCCCTGACCACAGGGACATGAGGGCCAACCGCTTGGGCCACTGGTTTTACACTGGGGGCCTTCCTTCCCGAGGAACTGCCGGGTCCTTGTGTGTCTGTCCTGTGAGCTCACTTTGCTCCCTGCTTCGCCTTTTGTGGGTCTGGATTGGGGTCTCCCCCAACACTGGCCCTGGATGAGCCAGGGAAGGTCTGCTCTCCGCCCTTGGCAGTTCTGCTTCTGCAGAGCTCTTCCTTGTGGAGGACTTCCTGGTAGTGGAGGTCCAGCGCTCCACTAGCCAGGAATCCTTCCGGAAGGGCATCCTGCTCCTGTCCCTCAGCTCCGCCTCCTCGAGGGGTTCTTGCCTCCGCCTTGCCCCTCTCTCTGACCTCTAGGCCCTGGGGATGGAGCACTGCTCACTGCCCCGGCCGTCTCCTTGCTGCTGCCTCTGCCTGCTCACCTCCACTACCCTCAGAGTACCCAGTGCTTTGGGCATGGAGGGCTCTCCTAGCCCCTTTGGGCTGCCGGAGTCTGTGGCCGCGTCTCCTCTCTCCCGGTGCCCAGTGCTCATCCAGCACCTCGCCTCTGTGCCATCTTGGTGTGGTGGGTTTCCCAGAAGCAGGGCCTCAGGAAAGGCCGTGGGGCCCTCTTTCCAGGCGTTCAGTGCCTGGCACACCTTCTGTGGTGACCAGGGCAGAACAGATATTTGTGTTGACCCTGTCACGTGTCCTCCTGCTTTGAGGCCTCATGTTTCTGAGCAAGGGTGTGGAGCTCCAGCCCAGCTCGTCTGACACCCCTCGCTGCCCTGTAAGCTGATACCCTTGCTAAGTCTCGCTAAGCCCATCATGGGCTTCTTTCGTCCCTTGAACTTGATGCCTGCCAACAGGCTGAATTTAGTGGTTATTTATCTCAATCTACTGTGGAGGTGAGATGTTTTACTTTCCTAATTTAAAATAAATGCATTTTCCCACATGTTGTCACCGAGTTTCCAAGAGAGATTCAGGGAGCAGGCGGGCTCTCCCTCACGTGTTCCTGGGACCTGGGAAGCTCTAAGAGCAAGCCTTGCCCACTGTGGGGGGTGGGTCCTATTGCAGGCCTGGGACCGCTCCATGGCCAGGCAGTCCGAGGCTGAGGGACGTGGGGCCCACCTGGTCTTACGTTCCAGTCCTGTCTGCTGTGGCCCCACGAGGGAGGATTGAGTGTGGGGTGTTTATAGCAGCCCTGGTGACAGGTTTCCGGGGTGGGAGGTGCCCTCCACATTCCCATGCCCAGACTCCCCCTGTGGCTCCACTGGCCTCCTGGGCCATCCCTGGGTGGGGGAGGGGCCCGGAGAACTCCCAAGGCCACCTCTGCCCTTCCTCTGCCAGCCCTCTACTTCCTAGCGGGTATTGGGGGGGGGCAGATGTAATCATTACCCGCTCGCCCACAGTGGTGATAACAGCAGCTCATGGTTTTCAGTGCTACTAACACTGGGCTCTCTCCAAGGCATGCCTCTGACAGCCCCCTTATTATAATGACTGTCATTTCCTCAGATTTGGGGACATCGAGAAGCTCGTCTGAGGTCACCCAGCTGGGAAGGGGTGCAGCTGGGATTTGAAAGCAAGCTGTCGGGTCTTTTATTCTTTCCCCTTCTGTGCTTGGGGCTGGACAGGTGCCAAAGACCCCATCCCGGACTAGCCCAGGAGGCCCAGGGTGCTCCCACTGAGAGGCGTAGGGGGCTCTGCCTTCGAGCTTCGAGGGTGAGCTGGGTGAGCCCCCTTCTCTCATGGCCTTGAAATGCACGGGGTTTTGTGAAGACAGGTCAGAGGGTGGGGCCTGCAAGGTGAGGAGGAGGAGGAGGGGAAGGCTCCTCCTGACCCACAGCTGTGGGTGCGTGCAGAGCCCAGGGCGCCTGTGCAGGGAAGCAGCTGGTTTGTGCGTGTGATGTAGCAGCGCAGGTGTGCACCTGGACGGGGCTTGAGTCTGACCCACGAGTGAGCTTGAGCCGCTGTGCCGTTTGCTTGTTGGACACCAGTGGGCCCTCAGGGCTGTGTGCTCAGGAAAGAGGCGGATACATCCTCATCAGAGGGGGAAGCTGCCAGCAATGGTACCTCTAGAGGGGGAACCCTCTAACTAGCACTAGAGG
This sequence comes from Ateles fusciceps, assembly GCA_036589455.1. Classification (NCBI taxonomy): domain Eukaryota; kingdom Metazoa; phylum Chordata; class Mammalia; order Primates; family Atelidae; genus Ateles; species Ateles fusciceps. Next base: position 5,970,253 of record JAZHEH010001784.1, on the reverse strand, counting down.
CCCTCACAGGGCTTAGTGTAACTCCTCGTAAGTTCTAGGATGTGGTATCTGGAAAGATTGCTCATAAGTGCAATCATAAGTTTGGTTCCATTTTCCTGGGCTATAAATAGCTTAGATGTAGTCCAGTATCAGCTTGTGTGTGACAGAACTTCGCCATTGACTCTGGGATCTCTGGTTCCATGTGGGAATTCTAAGCCCATTGATCGCTGAGAAGCGCAGGAAGAGTGTCCAGTCTGATGAGGAGCAAATGAAGGCACCATGGTGGCATGAGGAGATGGAAACGTGGCAGAGTGGGCAACTGTCACTTGGATTTCCCTTGAACTATTTCCTCACCAAGTTTGGCAAAACAAACAAACAAAACAGAACCAAAAAAACCAAAAACAAAACCCCCAAGTCTTTAAATGAGACCTGCGCAGTCAGAACATTGCACAGAGGAACGGTCATGGGTCTCAGCCAATGGCAGTGGGAACTTTTCATGTAATTGTTGGTTGGCTTGATTTTTGATGAAGTCTGGAGTTCCTTATGTAGACTGAAATCATCATGCTGTTTTCAGATTTCACCCTGTCCTTGGTATTCGTCAGTCCCTTGAGAAGTGGCGGGATGCTTTTGACCTGGGGGAGGGGAGGGTGGAGAGCAGGAAGGAAGGTCGGGGCTGCCAGCCGGCACTGGCACCACTGCCCCCAGAGTGTGCTCGAATGCAGCTTGGCTGCTGTTCAGCTCTGCAGGCAGGTCTCAGCAGTCTAAGGCTGTGTGTGCCACTGGCACACAGGAGCACCCTGGGGCAAGTGGGATTGTTTGTTTCAGAAGTGTAATGAACTCGAGATTCAGAGTTACTTTGCGCAGTGGAGTGGCTTCGGTGTTTCCTCTGAAGAAGAAAGACATCAAGAGCCTGCATTTGTTTGGGACAGGTCAGAGGTTCCAGGAGCTGTTAAAAGGATGGAGTTGGGATAATTGAGTGATCAGATGCCAGCTGGTCACTTTGTCCCTGGCGGCCCGACTGGATCCAGAGGCCTGAAGTGGGCTCTTCCTAGTTCTGCCCCAAAGTTCTCTTCTCTTTCCCCAGGTTGGTTTTATGGGCTGTGAAGGGCCTACACAACATCTGGCCTCCCTCTTGCCCCTGTTGGCTCAATGGCCTTGACTTGCTTGGAGCATGGGCCAGCTCCCAGGAGTCAAGCCAGTGCCCGTCGGCTGCGGTCACGCCTTTCCCGTGGATAACGGCCGAGGAGGAGGAGGAGCGCTCTGCTCGTGCCTGTCTGTGCCGCCCACCCAAAATGCTAAGGTGTTTTCTTATTTTCCCTCATGAACTTCTATTTTTTACTTTTTATATATTTTATTTTTGAGACAGGGTCTCACTCTGTCACCCAGGCTGGGTACAGTGGCACAGTCACAGCTCCCTGCAGCCTCGACCTCCTGGGCTCAAGGGATGTTCCCGCCTCAGTCTCCTGGTAGCAGGGACTACAGGCATGCACCACCATGCCCGGCTATTTTTTATTTATTTATTTTATTTTATTTATTTATTTTTTGAGACAGAGTTTTGCTCTTGTTGCCCAGGCTGGAGTGCAATGGTGTGATCTCAGCCCACCGAAACCTCTGCCTCCCGGGTTCAAGCAGTTCTCCTGCCTCAGCCTCCCAAGTAGCTGGGATTACAGGCATGTGCCACCATGCTCTGCTAATTTTGTGTTTGTTTGTATTTGTTGGTCAGGCTGGTCTCAAACTCCTGACCTCAGGTGTTCTGCCCGCCTCAGCCTCCCAAAGTGCTGGGATGAGCCACTGTGCCCAGCCTTTTTTTTTTTTTTTTTTAAATAGAGATGGGGTTTTGCCATGTTGCCCAGGCTGGTCTTGAACTCCTGAGCTCAAGCAAGTTGCCTGGCTTGGCCTCCCAAAGTGCCTACTATAGACGGGAGCCACCGCACTTGGCCCCACCATGAACTTTAAAAAACCCACTAGTTTCCATTCTAGAACAGAGCAGTCTGTGTACCAGAGGGGCTCACTGATGAAGCCTCATGTGGGTGGGGCTAGCCTTGGACAGACACTCAGCAGGAGCAGAAGAGAGCCTCCTGCCAGGTACTCCTGAAGGACATGGTGGTCTCTGTACAGTTTGCATGATTGCAGAATATGATTGTGTATGTGATGTCAATGAACCTGCCAGAAAATAGCTTGTGCCATTTTGAAGTATTTTGACTAATACATTTTATGAAAGTGTACCCATGTGCCTACTTAAAAGAAAATACCATTATTTAGGAAAAGTGTGAGCTTTCATCATGCTTCAGCGTTTAGGGGGATGGGATCTGAAAAGATGCAAGATGGAATTTTTCCCTGGGAATTCCTCAGCAGCTGTCGAGCACAGCCACGTCTTGGGGAACATGTGGCTCGGGGAGGACCTGAGCTTCCTTAGAGCAGCTCCTTCTGGCTGCCAGGGGCGGCCTGGGACAGGCTGGACTGGGGGGTGGGCAGTGGTGAGGAGGCGAGGTATCTCTGTGGGACCCCAGCTGTGACCTGGAGACCCCAGCTGTGACCTGGAGTCCCCAGAGGTGTCTCTGGCACCGAGTGGGTGCGGGGTGGCGGTTGGACGGGTATTCTTGCCTGGGCCTCAGTTGTGGGCAGGCTGGGCCTGTAGGCCCTGTGATGAGGTGCAGCTGCCTGAGTGGGAGCGTGCGATGACAGACGGACTTGTAGACCCCCACAGGTGGTGTGGGCTCAGGGCAGAGCTGGTGTGTCTTGAGGGCAGGAGCATGTGACAAAGCCTGCTCCTTTTCTTGCTGTCACCCAGTAGCCTTTCCCACCTGAGGTCCCCAAGGCCTTTCTGTTCTCAAAGGTCCTGTTCCTGCTCAGGGTCCCCCAGGGGAGGCCTGCCTGGACTTGGGATGACCTGCCCTCTGTCATTCAGCTGGGCACTGCTGTGTAGACCATCTCGCCCACTGCTCAAACTGGGGGTCTGTGTGCACCCTGAAAGCCAGGCCCCTTCCCTCGTCGACTGGGCCCCCTGCAGCCTGTGGTCGTCCCCCACTGTCTGGCCCCAGCTGTAGACTCAGGGCTCTTGTTCCTGGCACGGGTGCTGCCCCCCTTCAGACACCAGTTCAGCTTTTGGGGATTCTCTGGGCTCTTCCTCACCACAGCCCTTGGAGCCCAAATGGAGCTGGCTGGCGCCTGGCACTCGGCATGCCTCACATGGGGGATGTGCTATCTTGGGGTGGTGGGGGGGGGGGGGGGGGTGGCGTGACTGAGGGTTAGTTTCACATGTCGGACCGGTGCAGCCCAGCCTGTCAAGGAAGCAGGGAGGAAGCTTCTGTGGAATTAGGAACTCTCTTGCCAAAACCATGGCCCTCCTACCTTGATTTGTTCATGTCTGAGATTCCCTGCAGGGCACTGGGTTGTAGCAGCTCTTCCCTGCCCTTGGGTCCCCCCCACAGGCCCTGAGTCCCCACAGACTGAGGGTCTCCCAATAGCCCCTGGTTCCCACACAGGCCAAGGGTCCCCCCCACAACTCCTGGGTCCCCCACACAGGCTGAGGCTCTTCCCCCTGGCCCCTGGCTCCCCACACAGGCTGAGGGTCCCCTGACATGCCAGCCCTACTTCCCATGGGCCTCTCCCATCCCCCACCATGCCTGGGCCCGGGCACCCTGGCTTCCGTGCTCTGTCCTCTCAGCCTTTGGCATCATCCTCAGAGAGAGATGCCACAGGGCCTTCCCACTCCTCAGGGTGACTCTGAGCCAGAAGCAGGAGGGGGTGGCGGGCTGGGTGGGGTTATGTCCTGGTCCTACTTGGTAGAAGCCAGGAGACCTCAGAGCAGTCCTCATGTTCGCTGGGCCTGGCTTCTAGAGGACTGAGACCCTGCAGGTGCGGGGAGGGACTTTATAAACTGTCAGGTGGGTGCGACAGCCAGTCGCAGTGTTTTCTGTCATTCCATAAATGGAATTCTATATAATTCTATAATTTAATAACTCCAGCAATTGTAATTGATGTGGCTGTGCTGCACAGTTCCCGAACCGTCTGCACCTGCCGCCACTGACTCGCAGCCCTGGGCACCAGCTGCATTTCTGGGGGGGGGCAGCTTCAGGAAGCCCCCCATGGATGATGGTGGAGGAGGGGCCCTGGTGCTCCAGGGCTGCCTGGGCTCTGCCTTCCCTGGCCATTCTTTTGTCCACGCCTGCCCCGTGGCTGATTGTGGCCCCCCTTGGTGTCCCGGCCTCTCTTGTCCCCGGCCCACATTCTGTGCCTTTGGCTCTGCCAGAGGCCCCTGTGTGTCAGGGCCAGGCTCTGCGCCCGACGGGCTGAGTCTTTATTACTGTGTGGCAGTGGCTGGGTATGTGGCCAGAGCTGGCTCTGGACTCCCCAGTGCTGAGGTAGGAGAAATGGTGGCCGAGAGCGGTCTGTGCCCTGGATGCCCAGGTTCTGGGCTCTGGATGAATGGCCCTGATCAGGAGGCACTGCCTGCTGCCCGCCTGCCTTGTGGGGTGCGTGTATCTAACCCCAGGCCTCACCTGTGGATGCCTGGTGCTCCGAGGTTGGCGCCAAGTTGGGAGGCCAGTTCTCAGGGCTGGGGCCACACAGGCATTGGCAGCTGCTGTGTCCTCAAGGAGAGCCCGTTGGTGGGAGTTTGCAGCACAGACAGGAGGTCAGAATGATGGCACTGGGTCCTTCTGCTGGAGCCAGGCAGGACAGGATCCCACCATCCCCCACCAGAGCGCTGGGAAGGTGGGGCCACCCGGGTCCCAGGTGGCCAGTCACTGGGTAGACCCAAGCCTGGTTCCCAACTCCACTCTGGGTGCTGGGGCAGCCATGGGCCATAGTGGCTGCTGTGACAGGTGGGAGTGGGACTTTCAAGAATCTCCCGTATGAGAAGCAGCTCATGACGTGGGGACATTGGCCGGAATGGAGACGGGAAAATGCTTCCACATCACGATCCACTGGCAGGTGTGGTTCTTAGGGCCCCACCACCTACAGCTAATGTGTTAAGATGAGTACATCCCATGCGATATTTGGGATGTACTTATCCTAAAACATTACTTATTGTTGATCTAGTTAGGTCACCACCAGGTGTGCAGTACGCCCTTGTTCAAGGTGAGCTCACCGTCGTCCTGATCCAGACCTCATCCTGACAACCCAGAATGCTTTGGGTTCTAGAGTATGCCAGAGGACCTTCTAGAGAAACTTCTGGAGAGAAGGTTGTAGAAGTTTCCCAAGGGTCCAGCTCTGCACAGAGAATGAATTTGGGCTTCTCTGAATGCTGTTCTTTGTCTGTGACTGCAGGCATGACTGTGGGTGGAGCAGCTCACATCCGAATGTAGAGATCGTGCCTCGGTCACCTGGCAGCTAATTTGGCGCCTGTGGAGTTGCTGGCCTTTGTTTAGTCTCCTCTTCCCAAGTGGAGCAGAAGGAGCTTGTGAGGGAATGGGCTGGAAATTGGAGGGAATTGAGGAGGAGTGAACTTAGAAACTCCCAGCCCCACCGCTAAGCATGCCACTTAATAGTATGCAAATGAGCTAACAGTCAAGCAATTACCCAGAGTGACTCATTTACATGGGCCCTGAGATGAGGAAGCAGGAGAGGGATCTCGGGGAGCCACCTAGGAAGGAGCACCTGCAGGTCCCTGTGCGTTGAGAGGGGCCTTAGTTAGAGCCACTGGTATTTATTGGGCACCTACTATGTACAAGCAACAGATGACATCTGACCCCAAGGAGCTAGTGGAGACGGAACCCAGGACCTCCTCAGTACCCACCAGCCCCACAGCACGTGGGAACGGGGCCGAAGACCTTGCTCTGAGCGTCCAGGGGAGAGTGACATCTCTGCCTGGAAGTGGGGAGCGTCTCTGGGGTCTTCAAAGGTGAAGGGAGGGGCATGTCTTCAGGCAGCAGATCAGGGAGTGAGAGGAGTCTGGAGAGGGGGTATTAATACTAGCCCCCAAGATACCACGTTCAGTCAAGGTTAAGGTTGCCTGGCAAAATACAAGATGCTCAATTAAATGTGAATTTCAGAGAAGCAGGGACATTGCTTCTCTGAAATTCACATTTAACTGGGTGCCCTGTATTTGTATTTGCTAAATCTGGCAAGCCCAGCCTGGGCAGGAGCAGAGGGTCTTGGTGTGTGTCCCGGGTGGTTCTCTGGGACCGTGAGGCTACTGGAGGAGAGCTGAGAGAGGGTGGGGCTGAGCAGGGAGGAGGAGAGAGGCAGGTGCTGGTGCCTAGGATGGCCATGCTGAAGCCCAGTGGTTGGCACTGGGGGCAGTACGGGGGAAGAGGTAGGTTGGGCATGCCTGGCCTGCTGTGCGGGACCTCACTCACTCTGGGTGGGCTCTGACCCTGCTGTAGAGCACAGAGGAGCCCCACTGGGGTCTGGCCGATGAAAAGAACCGAGGACATCGAGTGAAGGTTGGTGTGGGCCTTTAGGAAACATTCAGCCACACTTGCCCTCGTATGGGCGCCCGCCTGCAGAGGCTGCTGGGCTGGAAGCGGGATTCCCTTCCAGCTCACGGGGACACTTGAGCCTCAGCAGCTTCCGAGGGCTTCAAGATCCTTTTTCCTTCTTTTGTGTTTGGAGGAATCACTTTAGCTGTAATCGAATGCCGTCTATGCTGCTGTGCAGGCTGGTTCCAGCCCTTGAAATCTTTCTAAACACGCACGGCCAGTCTGAGTTTTCAACGAATCTCTCTGTTGTGTCGGCACTGGTCCTCCCTGTACTCGGGGCGTCCCAGCTCGTCTGGTGCCAAGTTAGTTCCCTGCACCCCTTGCCTGGCATAATTCGCAGCAGTTATTATTCAAAGCCTGTTTTTCAAGAGGCCACGTCCTCTGCGGTTTGCTGTTTGTGGATCTACTTGCTGCCCGTGTGTGCCTGTGTGGGCGCACGCGTGTGCGTGTCGTTGTGCACCGAAGTGGCTGCAGAGAGGCAGATATGATCACCATGGTGGAATCAGGACTGACCCTCCTCCACATCCATGAATCAGGCTGATTCCAAACAAATGAGATTTTAATCACCTGTCACTGCCGCCCGCACTTTCTCTATATTTATGATAATTTTTGGGTCTTTTTATTGAAATCAGTGTTGACTGAATCAAGTAATCCTGATTAACAATCTCACTGTACCCAGTCAAGAGTGAAATGCATCCCCGCCCCGCTGCTACACTGAGCATTCTGAAATTGAAAAAAAAAAAAGGAAAAAAAGAAATAGATGAAGTTTGTTTGCGTTGGTTATAGGTGAAGGCTGGTGTTTGAGGATGGCGGCCGCTTTTAATTGTTCCAAAGCTGGGCCTTCTGCCTGGTCCCATCCCAGCTCTGTGAGTGAGTTATGCCCCTTCTGTAACTTGGTGGTTGCTGGAGAAATGATGATTTCCCTCATTTTAGTTTGTTTGTTTGGTTTGAAATGCAAAATGTGCATGAAAAAAATTGCGCAGCAAAACGTATTTTTCCTGGGGTTGCGTCACGGGCACGCGGGAGCTGCGACCTGTGCGCCTGCCCGCTTACCGTCCTGCTCACTGTCCGTCCTGCCCCAGGAAGTGGTGACATATTGATCTCTTAGGCAATGGGAATCAACTGTGAAGGTGACAAATAAATATAAGCTTTGAGAGCACTCCTTTCACTTCTCTGAGAGGGAGACATCGATCACAGAGTGGCACTCTCAGACTGGCAGCTTCTCTGCCACGTACAGGGGCACCCTTTGCCACATGCCAAGCAAGTGGCCCTTGTCACCTTGTTGCAGGGGTGAGGGCCACGGCCAGGGGGTGAGGGCTGGCTGCGGGTATTGCCTCCTAGATTATGGGGCTTGAGCAACAAATACCCCAGCGTGAGAGGTGGGTTATCCACGAAGGCCTCTGTCTTAGCATTTTATCCGTTATAGTTGTGAAAGCAACAATAATGCCTTCTTCCCCAAGGGATTGCTTAGAAAGTCAAATGACTTCCAGGTGTGGAGGGGGTGCTCCTACCCTGGCCATATGTGTACCTGCCTGGCAGATTGGCCAGCTTCGTTCTTCACTGCCCTGACGTCTGCCCCTCTGGGAGAGATGGGACCAAGTTTTCTCTTCTTCCCCTGGCTGGCCCAGCTGTCCAGGGTGGCTGGATGTAGCCTGTAGCCACAGAGAACTGCTGGATCTTGACTTGGTCACCTCTGAACACATCTGTGCATTTTTGTTTTTGGACAGGGGTGTGTATGGAGACATTTGGGTGCCAGGACCCCAGGGCACTTCAGATACCCAGCTAGGCCCTGTAGGGTCCCTCCTGCCTGTCTATTGGGTCGGGAAGAATAGGACACCGGGCCACTCAGGGAGCTTGGGATCAGCAGGCCTTGCTTTGTGATAGCAACAGTTTGCATGGAAATAACCAGTGGACTCAAATTAGTTCTGTTAGCAAGACCGATAGAGAAAGAATGAGAAGACTTCATTTTATAAAATTCAGAGCAAACTTTTGATTGTTGGCCTGTGGCAGGCATCAGGGCAGACATCAAGAGCAAGATAGGATCAGACCATGGCCTTGCCCTCAGGGTGCTCACAGTCTTGGCCCCAGACAGGGAAGTCAACAGTTAGGCCTACTTGCTATATGTCATTTAGGGGCCTAGTTCTCAAAGAGGTGGCCTGACTGAATGCATCACTTCCAGGGCACACTGTGTATAACACTGGGGTCACTTTGGCCATCAGGATCCTCAGCGTGCACAGCAGAGTCTTGTTGCCACCCTCAGCCCCTCTTCTTGATCTTGAGGGTATGGTACCAAGATGCACTTGGATCCCAGAAAAATGTTAGTCCCCTTAAAGGCCTGTGTCTACAAAGCTCTCACACCAAAAAAATTTCCCTGAGACACTGGGTTCTCAATTGCTTTTGTGCTTCTGTTTAAATGCCATTCTGTCCAGGGCAAAGAAAACATAAAGCCGTAGGGATTAGTCAGTTTTCCAGAAAGACAGAACCAGTAGGAGATACAGAGATAGATGTACACAGATACAGATACATGAGAGGGGGTTTGTTAAGGGAATTGGCTCCCATGATTATGAGGCTGAGAAGTCTTGCGAGAGATTGCCTGTAAGCTGGAGACCCTGGGATGCTGGTATCGTGGCTCAGGCCAAGTCTGAAGGCCTCAGAGCTGGAGGAGTTGATGGTGTCATTCTCAATCTGAGGCCGAAGGCCTGAGCACCTGTGGGGCTGTGGGTGTGAATCCTGGAGTCCAAAGACCTGGAGCCTGAAGCTCTGATGTCCAGGGACAGGTGAAGAAGAGTCCCAGCTCCAGCAGACAGATGGAGACATTCGCCTTGCCTCTGTTTCTGTTCTCTCTGGCCCCCAACCAATGATGGCGCCCGTCCACCCTGAGGGTGGAGCTTCCCTAACCAGTGTGCTCAGACTCACACCCCAAGCTCCTCTGGAAACACCCTCACAGACACACCCAGAAACGACGTTTGACCAGGGCTCTAAGTATTCCTTAATCCAGTCATGTGACACCTGAAACAAACATCACACCATAGTTCTGTAGTCTCGAATTTCTGTGACCACTTAGTACCTCTCAGAGTTGGGTGAAGAACAGTCACTTGTGTGTGCATTTTGAGGATGCCCCACGGTGCTCTGTGGCCCTCTCTCATGGACAAAGCATGGCGCTCCACGTCTGACATGGGGGCCGTCTTGAACTGGGTCTAGGGTCTGCCTGTCCGGATGCATTGCCGATTTGAATGTCCGTGCTCCAAATTCTGTTACCATGTAATGCCTATTAGCAGAGTATCACCAGCCTTCCCAAGGCATCAAGAAGCCTGTCTTCCTGGCTGGGCTCAGTGGCTCACGCTGTAATCCCAGCACTTTGGGGGGCTGAGGTGGGCAGATTGCTGGAGCTCAGGAGTTTGAGACCAACCTGGGAAACATGGTGAAACCCCATCTCTATAGACAATACAAAAATCACCTGGCCGTGAGTGGCACACACCTGCAGTTCCAGCTACTTGGGAGGCTGAGGTGGGAGGATGGCTTGAGCCTGGGAGGTGCAGGTTACACTGAGCTGAGATGGCACCACTGCACTCCAGCCTGGGTGACAGAGCCAGACACTGTCTCAAAAATTAATAATAATGAAATAAAAATAAAAGTAAAATAGAAAATAAATAAAGAAGACGACTGTCCTCTTCCAGATGTTGACATAGCATTGGCTATGTCCAGATTAAGTTCCCACTCTACACTGGCTGGGCTTACGCTAAACCGAGTCCTTTCAAGGAATGAAACCCCATCATTCTGAACTGTTTGAGCACAGCCCGAGGGGCTCCTTGTTTGCAACTTAACAGGGATCACCTGCAAGGACTCCCCACACTCCAGAACACTCTGGCCCTTTTACTGATATTGCCACCAATGTGACCAAATCTAACTGCTAATGGATTCTAAAATGAATGGAAGACCTGGAAAAGTTCACAGAACAGACCGGAATGGCTGTGTCAACTAGCGCTCTCCTGATGGCACACCACAGAATTGCCAGTCAAGACAGTGGTGATCGCAGTGCGAATCTAAATGGCCAGCGGTAAACTGACTCTCAGAACAGAAAACTGCAGTGGCCTGGCGTTGTCTGGCCTCCTGGAGCGAGCGAAGATGGGCCTCCCAGGAAGCAATTGCCAAAATGTCCTGTGGGATGTTTTCTGAAATTCAGAGCGTACTTCTGATTGTTGACCTGTGGCAGGCATGAGGGCAGACATCAAGAGCAAAATGGGATCAGACCATGGCCTTGCCCTCAGGGCGCTCACAGTCTTGGCCCCAAACAGGGAAGACAGCAGTTAGGCCTACTTGCTATATGTCAGACAGAAACATCCTGCACGTGGGCTCCGCATTCCCCTGTCTCGGAGTCTCTCCTAAGGACGTAGAAATGCAGATGATTTATGGATGAAGACTCCATAGTGTTGTTTTCATAATAAAAAAATAGGAAGCTTTCTGCCCCCACAACAGCGAGCTGTGAAATAAATTATGGAAGTTCCCCATGTTAGAATCCTGGAGAAGGCAGATTGGTGAATACATTGGAAACATTCTTACCACATACAATTAAGCAAAAAGGAGATAAAAATGTATGTACTGGATGATCCCAATTTTGTTTAAATATGCAGAAAAGGGATTGTGAGGAAATAATCAGAGTAATAATTGTGGTTAGCTCTGGCTGGTGAGTTGATAAGTAATTTTTATATTCTTTGTATACTTTTAGGTATTTTTAAAAAGTTTCTACAATGGGCATCAGTTATTTTTATGATCGTAAACGTCCTCTTAAAGCCCGCCAGCTTCCAGTGCTTCACACGTCTGTTCACACGTCTGTCAGGTTTCCGTGTAAGTTGCTTGTGTGTGAGGTTGGCCGGACTGTTCTTTCCTGGGCTGGACGTCACGAGTTTGCAGGGCGGGGTGGCATTACTCGGAATAGTAACGGTTCCTGATAGACCTCATTTCTGCCACTCTTCTCCCCCATTTCTGGTAGCAGGCAGTGGGGGCCTGGAGAAGCCAGCAGGAGTCCTGGACTCTAGGAATCTCAGGCTCTCCACCGAGCACTCGTCAACATGCAGATGGTGGAGCGGAACTAGAGTTTGCCTGTGGAGACTCCACCTCCCCATCCCTATGTCCTACCTGAGCAGGGCGGAGGAGGGGAGCATCACGCATAGACATGGGATGGGCTATGTCTATGTCCGGGATGGCCCGGACAGCTTCTTACATAGCAGACTCCTCAAACAACCGAGCAGGGAGGAGTCCTAACCCAGTGGATAAGAACCTTGACTGTCCTCAGGGCACATCTCAGGGCAGGTACGAGGGCCAAAAGGTAGAAAAGGAAGATGAAGAAATGCAGGATCCTCACAGTCCAGAGGCATGGGTTCATGGTGGGAGACATCAGCATAGGAGGGAGGCATGGCTGCCGAGAGGGGCTGTGTTTACAGCCTGAGCAGCCACGTGCAGACACTGTTGGAGTCTCTCTGGTGGGGCCGTGTGTTGGCTTAGATGGACCCACGTGTCCTCGGCCCCAAGACTTTCTGTGGCTTTTGCAAAGGGAGATTATGGTTGAATTCATTAAAATTGCATGAAGATGGTATATGGATCTTGTTGCTCTAACTCTGAGAGTATTTATGGGAAATTAAGAACTTTTTACTTATTTAATTGAATTTAGAAATATGTTGAGACTGCTTTTCACTTAAAAATGTGTGAAGCCGGAACGTCCACCACGGGGATCAAGCCTGCGTCACGCTGGTGCTGATTCCTCCTGGCGCTGTGCTGGTTTGTGCAGCTGAGAACAGGATGGAACGGGCATTTGTACTTGTTCCCATCACCCGGGAGCCTGGTCGGTTGTGCTGCTTCTCAGGCAGTAGGCATCTGAGTTGACTGCCAGTGGCTCAGGTTTTAGGTTTGCTAAAAACAACACAAGCCAAGAGACGTCCCGGCTTTCTCTTGTCTCCAGTGGCTCTGCCCAAGGGGGCAGCAGTTCTTGGGGCTGCAGTTGAGGATGCCCACCCATTCAGAGCCCCAGGGAGCCCTGCATCAGTGCCTCTCCCACCTCACAGCCTGTCCTCTAGGGAGCAGGCTCTGGAGCCCCCTTTCAGGGAATGCTGAGCTCACCCTGTGGCCTCGGTGCGGGGCCGGGCAGTGCTGGCCATGGCTCCTGCCTGGTTCTGCGCTCTGACATGCAGGGCCTCGGCGATTCATGTCCTCCAGCGAGGCACACCCCCTCCAGCGGAGGGGCCTCCTTGTTTCCTGGAGCACCCTCTTTCCATTCTCCATGTTTGCGCAGTCTCCTTGGGGGAAGGCATTTGCTTCTATTTTGTTTATTCCATGGCTTTTTCAGGTAGTGAGTAAGCCTGTCCCAGCTGCCCCTGAAGGTGCCAGTGAGTGCTCCTTTCTGCCCAGCCCCCTCCCTGGCTACTTGGCCATAGGCTCTCTCCACCCCATGAGCCCTGGGTTCTTCCCTCTGGAGCTTTGGGGTGACACGAGCTTTGGAGTTTTCACTGCTTTGGGCTGAGTGTTCTGTGCACCGTGGATTGTCCCAAGAGTTTCAGCCCAGGGTCTGTGGTGCCAGCTCCACCCGCCCAAATCCCAGCAACGCCTTGAAGACTCCCCCCACTCTCCTTGCACCCCTCACCCTCACAGCAGCCAGGCTCTGTGCATCACACTCTAGGCCTCGCACAGTCCCTCCACAGGGTCTCAGGACTTGGGACTCCCCTTCTCCCTGGAGTCCATGCTCTTGAGGGCTGATGCCAAGGTGTGCGTTCCACCATCCTCGCCCCCCTTCCTCACACCCATTCTCACCTGCCATCCTCACCCAATATCCTCACCCGCCATCCTCACCCGTCATCCTCACCCACCATCCCCACCCGCCTTCCTCACCCGCCACCCTCACCACCATCCTCACCCGCATCCCCACCCGCCATTCTCAGCCGCCATCCTCACCCGCCATCCTCACCCATCATCCTCACCCACCATCCTCACCCACCATCCTCACCCACCATCCTCACCCAAAATCCTTACCCACAATCCTCACCCACCATCCTCACCCGCCATCCTCACCCGCCATCCTCACCCGCCATCCTCACCCACAATCCTCACCCGCCATCCTCACCCGCCATCCTCACCTGCCATCCTCATCCGCCATCCTCACCCACCATCCTCACCACTATCCTCACCCACCATCCTCACTCACAATCCTTACCCACCATCCTCACCCACCATCCTCACCCAGTATCCTTACCCGCCATCCTTACCCAATATCCTCACCCGCCATGCTCACCCACCATCCTCACCCACCTTCCTTACCCACCATCCTCACCCACAATCCTCACCCGCCATCCCCCCACCTTCCTCACCCAGTATCCTTACCCGCCATCCTTACCCAATATCCTCACCCGCCATCCTCACCCACCATCCCCCACCCACCTTCCTTACCCGCCATCGTTATCCAATATCCTCACCCACCATCCTCGCCTGCCATCCTCACCCACCATCCCCCACCCACCTTCCTTACCCGCCATCCTTATCCAATATCCTCACCCGCCATCCTCGCCTGCCATCCTCACCCAATATCCTCACCCGCCATCCTCACCCACCATCCTCACCCAATATCCTCACCCGCCATCCTCACCCACCATCCTCACCCACCATCCCCACCCACCATCCTCACCCGCCATCCCCACCCACCATCCTTACCTACCATCCTCACCCACCATCTTCACCCACCCTCCTCATCACCATCCTCACCCACCATCCTCACCCACCATTCTAATCCATCATTCTTGTCTTGCGGGCTGAGTCCTAGGTATGCATTCCATCATTTTCGTCCTGCCTGGCATGAGACTGGCACCTGTCAGTTGCTCTTGGTAATTAGTATGAATGAATGAATGCATGGCTGTAACCCAGCACCCCAGGAAGCAGTGAAGGTGTCTTCATAAAGAACTGAACTCCTTCTCAGTTGAAAACAGCGCAGTTCTGCCAGCCACATCCCCGTCCTCAATGTTTCCCAGCGTTTCAGGGTCACGCTTTGCCCACTTTGTGTTTCTTGGTCAAAATGCTCTAAATGCATCAGGGCACAATTCCAGTTTAGCAGTTCCACAAATCTTCACTGGCCCAGTGGCGGTGAGGCACAGACTGCTTTCCTTAACTGTCTTGAATTCTTCATGGTGGACTTTTTAGAATTCCCATGCACTAGACCAGCGGAAGGAGCTACACGGTGCGTGGGCTTTGTGTTGGATGTTTACTTCCTGGAAACATCAGTTCAGTGTGATTGGAACATGTTTTTTGTTTTTATTTTTTTCTAATTTTCTTACCGTGGTAAAATATATGGAATGTAAAATTTATCATTGTAACCATTTTCAAGTGTACAGTTCAGTGCATTAAGTACATTCAGAATGTTGTGTAAACATCACACCATTACTTTCTTTTTTTTTTTTTTTTTTTTGAGACGGAGTCTCACTCTTTTGCCCAGGCTGGAGTGCAGTGGCATGATCTTGGCTCACTGCAACCTCTGCCTCCCAGATCTAAGCGATTCTTCTGCCTCAGCCTCCCGAGTAGCTGGGATGACAGGCGTGCACCACCATGCCCTGCTAATTTTTTGTAGTTTTAGTAGAGACAGGGTCTCACCATGTTGGCCAGCCTGGTCTCAAACTCTTGAGTAGTATGTGCACTGCAGATTGGGCTGAGTGGTCCGTGCACCTCGGATTGCCCTAAGAGTTTCAGCCCAGGATCTGTGGTGCCAGCTTCACCTGCCCAAATCCCAGCACCTTAAAGCCCCGCACCTCGTCCTCCTTGCACCCCCCGCCGACCCTCATATCAGCCAGGCTCTGTGTATCACTCTCAGGTGATCTGCCCACCTCGGCCTCCCAGAGTGCTGGGATTAGAGGCGTGAGCCACTGCACCCAGCCCATTACCCTCAATGGCAAAAACTGCAATTACTTTTGCACTGACTGTACACACATGCACGCATACACACACCACATTTTGCTTATCCGTTGATCCATTGAGGGACGCTTGGGTGGCTTCCACATTTTAGCTGTTGTGAATAATGCTGCTGTGAACATGGATGTGCAAATACTCCTCAGGCCAGGTGCCGTAGCTCATGCCTGTGATCTCCGCATTTCAGGAGGTAGGAGGATCACTTGAGCCGAGGAGTTCAGACCAACCTGAGCAACATAGTGCGACCCTCATCTTTACAAAAAATTTTAAAAACTTAGCCAGGCATGGTGGCATATGCCTGTGGTCACAGCTACTCTGGAGGCTGAGGCAGGAGGATTGCTTGAGGCCAGGCAGTTGAGGCTACAGTGAGCCGTGATCATGCTACTGTATTCCAGCTTGGGCAACAGAGCAAGAACCTGTGTCTCAAAAAAAAAAAAAAAAAGAAAAGAAAGAAAAGAAAAATCAAAAAAAGAAAGAAAAAGAAACACAGATACTCTTCAAAACCCGGCTTGCAATTCTCTTGTGTATACACGAAGATGTGGGATTGCTGAGTCATAGGGTAGTTCTATTTTTAATTATTTGAGGAGCTGCCATACTATTTTCCACAGAGGCTGCGCTGTTTTCACATCCTCACTCACAGTGCTCAAGGGTTCCAGTTTCGCCATCCTCGCCAGCACCTATTTTCTGTTTTTTTTTCTTTTTTCTTTGAGACAGAGTCTTGCTCTGTTATTCAGGCTGGAGTGCAATGGCTCGATCTTGGCTCACTGCAACCTCCACCTCCCGGGTTCACCTCACTGCCTCAACCTCCTCAGTAGCTGGGATTACAGGCATGTGCCACCACACCTGGCTAATTTTTGTATTTTTTAGCAGAGACAGGGTTTCACCATGTTGGCTAGGCTGGTCTCGAACTCTTGACCTCAGGTGACCCACCCGCCTCAGCCTCCCAAAGAGCTGAGGTTGCAGGCACCTGGCCTATTTTCTGTTTTTTGATAGCAGCCATGCTAATGGGTGAGGGGTGGTATCTCAGTATGGTTTGGATCTGCATTTCCCTCGTGACAGGTGGGGGCTGAACACCTTTCCATGTGCTTATCGGCCATTTGTAGGTGTTCTTTGGGTAAATGTCTATTCCAGGTCCTTTGCCCATTTTTGAATCGTGTTGTTTTGTTGGTATTGAGTTTTAGGAGTTCTTTCTATATTCTGGATAGTAATCCGTTATAGATAATTGGTTTGCAAGTATTTTATTCCATTCTGTGATGTGCCATTTTACTTGATGGATAGAATCTTTTGATGCACAAAACTTTTGAATTCTCATGAAGTCCAACTTGTCTATTTTTTTTTTTTCTTTTGCTGACTGTGTCTTTGGTGCCATAGCCAAGAAATCAGACCCTGTGTTGCAACATTTTGCCCTGTTTTCTTGTAAGAGTTTTATAGTTCTGGGTCTCACTCTTAGGTCTTTGATCCATTTTGAGTTAATTTTTATATGTGTTGTTAGGTATGTGTAAGGGTCCAATTTTACTCTTTCACATGTGGGAGTCCAGCTTTCCCAGCACCATTTATTGAAAAGACCACCCTCTCCGTGTTCAGTGGCCTTGGCACCTTTGTTGAAATCTCTTCACCATATGTGTCAGGGTTTACTCCTGGGCTCTCTGTTCTGTCCCATTGGTCTGCACATCTGTCTCTGTACCAGCACCACACTGTTTTGGTTATTGTAGCTTTGTAGTAGGTTTGAAATCAGGTAGTGTGAGTCTTCCAGCTTTGTACTTCTTTTTAAGATTGTGCTAAGGCTGGAGTATGTTTCATTGCGTGTCTGCATCATCCCCGTGTATGCTAATTAGACTTGTTGAGGGCCTCACACTTTTTCTATTGGAAAACGATTCTGCTGTTGAGTGGTTTCTGTCACCGAGTGCTTCATGAAGTCACTACGAAAGGCACGTGGCTTGTGGAGTGTGGTCTGCTGCTGTGGTCCAAAATAATAACAATAATAATACATGATCACTGTTGCTGTTATCAAAGGATGTTCTTACATCATTCACTCCAGTTTGGCCCAAGAGTGGAGATGTTCAGGTTTCCCCTCATCCAGCCCATTCTACAGAGAGAGAAGCAGAGACCCAGAGAGGGGCAGGCACACAGCTGACTCCAGAGAGGAGTTAGGGAAGAAGGTCTGGGTGCTGACCAGCTCTGACTGGTCACATGGTGGGGGTGGCCTCACCCTGAGCCCATGTGGGACCCTCCTTCCATGTCTCTGGTCTAGAGAGAAGAGCCCCAACCACCTTCTTTTCTTCAGCCCCATGGCTGTGTGCTGGGTGGTGTAAGATGTGGGCAGCTCTGGGGGATCCCATCAGCCCCTGGCCCCACATCAGGGTCAGGAGGGCTGCAGATGGGACACACAGTCCATGATGCCAGGGTTGGTCTGCCTAGGGGAGGGTCATTTTGCTGATGGGAACACTTGTTGCTGGGCACCATCAAGGCATCGCTGTAGATGCCCAGACCACAGCCTGCCCTGTAAGGATGGCGAGAGCCAGGAAGAGAGCAGAGTGTGGTGCGTGCCTTTCTGCCCCATGAAGTTCAGTTTCGCCCCATGAAATGTTCACACAGCTCCCCTAAACCCAGACCTGCCCTCCAGGGGGCCATGGGGTATAGGGAGGACCAAGGCACCTCCCACCTTACAGAGTTTGTGTTTATTCACAAACAGTAGGTGCTGAGGGCCGGGGGCGTGGGCGGGGTATGGCTTCCCATGCGGTGGGCACTGGGGCCCATGTGGCCTGGCCTGGCCCCTGACCCTGCCCGTGACCTGCTGTGCTGTCTTGGGACACCATCTCCATCCTCTGTTCCTTGGCCTGAGGTACGTGTCCCCCACTCTGGGCAGGGCTTCATTGTGAGTGGGAATCAGCCCACTGTAGGTAATCAAGGAGGACTTGGAGGCCACTGCTGGAGGGAGAGAGAGAGGACCCTGCTCTCTATGGGCACGGAACAGAGCGTCTAGAACTTATGTCTACAGCAGGGGGAAGCGGGGCTGGCGTGAGCCCAGTGGCCCTTCACGGCCTTCTGACGTGTCCCAGTGGATTCAGGAAGCCTTGGTTCAGCCCTCATGAGCCTACCCTGCTCTGGGACCTGGGCCGCCCCCCACAACAAGCTGACCGGGTCTGCCCTCGTGGCCATCTGCAGGGGACAGTGGGTCAGTGGCCTGTGCCACACAGGGATGAGCAAGAAAGAGGGGGCGGGCTGGGCTCGGGCTGACGCGGCTGGCCAGCGAGCCTGGATGGGATGGCAGGTGCGGGGCTTGGGAGGACAGGGCGGCCTTCACATTTGAGGCCTCAGCATTTGAGGGTGCTGACACCCGTATCCCGAGATGCCAACCACATCCCAGTTCTTTAATGGGTCTCAGCCTGTGGCTGTGACCTTCTGTGCTGGGACAGCCCCCAGGGGTCCTCTCTTCAGGCCAGGTGCTCAGGAGGGGCAGCAGTTCTCCATGCAGACGTCCTCCTCTGTCGAGGTGGCTAGGCTGGTCGCTCAGGCTGCCATGGGCTGGCATGGACACAGAGGCCTTTGAAACAAGCCGGTGGCCTGCTGGAGGCCACTGCCCTTTCTTGTGAACGGTGGTCCTTGGGCCTGGGACTGACCTTCCGCAGGGATCAGTGAGGCCCCATGGTGGGAGGTGTCCTCTGCCCGGGGAGGCCCCATGGTGGGAGGTGTCCTCTGCCTGAGGATGCTGGCAGCTTGGTGATTGTCTGCAGGGGTTCTTGGCCCGGGGTGACTTTGCCCCCCAGGGGATATCTGCAATATCCAGAGGCCTTTTTGGTTGTGACCAGTGTGGGGAGGGTTTGTTCCAGGCAAAGTGAGTCGAGGCTGGGGATGCTGCTGACATCCTGCCATGCCCAGGATGGCCCCATCGCAGTGACCCCACCCCGCCGTCAGTCGTGCCCAGCTGGAGGAAGCCACTCCAGGGCCACCTTTCCCACTGTGATTCCAGCACATTCGTTCCTGACCATCGAAAGTGATTTATTTTTCTGGAACAGGATTCCCAGTTGAGCTTCCCACTCAGACTCGCTGTGATCTTGTGTTTGCTCTGTGTGCTTTTAGCTGATGAGGCTGTCGCTGTCTATGCCAGTGCTGTTTTGGCCCTGCCCAGAGATCACAAGGCAGCTTCTTCCAGGCTGCCTTCCCCTGTCCCCAGCCCACCGAGGCCATCTCAGGCTCACAGCAGCCTTCTGGTGGGCACTGGGGTCCTCATTTTGAGGATGAGAAAACCAAACCTCAGACAGGTGAGCTAGAACTGCCAGCTTCTGACTCTATGTCCGGAGACCTCTGCACCCAGCCCAGTGCCCCCTTCTGTCCCAGACAACAGTGATCACTCACTGGGCACCGCCAGCCGTCTCGACCCTCCGCCGTTACTGGGTCCCCTGCCGTTACTGGGCCCTCTGCATTTGGCAGCGCACCTGCGGCCACACACACAGTGTGGGGCCACAACTCTCGTGTGAGACGCACCAGTTTGGGTGCTTTCAAAAGCATGGCTTTCCAAGCTTCTTTGGAGGTTCACCACCTGAGTCCTGTCTTCCTTTCTATTCTTCCTTTTTCTTCGTCTGTAAAATGAGTCCGGCTCCAGAGAGGCTGGTGGAAATTCTGTCCCATCAGTGGTGTCCACGCCGAGGACCCTGCTGGGTCAGGAGGAGCTGTTCATGCTCCTCCCAGTAGCCTAGAGCCCCTCCAGGTGCTGCGCCACCCCCACCCAGGGCACAGGAGACAGCCCCCCCCGCCCCCGCAGATGCTCATCCCTAGACCCTACAGCGGGGCGGGTTTGTGGGCCTGTGGCTTTTTCTCTTGTTCTCTGTCTTCAGCCTGATTCTTTAAACAGCATCTCTGGTGCATCCACAGGTGCCCGGCACTGGGCCAACTCCTGGCTCATGGTGGCGAATCCAAACAGAGCTCCCCTACCCTCGGGGAGCAGAGACACGGGGCCACAGTCCCTGGGGCAGGGCTGTGCTTTCTACGTCTGCTCCTGAGTCGCCCCTGGGGTGGCCTTGGTCAGAGCACAGTGAAAGTCGTTGGCCCCTTTCAGCCCCAGGCTCTGTGAGTGGATCTCCTGGATGCAGAGAAGATCCCCCGTCTCTGCCTGGCCTCCCCACCTTCCCCCAGCCTCGTGCCCTGTGGCTGTTGTCACAACCCCCGCTGCTGGGCCAGACCTTTCCCAGCCTCCGCCGCTGTGTTGCCTCCACCTGGGCAGCCTTCTCTGCTCGTCAGAATCCGGAACCCCAGCTGCCAGGCTCAGCTCCAATGCTGCTGCTTCCACGATGAGTTCCCAGTCACAGACACCCTGCTGCCCTGGACGTTTAGTTGCCATCTTGGATTTCGAGGCAGCTCCTCCCCCAGAACTCATGGCTGGGCCTGCGTTGTGTTTGGTCACTTGTGTGCTTGCCCTCCCCACTGTTCCCAAGCATCCCGGGGACAGAGAGGGCCTCAGTCATGGCTGGGTCCCCTCCCCACCGTGCCCAGGCTGGCTTCCATGGCGGGTGCCTGAAGAACCCTTGTTCTCGGTCAGCCCAGCAGGGGAGTCCTCTCCAGCCTCCTCCAGAGCACAGCTCAGGTGCTTATTCACTGTCACGGGGCAGGGACTCTGCTGCGTGCCAGGTTTCAGGGATTAAAAGATAACAGTGGACTGGGATTTGAGGGCAAAGCAGATGAGCAGGTCTCACTATGAGTGAACCAAGAGTCTCCCCTGATGCCACCCCTGCCACTGCAGCCTCAGGTCCCGGATCCCAGCAAGAACAGACATGAAATCACGCCTGCATGTGCACACAGATGTGTCGTCACATCTGGCTTCACTCCTGATGGCTCTGACCTGCAGGCCCCTGGGGCAGGGAGCTGGGGTGGAGGGAAGGGCAGGGCCCTGATCATCACCGAACAACCACGTGAACACACAGGCTTCTGTCTGGTCTAAACCGCAGGTTGCTGGTGTGGAGGGCAGGTCTGGCAATGCTGTGAGAAGCAGAAATGGCAGCTCCAAGCTCCGTTACTTTCTCAGTCTTTCCAATCCTCCTTAGTCTGGTAGTCCACTTTGATTTCTGGTTTTCCTCTAGACCTAATTTTTTTCTCAGATTTTCTCCTGAGTTACATTAAACATGAGGCCTTGTGAAAACTTGACTTCTCCCCTCAGTTGCTTCCTAAATCAAATGCATGGGGGCATGGAGAATGAGGTAGAAGTGGGATCTTGGCCCCTGGACCCAGCTGGACACCTCTGCCCCTTTAGGTCATTGAGGACCTAAGCTGTGACGTGGGCGTGCAAAGCTCCCATGCCCATGCTCCTGCCTGAAATGCCAGGCTGGGAGCCCTCGGCCTCAGGGATGCCGATGGGAGAATGAACCCCACATCCCCCAATTTCATGGGTACAGTGAGGGGCTGGAAGGCCACCCGGGCCCCTTCCTGTCTGTGTGACCAGGGGCAGGCTCTTCCAGCTTCCGGGTCTCAGTTTCCTCATCTACAAGGCAGAGTTGATGGGGGTCGAAGGAAGTAAATACCCCATGCTTGGCCCGGCACCTGCCCTGCTCTGGGCCCTCTGGTAGGATGGTTCAGGATTGTTATTAGCAGTAGGATTGTCATTTCACTGATGACACCTATCTGCTACTGTTACTAAGCTTCCTTACCTAATTTTAAAGATGAGGAGCCTGAGGCTAGAGGGTGAACCTAGACCATTAAAGGGGTGTCTTGCAGAAGTCAAATTATATTGAAATACCACCAGGGAGCAAGCCTGATACTTTTGCTTTACTGAAATAGATCTTTTGCTGAAATTCCGTCTGTAATTCAAATAATCTCAGCTTGGTTTTAGTTCTTTTTGTTGTTGTTGAGGCAGGGTCTTGCTGTGTTGCCCAAAGCTGGAGTGCAGTGGCTATTGAGAGGCATAGTTACAGCTCACTGCTGCCTCAGACTCCTGGCTGCAAGCCTCGTGAGCAGCTGGGGCTTTAGCCACATGCTATCGGGTCTCGCTTTCTTGTCTTTATTGTAAACTTAGTTGTTTTTTATTTTCCTAGTGGGGTTTTCTTGAAGTGAAAACCTATCATTGTAATGATTAAATGCCGAAGTGAAATATGCATATGATACGTGCCCCACGTTTTTTCTTAAGACAGATTCTTGCTCTGTCGCCCAGGCTGGAGTGCAATGACACCATCTCGGGTCACTGCATTCACCATGTCCTAAGTTCAAGTGATTCTCCTGCTTCAGCCTCCCAAGTAGCTGGGATTACAGGTGTGCACCACTATGCCTGGCAGATTTTTCTATTTTTAGTAGAGACAGGGTTTCACCATGTTGGCCAGGCTGGTCTCGAACTCCTGACCTCTGATGATCCAACCGCTTTGGCCCCTCAAAGTGCTGAGATTGCAGGCATGAGCCACTGTGCCCGGCCTGTGCCCCACCTTTAATACATGAAAAGTAACTGTTTTTTTTTTCTGGGTTTGGTCTTTGCAAATCTATTGTACTTATTATTCGTGGATATCTTTTTCTTCTGGGAATTCTAGTTTTTTTATCCTGCTGACGTTTTAGAAGCTCAGGCCTGGATGTGGCTTTGGGGGTCACCAGCCCTCACTCCCAGCCCAACAGGAATGGCCTCCTCTGCTGCAGCAGGAGACTCCTCCCCACGCCCCAGGGACCACCTTCGTTCTGCTCACCTGCCTCCCTTGGGCTGTGCTGATCTCTGTCCCTGGTGTGACCCACGGTGCCGAGAGTGAACCGGGGCCTTGAGAGGTCAGGGAATGGCCTCAGCCAATGGTCCATTATTGAGGATCCCGATGGCCAGGCGCTGAGCTTTGCTGGAGATCTGGGGTCACATCCTCTGCATCCAGCCTCTCGCTGGCCCTGCCGGCTCCTGAGCCATGGAGGCCCTGGTCACTGCAGCAAGCCTGGGCTTCATGCCCCGCTGAGCCTCCCCGGAGTGCCTTCAACTCCACCGCTCTCAAATGCTTCTCTGGCTGTGCCTAATTTCAGAAGTAACAGGAGGCGACCTGTACTGGTGATCATTCTTGGTGTCATTTCCTGCAAACACACTGAATCCAGTCCACACGCACAGGGCAGCTTCGGTGCTTGTAAAGCATATCCCAGGCATTATCTTACGTAATTCTTGCTGACGACGAGGTGGTGGACAGGGAGAGGCTGTCATTCCCATTTTGAAGATGCAGAACCTGAGGCTCACAAGGGACCTGGCTTGTCCAGGGCCACAGAGCTGGTGGGCACGCCATGTGCCTGGGGCTGGTGGTCTCCCCACTGCCAGGGAGGTTTTGAGTGCACCCGCCCATCTCTCCCAGGCTCTCTCGCCTGTGTTTTCCAAAGTGGAGATCTGGGCTTTCACTGTTTGAGAGCAGTGAGGGCCAGCCCTGCCCACCTGGCCCATGATGGCTTGTGGGCCACGTCCCAGGCCCTCTCCTTCCCCCTTGGAGCCCCTGTGGGACCCCATCGAATTTCCCGAGTCTCTCCAGCTCCATCTGAATATGGTGACAATGCTTTTTCCTTATTCTGCAGAGAAAATTCTGATTTCTCAATTAGAAGGTGGTTGTTAGGGCATGAGGCAGTGCCCCCTCCCTGCCTCCCCCAGGCGCCGTCTCTCCCGCCACCCGGGAAGAGCCAGTTTCCCAGAGAGCTGAAGCCACCCCCTCTGCCAGCCCCTCCTCATCTTCATTCACCCGAGAATTTAGTGCGACCCAAATTTCTACACAAAATGGAAAAAGCACAAGCCAGCGTTGGGCGTGTTCAGGCGGCTGTTGGTGCTGCGTGTGAATGTGTTTGTATTTGGATATTTAAATAAAATATTGTGCTCTCCTCCACATGCCTGGCCATCTGTGGGCACAGCTTTCCTGCTCTCCTGGCGGCTGTGCTCACCCAGCATGGATGTCTGGGCTCTCGCTCATTACAGCAAACTTCATGGGATGTCACACCCCGCACGAACGGGCTCCCCCGACTCACTTCCCAGCGACACCCAACTTGTCTTGGCTCTTCCATGTGCCGTGTGTGTGTGTGTGTGTGTGTGTGTTTACGTGCGCATGTGTGTGAATATTTGAAGTCATGACTCTTCTGGAGAAGGTGTTTTTGTGTTTACTTTTGAGTAACAGTAGCTTTGGGAGTTGAGGTTTCTCACTACTCCCCCTTTCCTGTCCCAGATGCCAACAAGAGGAGCCCCAAGCCATCCTTTGAGGGGTCCCTGCTCCAGGCTGGGCCCTGCGTCCCGGGCCCTTGTTTTGAAATGAGGCCTCACATCACAGTCTCTTGCTGAGTCCCGGTGCCCCATTGCAGCATCTGAGGACCATCTGTTGACTAGAGGAATGAATGTCCAGTGTCCTCTCCCTTGTCCCCTCCTCTGCTTTAGTGCTGTCCATGAGGCTAGAACTGCCCCAGGGGGACGGGCACCCTTGACCTCTTCACGCTGTGAAGAGCAGCAAACTTGTGAAGGGTCCGAGGGTTTGCCAAGCACATTTGTGTCTTTGCTCAGGGACTCTGTCCCACAGTCCTGCAAAGCACGTTCCCATTTCACAGATGCATACATAGAGTCCCTGCTCCTCCTGTTCTCTCAGCCTCTGGCCACTGGCTTTCCCAGACCTGATGTGATACCGTAGGGACCCTGAGAACCTTTTATTGCTCACTGGGTCTCCCTTCCCGTGGCATCTGTTTGGTGCAGGGAGGAGGTGCGGGGCCTGACACCTGGTGGGTAGCGGCCAGAGGCAGCTGCAGCCTCTGCGGGGGCTTCCCAGGGTCTCCCATGCAGGTAGCTGCATGGCACAGGTGGAGCCCCTGCCCTGTGCTTTCAGATGGATGCCCACATTGGGTCTTCTGTGCCCGTGACCTCTGTTGCCCAGGGCTCAGGTGGAAGAAGAGCGTCTTCCCTTCCTACCCCCAGAGGAGGGACCAGCCCCATTCCAAGCCCTCCATGCCTGGCAGGGGACTCCCTTCGTTTTCGGCTGCATCGCTTGCTCTCCTGCCGTTCTCACTGCTGGAGTGTCGTCCCCACCCTGTGGCTCCGCGTGGCCAGTGGCATCTTCAGAAGCACCTCGCATGCACCTCTGGGCTCCAGTGAACCACCTGCGCTCTACCTTCCTCAGGCCAGTCCTTAGGATGCAGGCCTGGAAGTCTCCCCACCCAAGGCAGCCCAGAGCACTTGGGCCCAGCGCCGTGCCTCTGCCAAGGGAAGATCACAGATGCGCTTTGTGTGAAATGTGCAAGACTGCCCTCCTCAGCCGCCTTGGTCTTCAAAGCTGGATGTGTGTGCAGGGCTGGAGGGGGGTGGGTAGGGGAGAGGTCAGCCCCTCTGCTCCCTGGAGTCCCTTTGGCTCCTGGCCCCAGCCTGGCCTCAGGTCCTTTAAGGAACCCCCCTGCAACCTTAACAGATGTTTGCATTGGGATCTCATACTTCCAAATTGCAAGAGTGTGTTTTGTGGATGGGATGTGGGTTGTTGACCCACCAGGCCTTGCTCTTGCATCTGCAGGTAGGATGACCATGGCCATCCACGTCGAGTTTTCAGGTGGAGTTCTGTTCAGATGAGAAATGAGATGAGTGAATGAAGGATTTGGCTTGATACACTCAGCTTAGCTTTTGGGGAACAGAGTCTGGGATTTAGATGAGAAGATGGCATGTGGCCTGGCCAAGTCTTGCTTCTGTGTGCGTGGTTGGCACATGGCCTTCCATTTGCACTGAAGGGTGGGTGCCGCCATCCCCTCCTACAGAGGGGGAAACTGAGGCCCACACCCAGATCCCCGAGCCCCTCACCAGAGGTGATCTGGCATTCAGAGCACCCCCTAGGTTTCTCCTCTGGCCTGTATCTTGTTATTTATTTGTACAAGGAATACATTTCAAGGAACCATAGCTCTGGGGGTGCTGGAGGTTGCAGCATCAGGACCGTCAGGCTGGGCTTGGAGGCGGCGGCTCTGCCGGCCGTTCCCTGGGAATACAGGCCATTCATCATACCGCTTGGGCCCACATATGGTTTCAGCAATAAACTATCCATGTTTATTCATCCAAGAAAAAGAGGATGCTGCTGGCGTTGCATGCTCCTGCCAGTCCACCAGCACCCTGAGTGCAGAAAGCCTCTTGATTTAGGGACCTCTGGAGCCAGCCTTGGGCCCTGCCTGGTGCGTGCAACCATGTAGGAGCCACCGGGAGAAAATGTGTGCAAGTGTTAAAAGGCACACAGAGTCACCGGAGATGGTAATGACAATGTTTTGTTATCTTTATGCTGTTTTCTTTGCATGCTTGTTAAAACGTGGAGTCAGAGTGTCTGAGACGGACCCTAACAAGGCCCTTCTAATCAGGCCCGGAATGCTTCTGTCAGGCAAGAGAAAAATGCTTAGCTGGAACAAAGCTCGTTTCCCCCCCCAAGAAACACATTTGTTTAAAGATTGGGCTGTCAATTTGTGAATCAACATTTCGGTTTTTTGCTCAGACACCAGACTTGTGCTGCTCTTCCCCCAAGAAGGGGGAATGATACAAAGCTGCTATTTGTTGTTGGAAGGAAGTAAACTTCATCAGGTCGACTTAGATGTGTGTTTCAAATGTCACTCAGTACTGCTTTCTTGTAATGAAACGCTGCATACAGATTTCTTCCTGAGGCTCAGGGGGATTAGACCCAGTAAAAGAAGAATTCAGTCTTCCTCGCTGTGGCGCATCAGAGTGAGAAGTTTAAAATCCACAATTTATTCAAATATTGATATTTCTACTTGTCAGAAGAGAGGGGCCTTGAAATTTCCACTGAGCACTGTTGTCAGAAGAATTGCAAGAAATGTGTCAGATAATTCATAAACGGAGTTCACTACTGTGAAATCAGTTGGGAACAGGGGAAAAAATATATTCTTGTCGATGTAGAATAGGGGCAATATAACAGAAAATAGCACTCACTTTTCCATCATGTCAAGCAAATGCTCAATTTGGGCCAGGTATTTTTTTAAACAGCCTGCTGTTCCTAGAGAAGCCTAGAATGCATGAAGAATGTTTTGAGTTCTGCTTTGTAGACAAGAGGTCTGTTTGTTGTTTTTTCCCCTCTGAGACCTCTATTTCCCATCCTGCAGGAGCCAATCAGAAGGCAGCTGCTGGCGGCCTTGGTGAGCAGGCGGCTCTGCATATGGTTTTCATTAAGGCCCTAAAAAGCTGTGAAGCGCCTGGTAAGGATGTAAAGGGCCAGTGTAAATTCCACACTGTGGGTAGTGGGGGAGAGGAGCCGCAGAGGCCTTCCTCGCATTCCGGGGTCCAGCTTGCCTTTCCTACCTTGGAGGGCAGGAGTGGAGGATGATAGTCCACGCGAAGAAACAGCCAGTTTAGCTGAGATTCTTGGTGCTCCAGGACCTCCCCTACTTTTGTACTTCTTGGTGGGCTATCTGAGCCGTGCAGTGGGCCAGTTGCTCCTGTGGGTCCTGGTGGGAGCCCCGCTTCATTCAGTGGCATCCCTTTGTGGGGGAGTCCCACATGGTGGAGTGCGTACCTGGGCGTTGAGTTTATGCGCAGATCTGACTGAGGTCACGTGCTCGTGCTGGGCCAAGCGTGGCGCTGGGAGGAAGCAGGCATGCATTTCCTCCACGAGGCCTCGCCAAGGCAACCCCTGTGCCCACTCCACTTGTTTCTTTGTTTGCAAACCTCCCTTAGACCACCTCTGTTCATCAGAGGGCGCTTGCAAGTCTACATAGGCTTGGCCGTCCCAGCTTGAAGCAGGAGTGAGGGGTCATCATTTCCCCTAAATCAACCACGAGAGGTCATTCATTCTGTTTTCTACAGCAGTGCTTTGGCAAGTGTGGTTCTGAATGACAGGTCGGCTAACTGTCCCTGCCCTGTGAGCCCAGCAGCAGCCCCCAGCCCCTCCTCACCTCTCTCCCCGTACCATGCCCACCCTGGAGGCTGGAGCAGCTGAGGCAGGTGGATGCTTTTTCTTCATGGCCTTTTGGACACTATTCCAAGTTTCAGGGGCCTGGGTGGGCATGTGGGTTTCTGAAATGGGCTGGAAGATGGAAGGGATTGGAGAATGGATAGGGAGGCGAATGGGGCAGAGCAGAGGGAGGCGGAGCAGGAGTGAGAGAGGATCCAGGACAAGGTCTAAGAGAAAGGGCCTGTTGGGTAAACTGAGGACAGTCCTGTAAGCCAAGGCTTGGGGCGTGGCTCTGCAGTGCTTCATCCTGCCAGCTGGGATGGGAAGGCCTGTGGGTCTCTACGCCTGTCAGGCCAGGAGGAGTGTCTCTCTGACCTTACCCAGTGTTCCGGGGCCATGGCTCCTGATCTGGCCCTGGCCCACCCGTAGGCTGGAGGTTCCTCACAGCCTGAAGCTTGGTCACTGTTATGTGCTGTGTGGGGGGCAAAGGCATGCGTTGCTCTGCCGTGTAGGACTGACCTCGTTCTCCGTGGGCCCTGCAGTTACATGGAAGGCAGGTGTGGGGGTTTGGAGTGGGCAGTGGGGGGGTGGTGCCCATGATGATATGTAGGTGATTGGCACTGAGCCTCTGCGCTGAGCTCCATGTGGCAAATCGTTTCGTCAGCAGTTTCGGCCATGGCCTTGCTGGCACCTGTGCCCCAGGAGTGGCTATGCCAGGCTGCGGCAGCAGTAAAGCTGCTTGGAACCCTCCCCTTGTACCACGTGACCATGCAGAGGACAGCCTTGCGGACAGGGCTGCTGCTGAGCAGGAGGCTGGGGGGCTAGGAAGGGTTTTAGGGTGCTGTCTCAATGTGGTCTACAGCATGCTGAAGGCCTGGGCCCTGGACAACTTTGTAACTTTAATTTTTAATTTAATCCTATACCTGGGGCTTTAGGGGAGGTGATGGGGAAAGGAAGGGGGGACCTGCCGCAGGGAGCGTAGGAGCTGAGTGGACGGTTCGTAGACCCGGCATCTCAGATGAGAAGAATAGGGCTTTGGATTGATGTACTGAAATAATTTGAGGGAGATTTGGTGTATGTCTGCCAAATGGTGGTGGGGGATGGCTCTCTGGACCCTTCCAATTTGGATTTTAGGATGGTCAGTGTAGTTATTTCTGACTTGGTTTTGTGAATATATATACATGTATATTTGCATGTATTTTTGTGTGTGTGTGCATACACATAGCAATTTCTTGATTTTTAATTCTGCAAGTGTGTGATGGGGTGGGCAGGGAAGGAGAAGCAGTCCCTTTGTTGAAGGTCACAGATGCAGTTAACTCTTCTTTCAGGCCCCGTACTGGCCAAAGGACTTAAGTATGTGTACAGTCTGTGCTTAGGGGACACATGTCAAGTAATTGAAGGCTCCGATTCCCTTCACAGAGGGGACTCGGGCCTTATTTGGGCAGAGCTCTGGGGTGTCTGCCCGGCATGGCCCCTGGCCCGGCGGCCCGAGTGGACCCCAGCCCCGGGCGGGCTCGTTAGCGCGGCACCGCTGACGGCCTCTGCGCCTGCCTGCAGCGCCAGCCTCCTCTCCACGCGTTGCTTACTGTCTGCTGGTGTCGGCCGATCTGTCATCGGTGCTGAGCAGAGCCTGAGCCCTGACAGTGAGGAGGTAAACGCTCCCTGCCTGAATCCCCCATTAACTTTGTGAGGCGTATTGATTTCTTGTAAAAATAATGATATTGACAGGCCTTCCAGGAGTAATTGTTTCCAGAGCGCAGAGGTCAGCGCGGCGAGGGAAGGGCTGGGTGAAGGGCTCTCAGAGTCTGTGAGCCCAGGGGTGGGCGCTGCTGCTCCGGGGTACCCCAGGGCCCTGGTGGCTGACGGTGTGCCGCAGAGGGTCCCCGGCCAGCATGGGGATTCGCAGGCTCGGATGGGGTGCAAGCAGGCACCCAGCAGGCACAGTGCTGCCTGGAGACCAGCCTCTTTGGGCCACCTTCCCAGGTATGTTTTCCAGGCTTGACTTCCAGAGTTTGTCACAGTTGCTCTCAGGCTGATTTTTAAGGCTTAGCTGCTGCTCCAAAGGTGGCAGCCTAGTCAGGTGAGTGAGAACCTGTGGCCTCCCTCTGAGAGCCAGGGTGACCATCTGTATGCCATGTCCAGTGGCTGTTCCTAGGGAGTGTCACCTCCCAGGGCCACCTACTTTTCTGAAAGCACAAGGTTGATAGCAGAGGGTCAGGGGCTCTTGGGAAGGCAGGACTAACTGGCAGCCAGAGAGGTCATGAACAAAGTTGCTTTCGAGAGTCTGTGGTGTCTGCCAGGAAGGGCATCCAGGAAGGAGCTGCTGGTATGAATTGCCTGTGGTTTGGTGGGAGGCTGGGGGATCCCCATGTTCATGGCCAGGGGATTTGCCTTCTTGCAGGAGAGACCCACGCAGAGGGCCTGTCCCCAGTGTCTGGCCTCTTCCATCCAGGGCAGCTATATGGAGATCAGGGGTTCTGGGCAGAGGCATTTCCTAGTCATGGGAAAGTTAAAGGAGGAAAGAGCCACCCTCTAGGAAGAGTAATCCGAGCCCATTCATTTTCAAGTTCCAAATGCCAGCAAAGGGGCAGAATAACATTTAATTCAGAAGGAAAGCCTTCAGCCTCTGTGCTTAGAATCAGAGTGGGCAGGTAAAATCCACGTTGTGAACTCTGACTCCGGTTTGCTTATTGAAAGTAGATTTTTAGTGTATCTTTAAGAAGCAGCATTATGTAAAGAGGCAGTTGCGTCACATCTTTAATTTGCAAAGAGTTGACTTATGGGCCATACTTAATGGATGCAAGCTGGATCACTCGTATCCTAAAAGGATGGTGGCCTTTTGCCTCTCAATGTTTGTTCCAGGCCAGGCAGTGGGAAGGAGGCGGAAGCTGAACTCAGACAGGCAGCCACATAGCTGGCCTGTGCCCACAATATCTCCTCTACGCTTCCCCCAAACAAGGGAAATCCGATCAGCGCCACTAACGAACTGCAACGCGCTTATCAATTAGCCGGGCCAGCGGCGGTGGCTGCGCCGATACTGGCTTTGTCTGAGTTTTCTTGGAGGAGTTGGTTTGTGTCACTCAAGGAAGCCACCCTATTCAGGTACGTCCCGTCTCCTCTAGCCCGTGTCCCCTTCCAGCGCTATTTAGAATGAGATTTGTATTCGCCCTAATCCAATAACCATTGCCCAGGACGGCCCATGTAGTTCTGCTGGGAAATGGTGTCCAGGCTTGTAGCAACATCTAATGGGTATTTAGGTGCAAACTAGCTGTGAAGTGTTAAATATTTACATGTGGAATGCCAATAGTAATTGTCCACTTTATCTGAGCTAGCCTAGGGAAATGTCTTATTTGTTTCCACGTTACTTCAATAAACAGAAAGCTGGAAAATCCTCCCTCTATTTCTTGGGGGCTTAGAATTAATAAAGCCAGGCGGTATAAAATATGTGCTTTGGGTTTTTGAATGATCACTTCTGCACCAGGTCATATAATATGGCTTTAACTCCATGTGGCCTGTCTATTAAGCAAGACGGGATGAGCCTCACAAATAATAAAAAATATTTATGCTTTTCTTAGTGATACTAACAAGGTAACATATCAGAGGAGAAATGGCAGGAGAAGAATAAGGTAGCTGTGTCTTATGGATCCATGGCTCAGTGGGGTCCCGGCCGGCTCCCATAAACACCCTAGGATTCTCTGTTCAGTGCTGCTATTATTCCACAAATGGTATTTTTTGCTTTTTGTTTGTGAAATCTGAAGTGTCATAAATGCCTCCGTCTCATCTATATTTGATAGTTAATATTAGTCTCAACCAGGAGAGTGCACTTTACATGCGACAACGTACGATTACCTGAGAGTGTTATTGCAAAGGAAAAAATCAATACCAATTTATAATTCACGATCGCAGTCTATCAGTTTTTATGGCTCTCTATCCAGTCTCATTAATTTTTTATTATGATTGACTGAAACTGAAAGATTTTTAACATGTTTCGCTGTTATTTATTCAACCTTAATAATTAAATAAACCTTAATTGGCTGTATTTCGAGGCATCTTGGTGCTGCAGCCAGGAAGGATTGGGGTGACTATCCATTATTAATGTCACAGCACCTCACATTTGCTTCTGAGGCAGCTCCAGGAAGGGATCCACCATGTACCATCACCAGAGCGAGAGAAATAGATTTTGTCGTCACCTAATCAAATTCTGTTTAAAAGGAGACCATTTGTTTTAATTCAAAATATAAATTATCAATAGCATCTCAAGAAACCTAATAAAATATTCCTGGAGCATTCCAAGTCAGTGCCGGGTACCTGTGCAAAACTTTGATCAGCAGTGAATATCTTGATTAATGAGGCCAAGGGGCCCGTGGCATGGAGAGCTGCAAACAGGGGACGCCCTCGTCCGGGGTCTCCTGATTGGTGGTTAACGGGTCCCTTTGAAAGGTGATTGACAGATGGAAAATTGCACTTTCAAATTTCATCCGTATTCATTTCAGTTGTTCTTCTACATGTCAACTGCTTCCCCCTTCTCTGGCAGGCCAAGGCTGTATACATTAGCTGTTTCCACAGTGAGAAAGAAGGAAGACAATCCTGTGTTTGAGCACTCTGAAGGAAAATCAATCATGTCATAAGTGAGAAGTATGGATAAGTTTGAACTGTGGCAACTTTCATCATTTCATTTCTGGCCACGCTGGTGGGTTTTCGAGTGTGCAGGGTGCGGAGAGGCAACCCCAGCTGCTGGGAGAGAATAAGAAGTGTAATAGAGTTGGGCTGAAAGGGAAATTTTTTTCCCTGGTATTTGTCAAGTAAGTTTCTTGTGGTATTGCACAGAAGGAACATGAAACCCTAAGATTATATACACTGGACATTTTGACAGAATTGGAAAAAAGCTTCTATTGACTATGACAGGGGTATAGCAACCCTTCTTAATCAAACAATTGAGGTTTAGCCTGACATTTTTTCAAATTTCTGTTTTCACAGAACTCTCTAGTTTTAGCAGCAGCCAACTGTAGGCATTTCTAGAAATGAGCCTGTTGTTAAGGCCACCTCAGAACTAAGCAGAAGGGTCCTTGGTCCCATAGGGACTGTCCCTTCCCTAGACTCACAGGAGAGTGTGACAGCACCCAGAAGAGGGTCTGTTCCACCGGAGGGTCCAAACAGAGCCCCCTGCCAGTACAGAGACGGGTTAAGAGGGATCCTGTCCAGGGCGAGGACAAAGTGAGAGGAGTCCGCTGCGCTTTAATCGGATTTATACATAGTACTGAACAGGGGCATCATTTTATATTGGCAATGCTGTGAAAACTGGGAGACGAACATGTTGCAATTTCACAATCTTGTTCTTAATATTATTGAAAGAGAGCTCTTCTTGGCAGTAATAAATTTAACACAAAAATCAAATACAAAACAAATTTATTCTTCCAGAGCTGATGCCCCAGTCATTTCTTTCTTGTCTTGCATTAAGCTTTAAAATCAACTGTCACTCCCTATCGATTGCATCTGAATTGTTATCTATATTTCTCAAAAGCGCTCTTGACAGTTAATACAGTGTAAATTATAATCTGGGGAAATGCTGCTTGTATTTGCCAGCAAATTGCTTAGATTCTGAGTAAGGCTGCTTTTATTCACCATTCTTTTCTTGTGGCCATCTATTCTAGTAAGGATCATTCAGGCCAAATTATTCTAAATTTACACTCGGCTAGTATGTAAATCATATTGTGGAAATCACTTTTGGAATCGCTGTAGAATGTGAAGCAGGGTTTGAGTGTCTGAGCGTTGCATTAATGAAACAAATATCACCTCGGGGGCCCAGCGCACGAGGGCAGCCTCCAGCGGGGTGGTTGCTATGCAGGGTGGAGGTGAGCCCAATTCCAGGGTTCCCCGAGGCCTACAGCGGTTGGGAAGCCCTTCCCTTCCCTGCCACTGTCACGGATGTTGTGGTTCTCGCTGAGCTATGTGGTCCCCCAGAGGCTGCCATCCTCTAGAGATGCCCCAGGAGGATCCTCCATTTCTGTTTCTTCATGGGATGGGGAGGCCAAGTAGGATCAGTCCCTGGAGAGACCCAGCCTCTCCTAGACCAGTGCTGGCCAGTGGACAGTGTGCAAACCACACATGCAAACCATCTACAATTTTGACTGCTATTAAAATTTTCTAGTAGTCACACTAACAAAGTAAAAAGAGATAATATTTTTATAATGTAAAATAGAAGAAATAATTTTTCCTTCATACAGCCAAAAGATTATTTCCATATGTAGTCAATAATAAATGACATATTTTAAATTTGATCTTGCTCACTACATTTGGGAATCTGGTGTATCGGACACATACGGCACATCTCCATGAGGACCAGTCCCTGCCACATGGTCAGTTGCCACCCGTGGCTTGTGGCCACCATGTTGCACAGTGCACTCTGGAGCCCCATAGGGGCCTTCTGGTGCCATCGAGGCCAGGATGGAGCTACACTTTCCCTGGAGTCTCCAGCCCCAAACTGATGGAAAGACAAGGGAAGGGAAGAGCTGAGGGTGGAGCCCTGGGGCCTAGAGTCACCTCATCCCAGAGGGCACATTCCTGGTGGGACAAACGCATCCCTGAAAGACACAGCCTTGCTCTTCCTGGTTATCTCATGGACGATGTGGCGGAACCCACATCTTACAGACAAATTTGACTTTGCTTCAGAAATGTCTCATGATTATGATCTTGTGTCTGTTTCCT
Source organism: Ateles fusciceps (assembly GCA_036589455.1). Taxonomy (NCBI): domain Eukaryota; kingdom Metazoa; phylum Chordata; class Mammalia; order Primates; family Atelidae; genus Ateles; species Ateles fusciceps. Next base: position 5,935,386 of record JAZHEH010001784.1, on the reverse strand, counting down.
ACTCAGTAAACATTTGCAGTTGCAATATAGGGATCTATTTAAGGAGTTGCTTTTGTTCCTTTAGGAGTAACTAATTATTCATTCATTTATTCATTCAAGAAATATTTATTCAGAGTCTAATTTGAGTTGAAGTGATTAAAATGTTCGTGTTCTAAAGGGTGGATGGATGGATGGATGGAGAGAGAGATCTATATAGATCTATATCTGTGTCTAAATATCTATATTATATAGTTCTATCCATAGATGTCTGTCTCTATCCCATCTGTCTGTCCATCAGTCCATCCATCCATCTATCCATCCATCCGTCCATCCACCTGTCCATTCATCCGTCTGTCCATCTATCCATCTGTGCATCTGTCTATCCATTCATTCATCCATCATCCATCCATCTATCCATCCATCCATCCATCCACCTGTCCATTCATCCATCCATCTGCCCATCTATCCACCTGTTCATCTGTCCATCTGTGCATCTGTCTATCCATTTATTCATCCATCATCCATCCATCTAGCCATCCATCTGTCCATCCACCTGTCCATTCATCCATCCATCTGTCCATCTATCCACCTGTTCATCTGTGCATCTGTCTATCCATTCATTCATCCATCATTCATCCATCCATCCATCCACCTGTCCATTCATCCATCCATCTGTTCATCTATCCACCTGTTCATCTGTCCATCTGTGCATCTGTCTATTCATCTATCATTCCATCCATCCATCCATCCATCTTCCATTTGTCCGTCCATCCATCCATCCATCCATCTATCCATCTTCCATTTGTCTGTCCCTCCGTCCATCCATCCATCTCTCCATCTAATCATCTGTCCATCCATCCATCAATCTCCATAACCCTGTGTCTCTTAGTATGTCTGTCAGGAGGTGGGAGAAACAAATGATTATGATACAGGAGAATAATGTGTTGGGGAATGATGACTCTGGGGTGATGCTGTAGCAAGCTAACAGTCATTGCTTAGTATACCAAGTGTCATTATCACCAGTTCAGACCTAACCGTGGGGTAGTGCAGGAACCCTGGAGGCTTTGGGGTCCTGGCCTGTGAAGATGAAGGGTCTGTGCACCCTCAGAGATGACTTGGGGATGGGCATTCTAGGTGGAAGGGCATGAATTCCAAAGTAGGAAAAAAGGAAAGTGCCTGAATATCTCCACCAACTGTGTTATCCTGAACCAACTGAAGGAAACTTGGGTCATGGTCTTGAGTCATGTGACACCCTCTTCTGAGAGTGGCAGTGACTTTTCTAGGGAATTGTGTATAGGGTTTTGAAGATAGAACAGATGAGAAGGAGAGGGGACTTCACTGGCTAATCATTCTGCCTCCGTTTCTCAGCCTTAGGATTGAATTCTATCTTGTGTCCTCTCTCAGCAGTAAAATGCTGTGATTCCTATGATTGCTTTGCAGCAATTAAAATTTTACCAAATGACTGCCTGGGGTCATAGACTCCCCAAGACAGCGAGAGTGTGCCTGTCAGAGCACCTTTGAGAACATGGATTTTACTCTCATCAAAAATCACATCCTCCTCCAGGCCCAATATGCCCCCACCCCCTGATTTTGTGGATCTTTATCCACTAGAAGAACATTAGGAAGTGTCCCAACAATCATTCATGAAACAGTGTACCAGCGTCTCTCTAATACATTTCCTCATCGCATAGGTTTCATACTTGACAATTTCACGTTGTTTAATGGGATTTAATCTGAACTTTGTAAGGGGGTGATGCTATCTTTGTAATCTCTTCCTTCATAAATTTAGCACTGAGCACAGGTGCTTATGAAATGCTAGGTGCATACATGGGTGAAAAGAGCAGGTAGAATAAAATACCCACAGCTACTAAATGCAGACACTTTGGGTCATTTTTGACAAGGGGAATCCCAGTCCAAGGATTTCTATGCCCAAGGGACTTCCAAACATCTCTTGTAAAGAAAATAAAAATTACTTTGGAAATTGGCCTTATGGTTCTGATATTGGTTTTGCATAAAATGTTAGACTGAACTATACAGACTGAACCAGTACACGCTCAAAACTAGAAGCTTCACCTGGGTTTATCTAATACTAGTGGAATGGACCTTTAGCTGGAGGCTGAAAACTAAGATGTCAAGAAACAGGTGAAATGTGCGTATGATTTTCATCAAAGCAACAGAAGTGCATCCTGTGCTGTTTGTTGGGTTGCTTTTGTGACTCACAGGCATTTTTCATTCCAAATCCTGGAAGGCAGTGGTGGTGAGTTCATGTAGAATCACCTGTGAATCTTAAATACTCCTAGAATGCTGAGAGAGGCCGCTGTCTCTTGGATGTGAAGTGGCATTTACCGGGCTGGGTAGGCCCAGGGGCAGGGTGGGCGGGACCTGGCGCAGAGCACCCGGGCTCTTCCGTCTGGCCCTGCCAGGCGCCTCTTTCCACACGAGTTCTTGCTCTACGGAAGTCCGGTGTGTCTTGTTTTGTTTTAATGCATTACTGACCCTGGGTCTCGGGTTATGTGAGTTCTTGTCGTACGGTTACTTACATGCTCATAAAGAGTCTCACAAAGATGCTATAACAAGCTAACCATTGTTGCTCAACACGCCAAGTGTCATTGTCACCAGGTGAGACCTGACCATGGCAGAGAGAGGAAAGGTGGTTATTGAAAAACACAAAACACTGGGCCTGCCCGTTGGGTCGTCTGTTCCGGGACTTTCTGCTGCTCTGGGTCGTACAGTGAACGTCTTGATGGCTGTTGCAGCTCTATTGTGACCGGTCCCATATAGATGTACCTCCATGTAGCGTGCCATGCTTCTGAATCCTAATGGCAACGTGAAAGAAGCCTTTGCGCCCAGCACCCCAGGTCACACACCAGCCTTGAAGAAGATGGGCTGACAGCTCTCGTTGAAGCATTCACGAGTTCATGGATTTGCTTGTCATGGAGTTAGGCGGAACACTTAACTGCGAAGCTGGAGAAAGTAGATGAGGCATCGAACCACAGTTAAAAAAAAAGTCTGGAAGTTCCTTGTGTTTCCCCAGCTAACTAGTTGTAGAGGACAACTAACTAGCTGCGCTGTTGTAGGGAACGAAGTGTGACACCAGATTAAGTAAACTCACTTTTAATTCCCCGAAACTTCCCCAGATGCAGAAGTGAACGTGTTGCTCCCTTAGTAGGTACAGACTATAGATTTTGTATTAAAAGCATCACCTCAGCTAATAGGAAGCAGAGTTTGCATTTATTTGTCATGGGGAAAGGTTACAGGTAGACAGTGAAAAGACAATTTGGGAACGTTTGTTAGCTGGAAAGCTGCAGATTCCGCCGGATTGTGATTTTCCATCTGGCCACACAGGTTGGGAAGCTGCAGTTGGGTGTGAGCTCTGCTGTCAGTCAAGGGTCCCCAACTGTGCGCCTCAGCCCTCGCCACAAGGCCCACCCCAACTCATTAAACCAGAGCAAACTGTACCAAGGGCGCCGCTGTGCGATTTTAATATTTGGTGCATGTGACAGGATCATTTTAGTGATTTGCAGGATTTATCTCCTCTTAAAAGTACTGCCTAAGGCTACTCTAATTGGTAGGAAAGCAAATTCCCTCTTCTCCTCCTGTCAGTCTTTGTTTTATTTACTGAGAACTGCCGAAACCTATTTACACAATAATGAGGATAAATCACCGGGATGCTTTCAACACAAAGAGAAATGTGGTGCGAGTTGAAAGCTGTACAATTAAAACAAAATTCCAGATATTCCTGAAGTGGTGTGTGCAGTTAGGGAGAGCAAAATAAAATTAAGACAAATGGTAGGATCGCACCCTGGACCAGCTCTGGAAGCTAATCAGGATCAGAATTCTAGAGATATTTTATGATGGGCAATTTCACTTGAAATGGCAATGAAGTAAATGCCTGTGAGTTACCATCAATATTTGTAATAAAAATAAACAATCATGCATTCCTCTAGCCTGCAAATAAACAGGGTAAGTTTAGGCGTCATAATTATGACATTGCCAGAGTGGTGGTGAGTCATGTGAAGATGTCAGCTGAGCACTGGCAGCCTCTGGCTTCTTCCCAGCTAGGAGGACCACAGCCACTTGGATGAGACACTCCAGATGTACTTGACTGTCTGACCTGGAAGAACCCACTTAGACGTCAAGAGGGTCCTATGGTTGAGAATGGTTCTTATCAGAGGGCATGCCAGAAACACTCACCAGCCAAAAGAATTATGCGTGGAACCTGGTCTTGAACTTGGCTCTGATGGGTGTTGGGTGATACCTGGTTTTATTGGCTCCCAAGTCCCTGGCCCCATGGGTGATACCAGGTTTCGTTGGCCCCAAGTCCTTAAACTTGGCCCCAGGGGTGTTGGGTGATTCCAGGTGTCACTGGCCTCAAGGCCTTGAACTTGGCCCCATGAGTGTTGGGTGATGTGTTTTCAGTGGCTCCCAAGACCTCCCAGTTTGCATTGGGACCTTCCTGAGCTCAGTCATCCTGCTCTGAGGTGCCTGCTCAGAGGTGGCCCTCCCATGGAAGTCTACCCAGGTTGCCTGTGGATGATTGGCGTCAAAGCCTGTGACGGAGAAAGCCAAGAAGTTTGTACGCAGAAGTTCAGGAACACCCCATGCGGTGCTCCTCATGAGTGCTCTAACACGCAAACCTTGGCTACAGCACCATCAATGTCAGGGGCTGTTTAGGAAATGGGCTCTCTCATGAAAGAGGTTTAAGTTAAACTTCCTCAAAACGAGGAGAACTGGAGGCCCTTTGACATCAGGCATCAGTTCGGGAGGTCGGGGCCAGGCGGGGTTGTCCAGGATGGCCTTGGCCTCCCCTTGGGCCAGTGCTGGCCAGGCTTCCTTGGTCCCTGGAGGCTGCACCAGATGTCCCCAAGGACCTCGCTGGTGCTGACTGCTGGGGAATCTGTGGCTTCTGTGCTCTTTCTCCCCTCCCCCTGTGCCTCTCTACAGCCTCCCTTCCCCGCACCCCTGCTCTTAGGTTATAAAACCGTCTTTCTGCGTTTCTCTTTGCATCCTGACAGCTTAGGTGATGGCTGCTCAGTTATCCTGGAAAAAAATAATTCACATAAGCAGATTTTAGCACATTTACCAGGTCTTTTAACTTCATCTGACACTGTTTGGATGGAAGATGAGAGAAGGATATTTTTATATCCCAGGGGGAGTTACTTTATGATGACTCTTTCAAGGTGAATATTGGCATTTATTTAGCCTGAGCAGAAAATAAAAAAGAACACACAGGAGCATGAACATGGAAACACCGGAGTCAGCAAAGAGTATTTTATTTTGTTGCTTTGAATTGCTATCCCTCAAACACAGCTAAATCTAAGTTAATTTAAAGTTTCTCCTGAGGAATTCATATCAAATTAAAGTGTTCTTCTGCAGCAATGACAAGAGCAGGGAACACATCTGAATT